>OX451735.1:74186942-74495932 GCA_948472305.1 Vicia faba
ATTATCCACCAAAACATGAGCCATAGTGGTGCCCCTGTATTCGATTGAGACATGTAGAGCATCATAATGCTTCCTCCCTTTTTGTGTTAAGTCGACATCTGAAAAACCCAGCCCATTGTCAGCAGTCAATCTGGCTACACAGTCTTTGAATTGATCATCCGAGGTCTCTTGCGACACATGCACAGTTTTGAGGAATGCGATTAAAGCCTTCGCATGGGCCTCGGAACACAATAACAGAGACAACATGGATATCTTCGAGGGGGTCTGCCCCAGCTGCTCGACCACATTGTAGTCGCTCTTTTTAATTATTTTTAATATTTCCTCTATGTCTTGCTTAGAGGCTTCCATGATTATCTTTTTAGGTGCCTCCGTCCGGGCAGGCTCACCTATAGCTTCTTTGCCTCGGGTACCAGATGACTCGACGGTGTAGTGGTAGAAATGTGCAAGACTAAGCCATTGGATTGACTAGACTTTATACAAATCAAAATAAAAATCGCCACCGCGCTTTATTGTTTCCAAAGGAATGGGAAAAGAGCGAATAACCCAAAAGAGGGGGAAAGATTCAAGGTAAGGGGGTTGGTTATGCAAAGGGAAGGTATTAGCACCCTAAACATCTACGGTACTCCGCAGGAACCTCTTTGAAAAATCTGTATATTTTGGCTATAAAAATGTGTTATATAAAAAATGGATGGTGGAGGTGAGAAAAGAAATATATTTTTTTATGATTTTTTCACCCGCCGCGGTTGCGAACCTTTAGTGCCTACGTACCACCTTTCATGCAATAGGGGATCAGGGTACACGTAGTTCCTCTTTTAAAAATTTGAAACACAAGTGTGTTGGTTGATTTTAAGAGATAAGACATCATCGTCATTGTCCGTGTGGAAAACATACTTACTACCCACAATCATGAGAAAGGAGAATTTGCATCATCTCAAAGTGGAGGATATGGCTTGGATTTTAAAATCAACAATGCCTCACTCAACACCCAAGTGGAAAATATCTCTCTTTACTACATATTATAGAAGTATAGTTGTTTGCATCACTACAAGGATTGACAAGAGTCTAATCTTTTGAGAAAAGTTTAAAGATAAAAGCCAAAGTGGCAAAATGGTTTGAAATGAGATTGATTGACTTTTAGCCTTCTCACAAAAAATGTCAAGGTATTATTAAATTTATTGAAATTTATTTACGAAAATGTTTTGAAAATGCATGGACCTATGTCCAAGTTTATTATGAAAGTGGTTCAAATTTCAAAACAAGAAGAGTTTTCAAAAGGAGGGAGAAGATTTTCGAAATTAAAGAAGATGGGAGGAGATGAAGAGACTATCCTAAAGCATAAGGTAAAAGCTAGGGATAAGAACCATCTAACTAACAAGAAGCCAATACTTGACATTATGAGTCAATATAGAATTCCCATTCTTCGGATTGAAACCAAGCAAGCAAATATACTAGACCTCTTGAGAGAACCAAACTTCAAGTGTTTTAAGTCTTCGCAAAAATTGGGCAGAGTAACGGCTGTATACAGGTGAATTCCAGATTACAAACAAAGGGTGTAATCATAATAACCTACATACAAAACAAACAAACAACCCAATGTCTTGAGGTAAACCTCAAGAACTCCAGACAAAATATCAAATAAAGTCACAAAGTCTCCAAGATAAGCCAAGGTCTCTAATCCTAAGTCCAAGAAGTCCATCACTCCATAATGCAAAGGATAGTAACCATGTAGTCCAAGTATCATTAATGATTTTTATGGTTCATGTTGATTATTAGGTGTCTTCAAACGGAAAAGAAAAGCTCAAGTGAGCAAAAATAAAAATGATATAAAAGTAAATGCTCAAGTGAGCAAAGATGAAAATAGCATGAAATGTAAAATGCTAAAAGTAAATGGTACATAAAGCATAAAAAATAAAAGCATAAAGTAAAGTCAATTGTTAGTAATTAGTGGTTAGTTGGATGACCATCTTGAAACTTGCATTTGGAACTCATTAGAGGATTGGTAGAACCAAAGCCTCCACACAACAAGTTGCATTTGCTTTTTGTCAAGTATATCATCCATTTTGGAATTCTCACAAGGCAACATGTAATGATCAACGATGTTTAAGTGATCCGCGTTGACCAAAGGTGTTGTAGATCCATTAGAGGATTGGTAGAACCAAAGCCTCCATACAATGAATCTCAAGGTTATTGGATCAAAGAGATCAAATTAACATACTTGGGCTTGCAATCATAAGTTTGGGCCACGAATGATCATTTATTCGAATCGGGACAAAATTTAGCGCTATGTTAAGCAATCGTAAGTGGACTTATGTAGAAGTCACACCTATTTTGAGGCCGGTCAATAGCAATATATGTACTTCATGTTTGGATAAATGATATAGAGATCACCATCCCTTAACATGTAGCACAATTGAAAAAGAAAGGGATAAGATGAAGAGGGAGGGGAATGATAAGCTAATTTGGACCACCATTTCAAAATTCCTTCATCTTTAAATTCAACCACTCCTCTAGATGGATTAAAGCACTAAACATATCATTAATCCAAAGCACCAAAAATGAATTAAATAATTCACTCTTAGGTAGATTTGAATTGATGAACATTTATCCAACTTCATCTACATCACAAAGTCCATTGAGTTTAAAGACAAATTGGACATTTAAAATTGCAATCCAAACCAACAATCAAAAGGAGTGAGTAGAAAAATCATTTTGGATCAAAGCTGCCCCAAAACAAGGCAAAAAAGTGCATTATGTCCCTGTGCAGTCGATTGCAGTAACTGTGCAATCGATTGCACACAGTGTTATTTTCAAAAAAATTGTGTGAAACGCTTCTGTGCAATCGATTGCACAGTTACTGCAATCGATTGCACACTGTTACAGTAGCAAAAACAACATTTTAAAAGGCCAATTTCTTGTTCAAACTTTCCATCAAACACCTTATGATCATGGATCCAATTGAGCACGAAAATTCCATCAAATTATGAGAAAATAACACCATTGGAATCACAAAATAATGCTCAAAG
The DNA here is from genome assembly GCA_948472305.1 of Vicia faba. Taxonomy (NCBI): domain Eukaryota; kingdom Viridiplantae; phylum Streptophyta; class Magnoliopsida; order Fabales; family Fabaceae; genus Vicia; species Vicia faba. Next base: position 74,189,966 of record OX451735.1, read on the forward strand.
AATCAAACTCAAAGAACAACAAGAGATCACATTGTGAAAGATGAATTATCCAACTTACCAAAGGTAGATCTAGAGAATTATCAAAACAACTTCAAGAATTTGCTTCAATTCAACCACAAGAATCAACTGACCAAGCTTGGATGTAGATAATTGATGAAGAAAAAGTGTTTGGATGAAGGTTTAGCTCAAAGATTAGTAAGCTTCAATACAAAGCTTACTAACTTTTTGAAAATGGAGCTTTGAGTGAATTTGGTAGATGGAGAGAATTGAGAGATTTTTTAGCAAGGTGGATTTGGCTATCAAAAGCTTGAAATTTGAATGAAATGAGGGCTCTATTTATAGAGTTTTAGGATTGGGATTAGTGGTAATTTGGTAATTGATTCTTGGAGCCAAAATTTGAATTAATGATAACTCTTTCAAAAATTAGAGCCAAAATTTGAATTAATGATAATTCTTTCAAATCTTAGAGCCAAAATTTGAATTAATGATAATTCTTTTTAATATTAGAGCCAAAATTTGAATTAATGATAATTATTTTTAAAAATGAAAGATTGGCACTAAAATTTGAATTAATGATACATATTTCAAAAATAAAGGAAAATTGGAGCCAAATTTGACAAGTTTAAAATGCTGATTTTTTTTCAAATTTTCACGCTGTGCAATCGATTGCACTACAATGCAAATCGATTGCACAATGTATTTTTTTCAAAAATGGCGCAAAATACACTATGTGCAATCGATTGCACTTTAAGAGCAATCGATTACATCAGTCAAAAAAAAGAATTTTTGTTAATTTTCCTTTGCAAATAGAGATTTTAGGAAAATAATATCAGAAATCCTTATTTGTCAGATGCTTCGACTTGGTACCTACAAAACAAAAATATACAAAGACAAAGACAAATATTTTTTTGTATTTTGATTAGAAGTTAGTCAACAACACATATACAAAATACACAACCAAGGTGCTTGGAGATTCCTCAAGAGCAAACTTAAAGATAGGAGATAGAAAAAGAGGAAGAACCAACCCTAATGTGATCTTGTTATGATCGAGTTGATATGATATGATAGAGGAATCTTAGGGGCAAAAATTGGGGTACAACAGACGGCAAGGGTAACAATTGGAGTAAGAATAAGAGTAGTAGTTGAAGTACCAGTACGAATAGCAGGTGAAATAACAATAGGCCTATTGACAGTCTTTGGGGAAATCTCGTGAGAGAAAACCCTTCCACTTATGGTAATCTTACTGGTCCCGACAATGTTATTGACATCGGGATCAACTTCTTCATTCCTCAGATCTTGTTTAACGCCATGATAGTAAACATCGGCACCATAATGCCAAGGGACAGCTTTTCCCGAGGCGTACGGGACATGACCAGGAAAGGTGATGATTAACGGAGCAACTCTCTGAGCGGGTATAATCCTAACAGGTCTTCTCGAGGAGACCTTAGAAGGATTGACGAAAATGGTTATAATAGCAACATCTTCAAATGGAACAGTTGGAATCAAAGTTTTCTCGAACAAAATTTATCTGATGTCTATCAGGCGTTGGAAACCTGTTTTTAGCAGATGGCAACCAGAAGGCAGAGATGAACACACGTGACAACCTTCACCACAACCCGGAAATAAACTGGCCAACAACAAATTCTTCTTAATAGTCATAAGAGGAGCTGAAACTTCATCAACTGAGGTCACAAACAGATCGGTATTAACAATATTAACTCCACGATTGTGCTTAGGCATGGGAGAAGTTAAGACATTGGGCTTCTCCATAGCATCAAACTCAATCTCTTTGGCTTCAATCAGATCTTGTACCTTATTTCTCAAAGCCCAACAATCATTTGTATCGTGGCCAGGACTCTCATAATGGTAGGCACATCGAGTGTTTGGATTGTACCGAGGAGATGTGGTGTTTGGATTCTTGGGAGCCTCTTTCAAGGTTGCCAAGTTGGATCTCAGTAGATGGGGTAGAACCTATATCAATGTCATGTTAATCTAGGTAAATGGCCTCTATGGTCTTTCCACCCTTTGTTGATTGTTGCATTGTGGAGCAGCCGCAGGCCTAAGTATCATTACACTATTTACTGTCAGACGATGTTCAGCTCTGCTTTTACCTCTTGGACTACAGATAACATTGGCTTCCTTCTTACCAATGAAGGGCTTCTTTACCGAACTTGAAGAGGTGTCTTTATGTATTTTACCGCTTCGGATCCCAGCTTCTACCCTTTCTCCTGTTAATATCAGCTCAGTGAAACCAGTTGGTGATCTACCAATCAAATGATTAAAGAAGGCACCAGACAGCGTCCCAAGAAACATGTTAACCAACTCCCTATCAGATAAAGGGGGTTGGACTCTTCCAGCCAAGTCTCTCCACTTCTGCGTATAGTCTTTAAAGCATTCACCTGCACCCATGGACATACTCTGGAGTTGAGTACGAGTGGGGGCAAGGTCGGCGTTGTATTGATACTGCTTATAAAAAGCAGCGGTCAAGTCTTCCCAGTTTCGGACATTGGTTCTATCCAGTTGGTAGAATCATTCAAGCTGAGTCCCTGACAGACTGTCTTGAAAGAAGTGAACCCACAAGTTTATATCAGCAGTGTGGGGCTGGATCTTCCTTACATAGGAACGGAGATGGAGCTTTGGGCAAGACACCCCATCATACTTTGTAAAAACTGGAGCCTTAAATTTCTGCGGGATGACCACTCCCGACACCAATCCTAGTTCTTCGAAATCCAACCCAAGTATCCTCTAGACTTCCATAGCACTCAAACGGTCTTCCAGCTGCTTGTATCTATCCTCAGTGGGAGGATACTGCTCATCATTGTAGTCCTTATCATTATTAGAAACTTCAGGACTAGGATCCTTATCCCTTGTCTCTTTTTCTTGGTTTTCTCCTTCCTTGTATGAGGAGGTCATATCTAATGGTTGCTTTAACGGCCCCCTAAGCCTTCTGCCCATATTTAGAATACCAGAGACCTTCTTCTTTTTCTTCTTCTCCTTCAGGATGAGGGTTTTCAGATCCTCCTGCCCCTTTGCCAGGGTTATGAACATTTGTTGAAATTGGGCATTTTGTGCCTGAAGATCTTTGATGCTTTGTTCAGAAGACATTTTTGCTGAAATAAACAGCGAAGAAGATGAGAAGCCTATAATGGTACCTGTATATGCAGTGTTTATGGATGGGATGCGTATGTAATGATTTCAAGGACTTTGGGAAATTTAAATTTGCGAACCAAAATGAAACAAAGATTTTATTAGTAGAATTCAAAGTAAAATTTCCTTTTAGGTGTTATAATTTAAAATTCTAAGAACTAAAAAAAATTAAATTCCCCATGGATGCTTCCTCTTCGTGCCGAGTGTAGCGGTAGAAATGCTCAAGACTAAGCCATTGAATTGACTAGCCTTTATACAAATCAAATTAAAAATCTCCACCGTGCTTTATTGTTTCCAAAAGAATGGGAAAAGAGCGAATAACCCAAAAAGAGGGGGAAAGATTCAAGGTAAGGGGGTCAGTTATACAAAGGGAAGGTATTAACACCCTAAACATCTACGATACTCCGCAGGAACCTCTTTGTAAAATCTGTATATTTTTGCTATAAAAATATGTTGTATGTAAAATGGATGGTGGAGGTGAGAAAAGAAATATATATATTTTTTTATGATTTTTGCACCCGCCGCGGTTGTGAACCTTTAGTGCCTACGTACCACCTTTCGTGCAATAGGGGATCAGGGTACACGTAGTTCCTCTTTTAAAAATCTGAAACACAAGTGTGTTGGTTAATTTTAAGAGATAAGACATCATCGTCATTGTCCGTGTGGAAAACATACTTACTACCCACAATCATGATAAAGGAGAATTTGCATCATCTCAAAGTGGAGGATATGGCTTGGATTTTAAAATCAACAATGCCTCACTCAACATCCAAGTGGAAAATATCTTACTTCACTATATACTGTAGAAGTATAGTTGTTTACATCACTACAAGGATTTACAAGAGCCTAATCTTTTAAGAAAAGTTTAAAGAGAAAAGCCAAAGTGGCAAAATGGTTTGAAATGAGATTGGTTGACTTTTAGTCTTCTCACAAAAAAATGTCAAGGTATTATTAAATTGGTTGGAGTTTATTTATGAAAAGATTTTGAAAATGCATGGACATAAGTCCAAGTTTATTATGAAAGTGGTTTATGTTTCAAAATAAGAAGAGTTTTCAAAAGGAGGGAGAAGATGTTTGAAATTAAAGAAGATGGGAGGAGAAGAAGAGGCTATCCTAAAGCATAAGGTAAAAGCTAAGGATAAGGACCATCTAACCAATAAGAAGCCAAAACTTGACATTATGAGCCAAGATAGAATTCCCATTCTTTGGAGTGAAACCAAGCAAGCAAAGATACTAGACCTCTTCAAAAGTATTAAGTCTTCACAAAAATTAGGCAGAGTAACGGCTGTATGCGGGTGAATTCCAGATTACAAATGAAGGATGTAATCACCAAAAACCTGCACACAAAAAAACAAACAAGAAACCCAATGTCTTGAGGTAAACCTCAAGAGCTCCAGACAAAATAATCAAATGAGATCACAAGGTATCCAAGATAGGCCAGGGTTTCTAATCCTAAGTCCAAGAAAAAGTCCACTACTCCATCATGCCAAGGATAGTAACCAAATAGTCCAAGTACCATTAAGAGTTTTTTAGGGTTTAAGTTGGTTATTAAGTATCTTAGAAAAAGGAAAAAGAAAAGCTCAAGCGAGCAAAGTAAAAATGACAAGAAAATAAATGCTCAAATAAGCAAAGATGAAAATGGCATGAAATGTAAAATGCTAAAAAATAAATAGTGCATAAAGCATAAAAGAATAAAAGCATAAAATAAAACAAGTCAATAATTAGTGGTTAGTTGGATGACCATCTTGAAACTTGCATTTGGAACTAATTAGAGGATTGGTAGAACCAAAGCCTCCACACAACAAGTTGCATTTGCTTTTTGTCAAGTATATCATCCATTTGGAATTCTCACAAGTACCATTTAATGATTAACGATGTTTAAGTGATCCGCATTGACCAAAGGTGTTGTAGATCCATTAGAGGATTGGTAGAATCAAAGCCTCCACATAATGAATCTCAAGGTTATTGGATCAAAGAGATCAAATTAACATACTTGGGCTTGCAATCATAAGTTTGGGCCACGAATGATCATTTATTCGAATCGGGACAAAATTTAGCGCTATGTTAAGCAATCGTAAGTGGACTTATATAGAAGTCGCACCTATTTTGAGGCTGGTCAATAGCAATCTATGCACCATTTGTTTTGAGACATGATATAGAGATCATGCTCTAACAACATTTAGTGCAATGAGAAGGGGATGAGATAAAGGGGATTAGGGCAAAAAGATGAATAAACCACTTTTGAATTAAAAATTTAATCAAACTATTATTAAAATCATTAATCCATTTTGGTGGAGTTGAACTCAACACCCAAGATCCAATGATGTTAATAAAGTCATGATCAAAAATTCAACTCAAGACAGCCAGAAAATAATCACAAAATAATAATATATCTAATATATACATTTAAAGGGTTAAAAAAAGTTTAAAAAATAGAAAATAATGAGGAAAATATCAACTATGATCAAATTATTTAAGAAATGAAAAATTAAGCCATAGAAAAATCAGAAATGGATCCAAATATTTTTATAAAATTTTAGTAATTTTCAAAAGCCAGAAACTATTTTTAAACTATTTAAAATTGCTAAAACAAACATAAAATAGATAAGAAATAGTAAACCTCAACATAAAATTCCATAAAATTTTCAAAAAGTCAAAAATATTCAAAATAATATTTATGAATTTTTTCAGAATTAAAAAAATGTTAGAAAGTATTTTTTAAGTAATTAAAAGAAAGAAAATAATACAAAAAATATAAAAAATACCAAATGTTTAAATAAAAATGCAAAAAAATATTCATGAGATCAGAAATAATTCAAAGTAATTTTTATGAATTTTTCATAATTTTTGGATAAAAAATAAAAGAGTTATGAATTTTTGAAAATTTAATCAAATAAAATATAAAATCAGAAAATAAAATAAAACCAAAAAGATGTGGACAATCAGATCAAATTCAAAACGCATTAGTAAGCTAATCCAATGGACCAGACGCGTTGTGCTTGATATGGACCTTAGTGAAACACACATGTGATCAGAAAAAGGGCAACCAATGAAATTAAAACGCTTGACACGCTATCATTGGCTGAGACGAGACATGGCTTTGTCTTCAACCTCCAGACACCATGCAATGGGGATTTTGTGAGATCCTTCAAATGGAAAAATTAGGATCCATGGTTAGCATCATTGAACTCGTCTCTTCAAGACGATTCTAACACAACCATCGCGCCAAATTTATGTAAAGTATGGAAAGAGATATGAATCAAAACACAGAAAAATAGAGAGCACCTTTAATTTGAGATTTCTCTCTCAATTCTCAATGGGTTTAAAAATTGTAAGCAGCATTAGAATCAGACAAAGGAGTAGAATAAATTAGTGCTTGATTTGGATCCAATTGATGGAGAATTCTACCTTTTCGAAGTTCAAGTAAGAAGCTCTGAAAGTGGACTTCGTAAGCTTGGATTATGGGTCGTTTTGATTGGTTTAGGTGCTGGAGAGTTTGTATGAAGTTCAAGGATGATGAATACGCAAAGAATTTTGGAAAAGGAAGCTTAAATTTCAAAAACTGAATTCAACAAAAGTTGGTTCGTGTGAAGTTTTCGCATGGTATTCTTGGCTCTCTAAGCTTGGGAAATTGAATGGGGGATGACCCTCTATTTATAGGGAAGTGAATGCGAATAAAAATTTGAAGAAACAAGGAAGTTTGGAGGGAAATTGAGTAAGGGTTGAGCACGAGTGAAGTGTGACTTCATTTCCATCAAAACTCAGCCAAACCTTGCATTTCAATGCTCTAATCCACTTTGGCAACTTGGTTAAACATGTTTAGATCACAAACGCGTGCTAATTTGATGTTTAAAGGCCAAAACATGGATTTCAAATTCTGACTTATGGTGAAACTTCAGTTCCAAGTTACCAAGTTCAATCCAATGGCATTTCCACCTCAGGGGGTCTTAGGGAAAAATTCTTGATGCTTTGGAAAGATGAGGTAACAAGATTTGCAATGAAAAAAGAATGGAATCAAATGGATGCTTGAGATGAAAGTTACATGGGGTCAAAGTTGAAGAAAAAAAGTTGACTTTCCATACTTAGAAAAATTTCAAATTCTTCTTTAAAAATGACCTATAATCTCTTGCATCCAAACATGGCGTTCAACTTAGAATTTTCTATTGACCAAAAAAGATGGAATGAATTAGACCTCTTGAATGAATTTTTCAATTTGAAACACTCAAAATCTCTAAAAATTGAGCAAGTTATGACTTGTTGAAGTTGGCCAAAAATCATGAAATGACCTATAATATCTTGCATTCTTAAGGCAACTTCCATCCATTTTCTTACTTTGCACATAAAAGAAGGCACGAAGTACACATCCTTAGGGTCATCATGAAAAAATAATGGGATCAAGGTGATAAAAATTGACCAAGTATTGATCATCTGAAATCACATTATGAAAAATGAGGGATTCATCTAGATGACTTGTAATTTTTCTGCTTCACTAAGTTCCTTCCACATGAAAACTCCTTGGAACTTTTGAAGTGATTTGTTGGCAACTCTTTGAAAAGAAGAATGTTTTTGGAATCACTCAAAAATACCAAAATATGAGCAAGATATGCCCCTCTGAAGTCCAAAACTCTAGCTTCTAGATCAAGAGAATGCTTGGTGGAACTTTGCCAAGTTTGAACAAACTTTTTGTGCCAAAATTCTTCCTTTGTGAATAGGATTTGTTGAGGATGATGATGAGGACTCATGGCCACGAAAACTACTTCCATACCAACTTCAAAACAACTTCAATGGTGAGGTTTGGATCTCTCAAGCTTTTGACTAGGGCATGGAAATGAACTCATGAACCCATGATGCAACTTGCTAAACCTCATTGCCTTTACCTACATTATTAACAATTAAGACAAACCAATATTGTATTTGTTAATTTAGAGAGAAAATCAAAGCAAAATATCCATGATCACCAAAGAAAACAAGTCAAGGTGCTTGGTAACTCCTCAAAGAGCAAAGCTAAAGATAGGGAGAAGAACCAAAAGTCCTAATGTGATTTTGTGGTGATTGAAACAATATGGTATGATGAAGGGATCTTAGGGGAAAAAATTGGGGTACAACAGCTGCCCTTATTTAAGTTTCTTCTATCCGGAGATACGAAGGTTAAAAATCATTGTGTCGACGTGATTGAAGACACTTAAATATAAAACAAAATCTGTTTTTGGCCCTAAGATGCCATGCAAACATTTATGCATATGAATGGAACAAAAGAGACACAAAGTAGCATGGGGGATGCAACATGAAATGTAGAAACAAATAAGCAATCCCACCAGGAAAATAAATCACTGGTAAACCACAAGAAAAGAATCAGAGAAGAGGATAACAAGCATCGACGTTCACTGAATATATCATACCACCGCCGTTCACTGACGATGAATTATCAACGTTCACTGAAGATAGCAAAAAGATAAGAAACACCAACGTTCACTGCCGATGTACTACCAACATTCACTGAAGGTAGAAAGAGAAAATATATCATATCACTATCGTTCACTGACGATGAATTATCAACGTTCACTGAAGATAGCAAAAAGATAAGAAACACCGACGTTCACTGCCGATGTACTACCAACTTCCACTGAAGGTAGAAAGAGAAAATATATCATATCACCGCCGTTCACTGACGATGAACTATCAACGTTCACTGAAGATAGCAAAAAGATAAGAAACACCGACGTTCACTTCTGATGTACTACCAACGTTCACTGAAGGTAGAAAGAGAAAATATATCATATCACCGCTGTTCACTGACGATGAACTATCAACGTTCACTGAAGATAGCAAAAAGATAAGAAACACTAACGTTCACTGCCGATGTACTACCAACGTTCACTGAAGGTAGCAAGAGAAAATATATCATATCACCGCCGTTCACTGACGATGAACTATCAACGTTCACTGAAGATAGCAAAAAGATAAGAAACACCAACGTTCACTGCCGATGTACTACCAACGTTCACTGAAGGTAGAAAGAGAAAATATATCATATCACTGCCGTTCACTAACGATGAACTATCAACATTCACTGAAGATAGAAAAAAGATAAGAAACACCGACATTCACTGCCGATGTACTACCAACGTTCACTGAAGGTAGAAAGAGAAAATATATTAAGTTTCCCCAAGATTCTGGTATTTTGCCAAGAATGGGTCTCAACTTCTTCTTTAACCAAGGGAATCTGCCTGGAAAGGGTAATACGTAATATGTCTCAAATAAAGAGACTTCCACTCATTGTCTAGGGGAATGGCAAAGAGAAATGACTTTCTGGGGATAACAATATGACTTCCCGGAGACATGCCACGATATTCTTGCTGAGGAGATAAAGTCTTCCTGTGCAAAATAAATGCACAAACCAAAACTCAAAATTCTTAGAGATCCATAAATCCAATTTTGAAATAAACTGGAGCAAGACGGCCAGTGTAGATACATCTTTTAAGAAATAAACTCAAGAGGGAAAACCAAATTTAACTAAGCAAAGAGCGCTGCAGGAATAGGTTAGAACACAATATCAATGAACGATGATTTTTAGCAATGCATGATGTATGTATGAATGTATGAGTGATATCGTGCAAATGCTGGTAAAAGGATACATAATCAGTACAAACAAACCAAAACTGCCTCAGGTACTAACAACAATGGGCTAAACTTTAACCAAAAAGATCAATCTAAGAGAAGTAAAAGCAACTGCGGAAACCAAACCTATTACCTGCCCTAACTTTACTGAGGAGAAACATAATCCGGATGTAGCCAAATCAAACAGATATCGGGATAGAACATCCTTCTTCCGGTTTCATCGGAGAAAACAGTTTTCCAAAAGCAACATACCTACTGGAGATTGTGAGACCAGCCTCAAATAAAGCAGACTGATGCCAAAACAACCAAAACTCATTGGGGGATTCAAGCCTACCTCCCTGGAGAAAACTTTTCATCACGAATACTCATTCCAAATAAGAGATTCCCTAGGATAACCTTCCAGGGAAATCAAGAAGTCAATATTAATGTCAAAACTTTCATCATATGAGGGAAAACTTGCTGGGGAATCTGAGACGGAGAATTCTGACCATGCAAACCCAAAATCAAAAGTGAACCAAGACCTGACTGGTGATAATGGGATCACAAACCCAATATTGTGCCTTGCTTCCACTGATATCGTCTCTAACTATCTAAGAAACACACAAAGATTGTGCACACTAGTAAAATGACCTAAGAAATCTTTCAGGAAGGGAGTAAATCTTCTTAAAACAACCGGAGTTTGTTCATTCTTGGGATCACAATTCTCGTTGTCATTGTTTCATCACAAATCCCAAAGTAAATTGATTTGTAAAGATATCTCTTCTTTTTTTTTGAAAAGTTAATTTTTCTTTTTAATCCTTTTGCTTTAAAAGTTATTATCAGTAATAAATGAAGTCTTTGCAAGCTAAATAAAAGTAAGAACACAAAAAGTTGGGAAAAAGCTCGAATTTCATTAATAGAATGATAGTCTGCGAATGGCGAGAGTCCATGGATGATTACAAAGTTTGGGAAATGGTAATACATAATGGGAAAGATACATTGAGATACAATGACCACTATCCCCCCTAACAACTTTTGAAATCCCGAGCAGCAGCTTTTGTTGAAGTATGGTGAGGACCCGAGAAGATTGTTGCTTCAATGACCAAGTCTCGTCTGACGTAGTTACTTGCCAAGAAAATCCCTAACTTTTGCCTAAGATGCCCTTGCGCGTTTTCAACTTAGCGGGAAATTTATTCTGTTTATGTCTCTAATTTTTGCCTAGACCGCCCTTTCAGGTTTTCAGCCTACCGAGATGTTCCTTTTTGCCTAAGCCGCCCTTTCGAGTTTTCAACTCAGCGAGCTGTTCTTTTATTTCTTTAGGCGAAGTATTTCTTGACTGCGTCAGCATTCATGGGACGTGGGAACTCCTCGCCATCCATAGTTTCAAGAATTAATGCACCACCAAAGAAGGATTTCTTGACAACATACGGGCCTTCAAAATTGGGGGTCCACTTGCCCCTAGAATCAGTGTTGAAAGACATGACCTTCCTGAGCACGAGGTCGTCTTCTCTGAATTCACGAGGTTTGACCTTTTTATTAAAATCTTTCTTCATTCTTTTCTGATATAACTGCCCATGACATAAAGTTGTCATCCTCTTCTCTTCAATCAAATTCAATTGGTCAAAACATGTTCTGGACCCATTCAACCTCTGTCAATTTGGCTTCCATTATCACACGCAACGAGGGAATCTCTACCTCGACAGGGAGTACAACTTCCATTCCATACACTAGAGAAAACGGGGTTGCTCCTGTTGAAGTACGGACAGATGTTCGATATCCATGTAGAGTAAAAGGGAGCATTTCATGCCAATCCTTATAAGTGACAACCATTTTCTGGATAATCTTCTTGATATTCTTATTAGCAGCTTCAATAGCCCCATTTATATTTGGCCTGCATGGAGATGAATTATGATGGACAATCTTGAATTCTTCGCACAGTTCAGTCATCATCTTGTTATTCAAATTCGAGCCATTGTTAGTGATGATTCTGCTCGGCACCCCATACCGGCATAGAAGATTATTTTTGATGAAGTGCACAACCACTTGCTTGGTAACATTGGCATATGAAGCAGCCTCTACCCATTTGGTAAAGTAGTCAATTGCTACCAAGATGAAACGATGTCCATTCGAAGCTTTGGGTTCTATCATCCCAATCATGTCAATACCCCACATAGAGAAAGGCCACGGGGAGGAAATCACATTGAGAAGTGTCGGAGGTACATGGATCTTATCTGCATAAATCTGGCATTTATTCTTTGCAAATTTGTAACAATCAGATTCCATTGTCAACCAATAATAACCTGCCCTTAGCATCCTTTTAGCCATTGAATGCCCATTAGCATGTGTGCCAAATGAACCTTCATGAATCTCATGCATCAACATGTCTGCTTCGTGTCTATCCACGCATCTGAGCAAGACCATGTCAAAATTCCTCTTGTATAACACATTTTCACTAAGGAAGAAACTGCCTGCCAACCTTCTCAATGTCTTTCTATCTTTCTTTGACGCACCAAACGGGTATTCCTAAGTCTGAAGAAAATGCTTGATATCATAATACCAAGGTTTTTCATCTGCTACCTCCTCTGTTGCAAACACATGAGCGGGCCTATCTAACAGTCAAACTGTAATTCGGGGTATATCATTCCAAGCATTTACTTGGTACATGGAAGCCAGAGTTTCCAGAGCATCTTCCATTTGATTTTCATCCCTAGGAATGTGATGGAACTCATCTTTATTGAAGAATGGTAGTAATCTTCTAGCATAATCTTTGTAAGGGATCAAGCTAGGGTGACGAGTGTCACATTCTCCTTTAATCTGATTTATTACCAAGGCTGAATCACCATAAACATCTAGAATCTTGGTTCTGAGATCAATAGCTTCTTCAATACCCATGATGCAAGCCTCATATTCGGCCATATTATTAGTGCAATCAAATGTTAACCTCGCAATAAAAGGAATGTGCGATCCATGAGGAGTAACAATCACAACACCAATTCCTTTACCATAAGCATTCACAGCTCCATCAAATACCATACTCCAACGAGATTCAGGGTCGGGGCCCTCCTCAAGCAATGGTTCATCATAATCTTTTACTTTCAAGAACATCACACCTTCATCGGGGAATTCATATTCTGCAGACTGATGATCTTCCACCGACTGGTGAGCAAGGTAATCTACCAACACACTACTTTTAATAACCTTTCGAGTGCGGTATTCGATATCGTATTCAGATAACAACATCTGCCAGCGGGCAATCTCCCAGTAAGAGCAGGCTTTTCAAAAATATACTTGATTGGATCCATTTTGGAGATCAACCAAGTGGTATGATTCAACATATACTACGGCAAACGCTTTTCCGCCCAGGCCAAAGCACAACATGTCTTCTCTAGCATGGAATACCGTGACTCACAATCAGTGAACTTTTTGCTGTGATAATAAATGGCAAACTCTTTCTTTCCCGTTTCATCCTGTTGTCCCAGAATACAACCAATGGATTTATCTAACACTGTTAGATACATAATCAACGGTCTTCCTTCTACAGGAGGGAGCAAGATAGGAGGTTCAAGAAGATATTCTTTAATACTTTCAAATGCCCTTTGGAAGTCATCTGTCCATACACAACCTTGATCTTTCTTTAACAACTTAAAGATCGGTTCACACGTTGCAGTCATATGGGAGATAAATCTGGAGATATAATTCAAACGCCCGAGGAAGCCCCTAACTTGCTTTTCAGTTCTTGGTGCTGGCATTTCTTGAATTGCTTTGACTTTGTCAGGGTCAACTTCAATTCCTTTCTGGATAACAATAAAACCCAACAATTTCCCCGATCTAACTCCGAAGGTGCATTTATTTGGATTCAAGCGGAGACGATACTTCCTCAAACGCTGAAACAACTTCAACAAATCTTCTATATGCCCTTCTTCAGTTTGGGATTTGGCAATCATATCATAAACATATACTTCGATTTCTTTATGCATCAGATCATGGAATAGGGTTGTCATAGCCCTCTGGTACGTCGCACCAGCGTTCTTCAACCCGAAGGGAATCACTCTGTAACAGAATGTTCCCCAGGGTGTGATAAACGTTGTTTTTTCCATGTCCTCTGGAGCCATTCTTATTTGATTATACCCGGAAAATCCGTCCCTGAACGAGAATACTTTGAATTTTGCTATGCTATCCACTAACATATCAATGTGAGGCAATGGAAAATCATCTTTTGGACTAGCTTTATTTAGATCTCTATAATCTACGCACATGCGGACTTTTCCGTCTTTTTTTGGTACTGGGACAATATTGGCAATCCATTGAGGATACACTTACGTCACAAGAAACCCAGCATTAATCTGCTTTAGGACCTCCTCTTTGATCTTTACTGCCATATCCGGGTGGGTTCTTCTCAACTTTTTTTTAACTGGCGGACACTCTGGCTTTAACGGTAAATGATGCTCGACAATGTCTGTATGTAGACCAAGCATATCTTGATAATACCAAGCAAAAATATCCACATACTCTTTCAACAGCTCAACCAACCCGTTCTTTACATCAGGATGCAACGATGCTACAATCTTGACTTCCTTCGGATCTTCTTCTGAACCCAAATTAACCACTTCCAAAGGCTCCTTATATGGCTGAATAGTATTTTCCTCGTGCTCAAGCAACCATGAGACCTCTTCTGGAATCTCACCATAATCTTCTTCTTCAGCCCCAAACACAGGACAATCAAAGTTGGGAGAGGGTTCAGGGTCATTGTACTCAACGAGTTTTTTAATTAATCTGCACATATGATTTATGACTGTTTTTAGAAACCAACACATATAACAAGTGATCATGCAGATTAATTTCAGTTGTTATTTATTTTGAAAGGATTTTTTTTATTATTACCACTTCCCAAGAAAAAGGCAGAAAATAAAAGACATAATTTTGGAAGCAAAGACAATTTTTATTAATGATCTTAAAAATTATAGCAAACAGATAAGCCCTACAACATTAATACTTCCACCTTGGGCAGAGTGAAAGCTTTTCAAAACAAAGAAACAGATTAACAAAACAAATTACTTTGAAATATGTATGCAAGAAGGAATTTTAATGGTGACCCAGTTCTGAACTCGGACTCCATGCGTCACATAATTCGGTACTTCCTGCTCTGCTTCATCCTCTTCAACAACATTAATTCCAGAACCAATCGGATGGAGATAGCCTCCGCTGCGGAAAAGATCATGATAATTGTTCACAAAAGACTTTGACTTCAAACTTTCGCCTTTGCCATTCCTTTAAGAGAAACCCAAACCAGCTCTGTTCTTGTTCACGGGTGGATCTACAAGTCATCCCCAAACTGCATTATGACAATTGCGCACCACCTGCTGCGCATCCTTCAAGGAAACCACAAAATTCTCATTCTTCCTTATGTTGTCAATGGATAGGGCTTGGAACTGGATTCCAACAACAGCCTCATCCGCTTCTACAATACTGAAAGAGGATAGATGGGATATCAACAACGCCTGCTCCCCATTTATGATCACTAACTTCCCTTCACGCACAAATTTAAGCTTTTGATGCAGAGTTGAAGTGACAGCCTCTGCTTTGTGTATCCATGGTTGTCCTAGCAAACAACTATACGCTGGAATAATGTCAATTACCTGGAAAGTTGTCAAGAACAA
Source organism: Vicia faba (assembly GCA_948472305.1). Lineage (NCBI taxonomy): Eukaryota > Viridiplantae > Streptophyta > Magnoliopsida > Fabales > Fabaceae > Vicia > Vicia faba. The sequence goes on from OX451735.1 coordinate 74,205,367, forward strand.
ATGTGGTCCTATATGGATGGGTAAGTCCACCTCACCGATGACAGATTTCCTCGACCCATCAAAATCCTTCACAATGATGCCCCTCGTGTGCATAGGTGTTCCCTGATACTTTAACTTTATGAGGGTACTCCTCGGTATAACATTCAACGCAGATTCATTATCAATTAGCACATTGGATAGCGAGTCATTCTTGCTGTTCATAGATATGTGGAGGGCCAGGTTATGATTCCTCCCTTCATCCGGTAACTCATCATCACAGAAACTCAAGTTGTTACATGACATAATGTTTCCAATTACGCTGCTGAATTTATCTAACGGCATGTCATTCTCTACAAAAGCTTGGTCTAGTACCCTAATCAGTGATTCTCTATGAGCGGAGGAATTCATCAATAATGCTAGGATGGATATCTTTGAAGGAGTCTGCAATAGCTGGTCCATAATTTTGTAGCCGCTCATTTTAATTATCTTCAAGATATCATCCAGTTCTTTCTCCAATGTAGCTCCACTAGTCTCTCCAGCAGCCTTCTTTGGCTCATCATTCTCAGTAATTTTCTTTCCAGCAACAATGTCTCTTCGAATAACCGGTGCAAACACACGACCATTATGGGTCACCATGCTATTATTAGCTATATTTCCAACATCTGGCATTGGCTAGATTGGAACTTCCACCCTATCTTCTAAGATTGTAGCATTGTATTTGTAAGGCACAGCCTTATCCGATTCATAGGGAACAGGTCCTGGCAGACTAATTACCAATGGGGTAACAGCTGGTTTGCTATGGTACTCCACCTCAAGGTGAGCGGGTGCACCAAAATAAGGTACAATGACATTTACACCTTCCTCGACACAATCAGCCCTCAAAAGACCATTTCCGGAAAACAAATCTTCGTCTAAAGAGAAATACTCATATGCGGAGGGATATTCTTCTTCTGACTCTTTTCCCATCAAACAAACTTCAACCATATGAATCTCGTGATAATCATCTCTCTGACCCGTGATCTTGATAGTTCCATTATTTAACAGCAACTGAACACCCTCCCTCACAATAAAACATCCTCGGGGGTCTCGACAACAAACTATGCAAGATCCATATTGGTGTTCCACCTGACCAGCAGTACGATAGAAAGTAGCATGCAACTGCACGAGATCCTCATTCAAATGATCCACATCAAAAATTCTGAATTCACCCGGACATCCAAAAACCATATTCACTTCCTCTTCATATTCTACCCTAGGCCTGATTATATGGATTAAACCTTCATCCATCAGCTCCTGTAAATCAGCCTTTATCTTCTTGCAACCCTGTATGTTTGTACTGCAAATATCACAATTGGTGTGGTCATGCGTATAATAACTTAATTCACAAAGGTCTGTGTGCATCTTCACCATATCCCCTCTAACCAGATTAATGTCAAAAATCCAGAAGTCGCCTGGACAACCAGCCACCATATTCACAACATTCACTCCCACATGCTTGGGTAGAGGATTGTCTTTCACATTAGATCCCATGTCTTTGAAAGATAAAATTCCATACTTCACCAACCTTTGCACTTCAGTCCTTAAAGGATAACAATTTTCAACACTATGCCCTGGTGCTCCCTGATGAAAGGCACACGTCTGGTCTGCTTTGTAATACCAAGGCAATGGAGATGGTATTACTGGAGGTGGTCGTGTCTGGACCAACTTCTTCTGGATCAATGCTGGTAGTAGCTCTTCATAACTCATTGGAATAGGGTCATAGTTATCCCTTCTCTGATTATTCCATTGGTTCCTCTACTAGGACTGTCTTTGATAAGCAACGGTAGTTGGAGCGACATTCATAACAGGAGTCACTGAAGAAATTTGCTGGTGACGCTGATAATTTCTCCTTGGAGCATTCACTCTCCTCTCTTGTATGACAACATTTGTATCCCCCTCTTTCTTCTTTGTAAACCCATAAGCTGGATTTTTCACACCTTCGGATCCTTCACCCTTTGTTAAACGACCTACTTTTATTGCCTCTTCTAGGCGGACACCCATTCCTACCATCTCTGTAAAATCACTTGGGGAACTTGCTACCATTCTTTCGTAGTAGAAAGCGCCTAGCATCTTCAGAAAAAATTTAGTCATTTCCTTCTCCTCCTTGGGAGGAATCACTTGTGCAGCCACTTCGCGCCATCTCTGAGTGTACTCTTTGAACGATTCTCTGTCTTTCTGAACCATGGCTCTAAGTTGGTCACGATCGGGCGCCATGTCCACATTGTACTTGTATTGTTTTATAAATACTTCTCCCAAATCATTAAAGGTATGGATGTTGGAACTGTCTAAACTCATGTACCATTTCAACGCTGCGCCGGTCAAACTATCCTAGAAAAAGTGAATCAGCAGACGCTGATCATTGGTGTGGGTAGACATTCTCCTTACATACATCACCAAGTGAGCACGATGGCAAGTGTTGCCTTTGTACTTCTCAAACTCCAGGACCTTGAACTTAGCAGGCACTTTAACATTCAGGACCAAACACAGCTCATTCACATTCTGCCCAAATAACTCTTTTCCCCTAAGAGCCTTCATCTCTCTTTGCATTCTATCAAACTGCTCTTGGAAACCATCCATTCTGTCATAAAGACCCAAGTCTTCACTCGTTGGAGGGAAAGGATGACACACATCTTCGAATGGAACCAAATTCACCGAAGGAGGTGCAGCAGGAACAGTATGCACCACAGGAGGTGCTGGAGTAGCAACATTTGGAACCACTGGAGTATCTTGAGGACCAAGATTGAAACCTTCAGGTGCAAAATTCTCTGGCATTCCCCACGGATAACCCTGAGGCATAAGGTTTTGAACAACAGTCGGAGTAGCGGATACAGGAACAACATGAACTTCAGCATTTGCCCTTGTTGGTTGAGGTTGAACACTTGGTGGCTGATTCTGAGAAACCACCAGAGCTTCCATCAGAGTAGTCAAGTTGGCTAAGCCAGCTTTCAAAGCAGAAACTTCTTCGCGTAGCTCGCGATTCTCCTGTTCCAAGTTATCCATCTTCTTTTTGAAGTTAACCCGAGTGTTGTAGTGATGAGTCAGCTTGCTGAACGAAGCAAAAAGCTGGGTAAGGCACCTGGATATGCATAATTAATGCAAGAAATATGTGCAATATGATGCATGATATGAAATGCATATGATTATTTTTACTTTATCATTTAATATTTCAAGGGATTTAACGTTTATAGACATATTTCAAACATCAAAATAATAACGCATTTGAAATACTGAAAACTTTTATTATAATAACTTCAAAATGGGTTACAAGTTTCAACGATCCCAAATACAAGATGAAAATACAATCTAAAAATCCTGAGAAAAAGAAACTGATAGAGATCAATCTGTACGTTGGCGCTTCCTTGTGAGCCTGGAAATCTGAGCCCTCAACCTCAGGTTTTCTTCTACGTGCCTGATGGCAATTTCCTTCCAATCATTCGAAGCAGGAAATGAGTAATCAACACCTGTTTGAGGCTTAAGAGAAAATAAATCTCCTTGCCTCTCCATAGACTCTACTTCTCGACTCTCAAGGATCTCGATCAAATCATCTTTCTCCTTCAAGTCTGCTTTGTAGGAACTCTCTAAAGTCTGGAACTTGTTCTTTGAAGCATCTCTTTCTTGTTGCATCCTAACCAAAGCAAGCTGCAACTCTTCTAGATCATCTGATAAAGGAGGAGTGGTCTTCACAAACAGATCAGGCATGGGTGTCTCCCGAGTATATGGCATCTTCAACTGAATGGCTCTCAATCGGACCCACTGAAGATATGGCTCCAAAGAAACTGCACCCCTAGGTCCCAAATCTTTCCTACTTTTCTTATGAATGTGATGCTAGGCCTTCGTAATCTGCTCCCTAGCTTCCTTGTGGTATTCTCATTCCTTCAGAAAGAAGCTACTCAAATGAATACTATTCGGTTTATCCCTCATTGGATAACCAAGCTGTCGTCGTGCAAGAACAGGGTTATAGTTAATTCCTCCCTTAGTACCAAGAAGAGGTACATTGGGGAAACAACCACAACTGTTAATAATCTCTACATCCTGATAAGCTCGATGATACCAATCAATATCCGAGTGAGTAAGTTCCATGATCTTAGGAGCCCAACGAGGTTCCTTCTTGACATCCCAAAAAGCATCAGACTGAGGCATATGAGAGATGAACCACTGGTACAACAAAGGCGTGCAACAGATAATTATTCCCTCATGATAAGAACTCCGAAGATGAACAGAGTAATAAGCATCACCCAATATTGTAGGAATCGGGTTTCCAATCATGAAAATCCTGATAGCGTTAATGTCGACAAACTTGTCCACATTAGGAAATAAGAATAATCCATAAGCAAGCAGAGCAAAGATGGCTTCAAAAGCAACCGTACTCTTCATTCTGGAAAAGTAACGAGCTTTCTCCAATAAGAATTGAGCTGGTAATCCTCTAATCCCTCTTTTGGTATTCATATGGGCTTCCACCTCAGACTTCCCCAGATGAATCAAAGCAGCTATCTCATGTGGTTTTAGCTCACCCTCCAAACCAGTAAAAGGAACACGATCGGTAACAGGTAAATCCAATAAATAAGAATACTCCTCCAGTGTAGGCATCAACCGATGATCGGGAAAAGTAAAGCAGTGATACATCGGACCATAGAACTGGACCAAGGTCGAGAGAATACCCTCCTTCATCTTAAGCTTCATGAGAGGAATAATGGATCCATACTTCTTCCGAAAGTCTGCAGGACACTCAATCTCTGGAATTAGACTAACCAACTCATCTATCTTAGGATCCTTGAAACTGTATTTCCCGGTCTTTCTCTTTCCATAATCCATGGTCAAAAGTACCTGAGATATTCACAAATAGTCAACCTTTAAATCCCTTGAAATATTATTTTCTTCAAAAGATGCTTATGAGTGCATGGATGCATGATTCAGCAATCACACACAAGATCACACATATAGGGTTCATAGGTTCAACGTCACGAGCACAAGGTCGAAGGTACTACCCATAAGGTGTTGGTCTAAAAAGTTATCACCTGCCGAACAAGGTTCTAGAGGTTCCCAGAGTCTACATCTTTCCTTCAGATATTACCAACTTCCTGATTAACTCGGTAATTAGTAATATTCTCAAGAAAGACTCGTCCGAGCGTATTATCGCGTGACAACTATTTATGGATTACTCCGTCATAGCTTCCACACTACACCTAAAAGGCCAAGATGGGTTTGGTATTCTACGGTCCTCAGTTTCAGCAGGCTCCCAGGTCGAAAGCAGTACGTCTCCCCGATTAATCGGTAAATGACACTACAGTCAAAGGGGCCTCCACTGAGTGGGGGATCTCATGCCCCCTTTTTTTGGGATTACTCCCTCAAAGTTAACATGACTATACCACCCGTCCTATCTTAAAGTTTTCCCAAGTCCGGGTATAGGACTTATGAGTAATCACCAAGCACCCTGAAAACCAGGAAAATCCAGACAAACATATATACAAAATATAACACATAAACAACAATAGCACATATACAGATATAAACAAAGATAGGCTTAACCCACTTAGGGATGGACCAACAAGAGATCAATCTTTCCCCAGTGAAGTCACCATTTTTCTGTAGAGGTAGAAATGCTCAAGACTAAGCCATTGGATTGACTAGCCTTTATACAAATCAAAATCAAAATCTCCACCGTGCTTTATTGTTTCCAAAGGAATGGGAAAAGAGCGAATAACTCAAAAAGAGGGGGAAAGATTCAAGGTAAGGGGGTTAGTTATGAAAAGGGAAGGAATTAGCACCTTAAACATCTACGGTACTCCGCAGGAACCTCTTTGTAAAATCTGTATATTTTGGCTATAAAAATGTGTTGTATGTAAAATGGATGGTGGAGGTGTGAAAAGAAATATATATTTTTTTATGATTTTTGCACCCGCCGCGGTTGCGAACCTTTAGTGCCTACGTACCACCTTTCATGCAATAGGGGATCAGGGTACACGTAGTTCCTCTTTTAAAAATTTGAAACACAAGTGTGTTGGTTAATTTTAAGAGATAAGACATCATCATCATTGTTCGTGTGGAAAACATACTTACTACCCACAATCATGAGAAAGGAGAATTTGCATCATCTCAAAGTGGAGGATATGGCTTGGATTTTAAAATCAACAATGCCTCACTCAACACCCAAGTGGAAATTATCTTACTTCACTACATATTGTAGAAGTATAGTTGTTTACATCACTACAAGGATTGACAAGAGCCTGATCTTTTAAGAAAAGTTTAATGAGAAAAGCCAAAGTGGCAAAATGGTTTGAAATGAGATTGGTTGACTTTTAGTATTCTCAAAAAAAAAGTCAAGGTATTATTAAATTGGTTGGAGTTTATTTATGAAAAGATTTTGAAAATGCATGGACATAAGTCCAAGTTTATTATGAAAGTGGTTTATGTTTCAAAACAAGAAGAGTTTTCAAAAGGAGGGAGAAGATGTTTGAAACTAAAGAAGATGGAAGGAGAAGAAGAGGATATCCTAACGCATAAGGTAAAAGCTAAGGATAAGGACCATCTGACCAGCAAGAAGCCAAAACTTGACATTATGAGCCAAGATAGAATTCTCATTCTTTGGAGTGAAACCAAGCAAACAAAGATACTAGACCTCTTCAAAAGTATTAAGTCTTCACAAAAATTGGGCAGAGTAACGGCTGTATGGGGGTGAATTACATATTACAAATGAAGGATGTAATCACCAAAAACCTGCACACAAAAAAACAAACAAGCAACCCAATGTCTTGAGGTAAGCCTCAAGAACTCCAGACAAAATAATCAGATAAGATCACAAGGTATCCAAGATAGGCCAAGGTTTCTAATCCTAAGTCCAAGAAAAAGTCCACTGCTCCATCATGCCAAGGATAGTAACCAAATAGTCCAAGTACCATTAAGAGTTTTTTAGGGTTTAAGTTGGTTATTAAGTATCTTAGAAAAAGGAAAAAGAAAAGCTTAAGTGAGCAAAGTAAAAATGACAAGAAAATAAATGCTCAAATGAGCAAAGATGAAAATGGCATGAAATATCAAATGCTAAAAAATAAATAATGCATAAAGCATAAAAGAATAAAAGCATAAAATAAAACAAGTCAATAATTAGTGGTGAGTTGGATGACCATCTTGAAACTTGCATTTGGAAATCATTAGAGGATTGGTAGAACCAAAGCTTCCACACAACAAGTTGCATTTGCTTTTTGTAAAGTATATCATCCATTTGGAATTCTCATAAGTACCATTTAATGATCAACGATATTTAAGTGATCCGCGTTGACCAAAGGTGTTGTAGATCCATTAGAGGATTGGTAGAACCAAAGCCTCCACACAATGAATCTCAAGGTTATTGGATCAAAGAGATCAAATTAACATACTTGGGCTTGCAATCATAAGTTTGGGCCATGAATGATCATTTATTCGAATCAGAACAAAATTTAGCGATATGTTAAGCAATTGTAAGTGGACTTATATAGAAGTCGCACCTATTTTGAGGTCGATCAATAGCAATCTATGCACCATTTATTTTGAGACATGGTATAGAGATCATGCTCTAACAACATTTAGTGCAATGAGAAGGGGATGACATGAAGGGGATTAGGGCAAAAAGATGAATAAACCACTTTTGAATTAAAAATTTAATCAAACTATTATTAAAATCATTCATCCATTTTGGTGGAGTTGAACTCAACACCCAAGATCCAATGATGTTAATAAAGTCATGATCAAAAATTCAACTCAAGACAGCCAGAAAATAATCACAAAATAATAATATATTTAATATATACATTTAAAGGGTTAAAAAAAGTTTAAAAAATAGGAAAATAATGAGGTAAATATTAACTATGTTCAAATTATTTAAGAAATGAAAAATTAAGCCATATAAAAATCAGAAATGGATCCAAATATTATTATAAAATTTTTAGTAATTTTCAAAAGCCAGAAACTATTTTTAAACTATTTAAAATTGCTAAAACAAACATAAAGTAGATAAAAAATAGTCAACATCAACATAAAATTCCATTAAATTTTCAGAAAGTCAAAAATATGCAAAATAATATTTATGAATTTTTTCAGAATTAAAAAATGTTAGAAAGTATTTTTTAAGTAATTAAAAGAAAGCAAATAATACAAAAAATATAAAAATACCAAATGTTAAAATAAAAATGCAAAAAAATATTCATGAGATCAAAAATAATTCAAAGCATTTTTTTTTTGAATTTTTCATAATTTTTGGATAAAAAATAAAAGTGTTATGAATTTTTGAAAATTTAATCAAATAAAATATAAAATCAGAAAATAAAATAAAAGCAAAAAGATGTGGACCATCAGGTCAAAGTCAAAACGCGTTAGTAGGCTAATCCGATGGACCAGACGCGTTGTGCTTGATATGGACCTTAGTGAGACACACATGTGATCAGCAAAAGGGCAACCAATGAAATTAAAACGCTTGACACGCTATCATTGGCTGAGACGAGACATGTCATCATCTTCAACCTCCAGACACCCTGGAATGGGGGATTTTGTGAGATCCTTCAAATGGAAAAATTAGAATCCATGGCTAGCATCACTGAACTCGTCTCTTCAAGACAATTCTAACACAACCATCGCGCCAAATTTATGTAAAGTATGGAAAGAGATATCAGTCAAAACACAGAAAAATAGCGAGCACCTTCAATTTTAGATTTCTCTCTCAATTCTCAATGGATTTAAAAATTGTAAGCAGCATTAGAATCAGACAAAGGAGTAGAACAAATTAGTGCTTGATTTGGATCCAATTGGTGGAGAATTCTACCTTTTTGAAGTTCAAGTAAGAAGCTCTGAAACTGGACTTCTGTAGCTTGGATTATGGGTCGTTTTGATTGGTTTAGGTGCTGGAGAGTTTGTATGAAGTTCAAGGATGATGAATGCGCAAAGAATTTTGGAAAAGGAAGCTTAAATTTCAAAAACTGAATTCAACAAAAGTGGGTTCACGTGAAGTTTTAGCAGGGTGTTCTTGGCTCTCTAAGCTTGAGAAATTGAATGGGGGATGACCCTCTATTTATAGGGAAGTGAATGGGAATGAAAATTTGAAGAAACAAGGAAGTTTGGAGGGAAATTGAGTAATGGTCGAGCACGAGTGAAGTGTGACTTCATTTCCATCAAAACTCAGCCAAACCTTGCGTTTCAATTCTCTAATCCACTTTGGCAACTTGGTTAAACATGTTTAGATCACAAACGCGTGCTAATTTGATGTTTAAAGGCCAAAACATGGATTTCAAATTCTGACTTATGGTGAAACTTCAGTTCCAAGTTACCAAGTTCAATCCATTGGCATTTCCATCTCAGGGGGTCTTTGGGCAAAATTCTTGATGCTTTGGAAAGATGAGGTAACAAGCTTTGCAACGGAAAAAGAATGGAATCAAATGGATGCTTTAGCTGAAAGTTACATAGGGTCAAAGTTGAAGAAAAAGAGTTGACTTTCCATACTTAGAAAAATTTCAAATTCTTCTTTAAAAATGACCTATAATCTCTTGCATCCAAACATGGCCTTCCACTTAGAATTTGCTCTTGACCAAAAACGATGGAATAAAGTAGACCTCTTGAATGACATTTTTCAATTTGAACCACTCAAAATCTCCAAAAATTGAGCAAGTTATGACTTGTTGAAGTTGGCCAAAAATCATGAAATGACCTATAATCTCTTGCATTCTTAAGGCAACTTCCATCCATTTTCTTACTTTGCACATAAAAGAAGGCATGAAGTACACATCCTTAGGGTCATCATGAAAAAATAATGGGCTCAAGGTGATAAAAATTGACCAAGTTATCATCATCTGAAATCACATTATGAAAAATGAGGGATTCATCTAGATGACTTGTAATTTTTCTTCTTCACTAAGTTCCTTCCACATGAAAACTCCTTGGAACTTTTGAAGTGATTTGTTAGAAACTACTTGAAGAGAAGAATTGTTTTGGAATCACTCAAAAATACCAAAATATGAGCAAGATATGCCCCTCTGAAGTCCAAAACCCTAGCTTCTTGATCAAGAGAATTCTTGGTGGAACTTTGCCAAGTTTGAACAAACTTTTTGTGCCAAAATTCTTCCTTTGTGAATAGGATTTATTAAGGATGATGATGAGGACTCATGGCCACCAAAACTACTTCCATACCAACTTAAAAACAACTTTAATGGTGAGGTTTGGATCTCTCAAGCTTTTGACTAGGGCATGGAAATAAACTCATGAACCCATGATGCAACTTGCTAAACCTCATTGCCTTTACCTACATTATTAACAAGCAAGACAAACCAATATTGTATTTGTTAATTTAGAGAGAAAATCAAAGCAAAATATCCATGATCACCAAAGAAAACAAGTCAAGGTGCTTGGTAACTCCTCAAAGAGCAAAGCTAAAGATGGGGAGAAGAACCAAAAGCCCTAATGTGATTTTATGGTGATTGAAACAATATGGTATGATGAAGGGATCTTAGGGGCAAAAATTGGGGTACAACACCGAGATAGACATTAAGTTTTCTTTCCTTATAAAGTTGCTTTGTGAGCTCTAAAACCTTCCTCTCCTAGGCATAAAACTGGTCTCTATAAGTATCCCACTCTTTCTTCAACTGAATCCAAGACCTTTGTAGTTCTTCAAGATCAGTGGGCATATCAGGATGGAGAACAGTGTAAGGAATACCCCCGTCAGTAATGGGTTCCACAATCATAGGTAAAACGGCCATTGGAGATAAGGTTCCATAGGAATGGAATTCTTCGGCCCCAAAGTCTTGGCGACAGATGTGTTTACCATGCCCCAAGCTCGTATGAACCTCTGGTGATACCCTTGAACATCATCCTCATAGTTAAATATAATTCCCTGGATAAGTAACTCATGAGTACCATCCCTTCGAGCCAAAAAAAATTATCGCAGAGCCAAACAAGGATTATAAGTTATTCCTCCCCTAATGCCAAGTAGTGGGACATTAGGGAACTCCCCACAGCGGTTAATAATAGCAATATCTCCCATAGCTCGGGAATACCAAAGAATATCCGTGTGAGCAAGTGACATTTTTCTTTGCGACCAACCCAAACCTTCTTCATTCTTCAGTACAGACTTTGGGAGGTGAGAAATAAACCACCTCGACAGCAATGGCATGCAACACATAAGAATCCCTCTTCTCTTCATGGTACGAGTATGGAGAGCGTACAAGATATCTCCTAGCAAGGTAGGCACAAGGTTGCGAGAGAGGAAGATCTTTATAGCATTCACATCTATGAGTAAGTTTGGGTTAGGGAACAGTACTAACCCATAGATTAGAAGGGCCAAGACCTCCTCAAAAGCCTGAAAGTCCAAATCATCCCAAAACAGCTGTGCTTTATCTATTAAGAACTTGGCTAGAAAACCTTTGACTCCACTTCTTGTTTCCCAATTGGATACCACGTTGGCCTGTTTCAGATGCAAAGCTGAGGCAATGATTTTTGGCTTAGGAACCTCTTCTAAACCTATGAAAGGCACATGTTCAAGAATGGGTAGATTCAATAACCGAGAGAACTCTTCCATGGTAGGCACCAACTGATTGTCTGGAAAGGTGAAGCAGTGGTGCTTGGGATCAAAGAACTGAAAGAGTACACCCATCATCTTTTCATCAAAGCTTGAAGTAACCAGGTTGATAAGTTAACCATGTCTCTTAGTGAACACAAAAGTTTCAGGAACCCTTGATACTAGTTCCTTGAGTTGGGGAGGCATTCTCACAAAGATGATTCAGATAGTGTTTCTACGAGCGAAAGCCATGATCTACAAAACAGAACAAAGATAAATTTCCTTGGTCCTTGAGATGGTTAGATTAATGAGAATCAAAATTATGTTATGATGCATGATGTTATGTTTAAATAGAGTAAATCACACAAGCAAAGCACACAATAGACCTTAGGTTCAAAGGCTTGCATGATGTTAAAGGTAGATACCCTCTTGAAGTTTAGTCGGTTTTAAACCTGTCTTAGAAAAGTAATCGGGTTCTAAAGATTCACAATGTCACTGATCATCCTTTATCAGGTGTTGTTTCAGCTCAGGCAATCTTTTCTTGCAGCCGAAATATCCCGAAAGTCTGATCTCAATAAGTGTAGCATTGAGTATCAACCAATCCTCAGCTTTATACCGAGGTCGGCTATCTCACTAATTTCTAATGGCTAAGTTTGTTCAACTAAGGTTCTAAGGTTCGTTAGTGCTTCACAACACCACGTGGTGGCCCCGTATTCTCCTCGTTTCCACACGAAGGATACTGGTACCAACCAAAGTGTCACACTAACACAACCATCGCTTAAACCATATCGGTATATGTCGTACAGTCTCCACAATCTATTGTTGTTTACCTAAAGAGTGTCCCCCTATCCAGGTGTAGTATCTTCAATAATACCCGAGTAAAACCCTTAAAGATAAACAGGCAAAGCAAACAAGAAAGCAATTAAAATGACCTAGATCCTAAGGTAAACCCCACTTTTATACTTCCCCAGCAGAGTCGCCAGTTTTGTGATACGGTGGAAGAACCGACTGTTATACTGGTTTGCATTTTGTATTTGCAAATGTCACGGTAAGTAAGAGTCGCCACCGACTTTTGTTTCATCCAATCGGAAAGGAAAAAAGTACAGAAAAAATCATTTTTCAAGATATTCTGAGTACGGGGGGTAGATTATAGAAAGGGAAGGTGTTAGCACCATTTCTATCTGTGGTTTTCCACGGGCTTTTAGGTACTTGCTCATTTTGAAATTGCTTGTGTGTGTTTTGAAAAGTTTTTGTTTAACTTCGTGATAACCCTTGTATCTGTCGTCAAGAGTGTGACGAAGTTGTTTTTGAAAACTGTTTTGAAAGTGTTTGTGAAAAAGAGTTCTTATTATGAGCAAGTACTTAAGATTTCTACCTACTCGGAAAAAAAAGTCTCTTCGTTTTTTTTCCTTTAGACAGTGTTATCCTACTATTAAAGGTAATTAAAGGTATCTATCCTGCTATCCTACAAAAAATATTAGGATTAGTCTTTTTTCTTCATAAAACATTTATTTGCATTTAATTAATTAGTTAAATTAGGTTAACTTAAAAAAAATTGTAATTAAAATTTAATATAAATTAGGTTAATTTAATTACCTTTTTTCCTTCCATAATTAAAATTAAATAGAATTAGGTTTGTTTTTATAATATTAGGATAGAATTGTCTAAAGGAAACGAAAATAAATAGACTTTTTTTCGAGTAGGTAGAAAACTCTTAAGTACTTGCTCAAAACAAAAACTTTTCACACAAACACTTTTGAAAAACAGTTTTCAAAACAACTTCATCACACCCTTGAGGACCGATACATGGGTTATCACGAAGTAAACAAAACTTTTCAAAACAAGCACACACAAGAAATTTAAAAAATGAGCAAGTACTTAAGAGCCCGTGAAAAACCACGGATAGAAAGGGTGCTAACACCTTCCCTTTCTATAATCTACCCCCCGTACTCAGAAGCATCTCGAAAAAAGGTTTTTTCTGTTCTTTTTCCTTTTCCTTTGTTGGATGAAATAAAAGTTGGTGGAGACTCTTGCTTACTGCAACATTTACAAACAAAAAACGCAAACCAGTATAACAGTCGATTCTGCCACCGTATCAGAGAACTGGTGACTCTGCTGGGGAGTTATTAAAGTGGGGGTATACCTTAGGATCTAGGTCATTTTTAAATTCCTTTCTTGTTTGTTTTGTATACTTTATCCTTAAAGGTTTTGTTTGGGTATTGTTAAAGATCCTACACCCAGATCTAGGGCACTTTTTAGGTAAACAACAATAGATCGTGGAGATTGTACGGCATAGATCGGTATGGTTTAAGCGATGGTTGTGTTCGTGTGACACTTTGATTTGTACCGGTATCCTTCATGTGGAAACAAGGAGAATACGGGGCCACCGTGTGGTGTCGTGAAGCACTTACGGACCTTAGAACCTTAGTTGAACAAACTTGGCCATTAGAAAGTAGTGAGATAGCCGGCCTCGGTATAAAGCTGAGGATTGGTTGATACTCGATGCTACACTCATTGAGATCATACTTTTGGGATATTTCGGCCGTAAGAAAAGATTGCCCGAGCTGAAACAATGCCCGATAAAGGATGATCAGTGATATTGAGAATCCTTAGAACCCGGTTACTTTTCTAAGACAGGTTTGAAACTAACTAAACTTAAAGAGGGTACTTACCTTTAACCTCATGCAAGCCTTTGAATCTAAGGTTTATTGTGTGCTTTGCTTGTGTGTGATTTACTCTGTTTGAACATAACATCATGCATCATAACATAGTATTGATTATCATTACACTAACCATTTCAAGCACCGAGGAAGGTTTGGGTTGGTCGTAAAGGATAATGTCACTTTCTCATGCGGATATTCTCTGGTATTCCCTATTTATGAGAGATATTTCTATTATTGACTGCTTCGGGGAGTTCCCTGATGTCTCACTAATTGGCATTAGGGGAGGCATAACTTATAATCCTTGTTTGGCTGTGTGACAATTTGGTTACGCTCGAAGGGATTGTTCTCACGAGATACTTATCCAGGGAATTGTGCTTAACTATGAGGATGCTTAATTATAAGGATGATGTTCAAGGGTATCACCAGAGATTCATGTGATCTTGGAGCATGGTAAACAGATCTGACGCTAAGACTTTGGGGCCGAACAATTTCATTCCTATGGAACCTTATCTCCAATGGGTACAAGCTCGTGCTTAGAAACTTATGATGCCCTACATAGCCGTCTTACCAGTGATTATGGAGCCCATTATTGAAGGGGATATTCCCTACACGGTTTTTCATCCTGATATGCCCACCGATCTTGAAGAACTACAGAGGTCCTAGATTCAGTTGAAAAAGGAGCGGGATACTTATAGGGATCAGTTCCATGCCCAGGAGAAGAAAGTTTTAGAGCTCACAAAACAGCTTCATGAGGAAAGAAACCTTAATGTCTATCTCGGCACGAAGAGGAAGCATCCATGGGAAACTTGATTTCTTTTAGTTTTTCATAATCATCAATTGTAACGCCTACAAGGCAATTGTACTTTGAATTCTACTAATAAAATCTTTGTTTCATTTGAGTTCGCAAATTTATATTTCCCAAAGTCCTTGAAATCATTGCATACGCATCCCATCCATAGCATTGCATAAACAGGTACCATTACAGGTTTCTCATCTTCTTCGTTGTTTATTTCAGCAAAAATGTCTTCTGAAAAAAGCTTAAAAGATCTTCAAGCACAAAATTCCCAATTTCAACAAATGTTCATAACTCTAGCAAAAGGGCAGGAGGATCTGAAGGCCCTCATCCTGAAAGAAAAGAAGAACAAGAAGAACAAGAAGAAGAAGAGGCCCGCTGGTATCCTTAATATGGGAAGAAGATTCAAAGGGCCGCTAAAGCAACCAGTCGATCTGACCTCCTCGTCCAAGGAAGGGGAGAATCAAGAGAGGGAGACAAGGGAGGAGGACCCCAGTCTTGAAGTTTCTGACAATGATACAGACTACAATGATGAGCAATATCCTCCTAGTGAGGATAGATACAAGCAGTTACAAAATCGGTTGAGCGCTATGGAAGTCCAGAGAATACCTGGGTTGGACTTTGGAGAACTAGGATTGGTGTCGAGAGTGGTCATCCCGTAGAAGTTTAAGGCTCTGGTTCTCGCAAAGTATGATGGGGTGTCTTGCCCAAAGCTCCATCTTTGTTCCTATGTAAGGAAGATCCAGCCCCACATTACCGATAGAAACTTGTGGGTTCACTTCTTTCAAGATAATCTATCAGGGACTCATCTTGAATGGTTAGACCAACTAGAGGGAACCAATGTCCGAAACTGGGAGGATTTGGCTGCTGCTTTTTATAAGCAGTATCAATACAACGCTGACCTTGCCCCTACTCATACTCAACTCCAGAGTATGTCCATGGGTGCAGGTGATGGCTTTAAGGACTATGCGCAGAAGTGGAGAGACTTGGCTGGGAGAGTCCAACCCCCTTTATCTGACGGGGAGTTGGTTGACATGTTTCTTGGGACGCTGTCTGGTCCATTCTTTAATCATTTGATTGGCAGCTCGTCAACTGGTTTCAAGGAGTTGATATTAACTGGAGAGAGGGTAGAAGCTGGGATCCAGAGCGGTAAAATACAGAAAGACACTTCTTCGAGTTTAGTAAAGAAGCCCTTCACTGGTAAGAAGGAGGCCAGTGCCATTTATAGCATGATAGGTCAGAGCAGAGCTGAATACCGTCCAATGGTAAGTGCTGTAATGATACCTAGGCTTGCGGGTGCTCCACAACGCAACAATCAACAAAGGGTAGAAAGACCACAAAGGCAGTTTACCCGGATTAACATGACATTGACAGAGGTTCTACCCCATCTGTTGAGATCCAACTTGGCAACCTTGAAAGAGGCTCTCAAGAATCCTAATGCCACCTCTCTTTGGTACAATCCAAACGCTCGGTGTGCCTACCATTCTGAGAGTCCTGGTCACGATACAAATGACTGATGGGCTTTAAGAAATAAAGTAAAATATCTGATTGAAGCCAAGGAGATTGAGTTTGACGCTCCGGAGAAGCCCAATGTCATAACTACTCCCGTGCCTAAGCATAACCGTGGAGTTAATGTCGTTGATACCGATCTGTTTGTAACCTCAGTTGATGAAGTTTCTACTCCCCTTATGACTGTTAAGAAGAATTTGTTGCTGGCCGATTTATTTTCGGGTTGTGGTGAAGGTTGCCACATGTGTTCATCTCTGCCTTCTGGTTGCTATTTGCTGAAGACAGGTGTCTAGCGCCTGATGGACAGCAGAGAAATTTTGTTCGAGAAAACTTTGATTCCAGCTGTTCCATTTGAAGATGTTTCTATTATAACCATTTCCGCCAATTCTTCCAAGGCCTCCTTGAGAAGACCTGTTAGGATTACACCCGCTCCGAGAGTCGCTCCGTTAATAATCACTTTTCCTGGTCCTGTCCCATACGCCTCGGATAAAGCTGTCTCTTGGCATTATGGTGCTGATGTTCACTATCATGGTGTTAAACAAGATCTGAAGAATGAAGAGGTTGATCCCGATGTCAGTAACATCGTTGGAACCAGTAAAATTACCAGAAGTGGAAGGGTTTTCTCTCCCGAGATTTCCCCAAAGACTATCAACAGACCTGTTGTTATTCCTATCGATACATCTGTCACTACTCCTGTTCTTACTCCAATTGTTACTCTTGTCGTCGAGTCATCTGGGACTCGAGGCAAAGAAGCTATAGGTGAGGCAGCCGAGACGGTGGCACCTAGGAAAGTCGTTGTGGAATCCTCTAAGAAAGAGATAGAGGAAATTTTAAAAATAATTATAAAGAGCGACTACAATGTGGTCGAGCAGCTGGGGCAGACCCCCTCAAAGATATCCATGTTGTCTCTGTTGTTGTGTTCTGAGGCCCATGTGAAGGATTTGATCGCATTCCTCAAAACTGCGCATCTGTTGCAAGAGACCTCGATTGACCAATTCAAAGACTATATAGCCAGCTTAACTGTTGACAATGGGTTGGGTTTTTCAGATGTCGACTTGACACCGAAAGGGAGGAAGCATAATGATGCTCTGCATGTCTCGATCGAATGCAGGGGCACCACTATGGCCCATGTGCTGGTGGATACTGGGTCTTCGCTGAATGTTCTTCCTAAGAAGGCTCTCAATCGGTTGGATTGTGAAGGCTTGACCTTAAAGCCTAGTAACATTGTAGTAAGGGCTTTTGATGGGTCTAAGAGAATGGTGCATGGGGAGGTGGACATCCATATCAAGGTAGGCTCTCAGACCTTTGACTTCACCTTTTATGTGATGGACATCAGACCGTCATACTCTTGTTTGTTGGGTCGTCCTTGGATCCATGAAGCTAGGGTTGTTACTTCTACACTACACCAAATGTTGAAGTATCTGGTGAAGGGGAAGATAGTCACTGGGCATGGAGAATAGGAGTATATGGTGAGCCACCTGAACTCCTTCAGGTATGTGGAGATGGATGCAAAATTCATAGAAATACCTTGTCAAAACTTTGAAGAGGTTCCCCAAATTTTGGCGTCGACCGAAACTACCACCAGCACCAAACCCCCTCTGAAGATGGCTTCTCCCAAGGATGCCAGAGTGGTAGTTAAAGAAGGTGGGTGTACCAACTGGAGATAGCTCCCTGATTTTACTCACAAAACTGACAAATTTGGTTTGGGCTTTACTTTAGGGGCTCAAAGGGTTGTTCGACGTGCTCAGGCTAGAGGACCTCCCCTACGCATCAACAATCGTGGGGTTAATGCTATTGAAGACAGTGGGGAAGACTCTGACATTGACAGCTGGATATACCTGACTACCAACGGTGGACTGAGTAATTGGACGGCCAGAGACTTTATACCAGTTTCTTTTACTTTGCACTAATCGTTTTACTTGTGTTCTAAATTTGTAATAAACAATTTAAACTTTATGGCCTTGTGTCTTACCCGAGGCACAATGGTTCTCTCTGTGAGGGTTGTTATGTGTCATTTCATATATCATCAATAAAACATTGGACATTTCTTTACATTCAAATTTTGCGCTCTATGTTTTTTCTTTTTTTTCCTTTACTTTATCAATACGCCTATGCTCTTACACACACTCACATATCAAACTGCATATCCATATCCACCCTGGATCCCATTGATAACAGTCCTGCTATTTCCAGTTATGATTTCAAAAATCTGATCAACCAAGCCGAGGACGAAGGTGAGGATGATTGTGAGGTACCTAGAGAGCTTTCTAGATTGTTATAGTAGGAAGAGAGGGCTATACAGCCTCATGAAGAGCCAGTTGAGACGATAAACTTGGGCACGAAGGTGGACAGAAAAGAAGTCAAGATCGGCGCAAATCTGGAGACTAAGATCAAACAGCATTTGATACAGATGTTGCACGACTACGTTGAGATCTTCGCCTGGCCATATGAAGACATGCCTGGTTTAGACACTGATATTGTGGTACATCGTCTGCCCACTAAAGAAGGTTGTCCTATGGTTAAGAAGAAAGTCCACCGTATGCGCCCTGAAATGTCAGAGAAGATCAAGGCAGAGGTTATGAAGCAGGTCGATGCAGGGTTCTTAGCTGTCACCTCCTATCCGTAGTGGGTTACTAACGTCGTTCTGGTACCTAAGAAGGACGGTTGTGGATTACAGAGACCTGAACAGGGCAAGCCCCAAGGATGACTTCTTGCTTCCCCACATTGATGTTCTGGTTGACAACACCACGCAGCAAAAAAACTTCTCCTTCATGGATGGTTTCTCTGGCTACAACCAGATCAAGATGGCTCCTGAAGACATGGAGAAGACAACCTTCGTCACACAGTGGGGCACCTTCTGTTACAAGGTGATTCCTTTTGGGTTGAAGAATGATGGGGCAACCTATCAGCGAGCCATGGTCACTTTATTCCACGATATGATTCACCATAAGATTGAGGTTTATGTTGATGACATGATAGCTAGGTCTCAAACTGAAGAGGAACACCTGGATCATCTACAAAAGTTGTTCAACAGGTTGAAGATATACAATCTGAGGTTGAATCCGAAAAGTGAACTTTCGGGGTAAGGTCTAGTAAGCTTCTAGGATTCATCGTCAGTGACAAATGTATTTAGGTAGACCCCACAAAGGATAAGGACATACAAGAGATACCGGCTCCCCGTACAGAGAAAGAAGTTAGAGGTTTCTTGGGATGCTTGAATTATATCGCCAGGTTTATTTCACATTTGACTGCTACTTGTGATCCCATCTTCAAGCTTCTGAAGAAATATCAAGTGGTAAAGTGGAATGAAGAATTCCAGACTGCTTTCGAAAGGATCAAAGAATACCTTCAAGAACCACCAATTCTGATGCCTCCGGTTGAAGGAAGAACTTTGATATTATACTTAACAATGCTAGACAATTCAATGGGGTGTGTGCTGGGGCAACATGACGAGTCTGGTCGAAAAGAGCACGCAATATACTACCTTAGAAAAAAGTTTATCGACTGTGAGACAAGATACTCACTGCTCTAGAAAATTTGCTGCGCTTTGGCATGGATTGCTCGCCGACTAAGATAGTACATGCTGACTCACACTACTCTATTGATATCTAAGATGGATCCAATCAAGTACATATTCGAGAAGCCCTCTCCGGAAGAATAGTGAGATGGCAGATGATCTTAACTGAATATGATATACAATATACAACCCAGAAAGCAATCAAGATAAGTGTATTGGCTGATCATTTGGCTCATCAGGCTGTGAATGACTACCAGTCCATGAATTTTGAGTTCCCGGACGAGAATATTATGATGGTGACTGACTATGGAGAACCTGTACCAGATGAAGGACCTGAAGAAGGATCCTGATGGACTATGGTTTTCGACGGAGCCTCGAACGCAGTTGGTAATGGCATTGGCACTGTAATCATATCTCCTGAGGGTTGTCATACTCCTTTCACTTCCCGATTATGTTTCAACTGCACTAACAACATTTCAGAGTATGAAGCCTGCATTATGGGTCTCAAAGTTGCTATTGACCTGAGGATCAACTTCTTGAGCATTTTCGGGGATTCAGCCTTGGTGATAAGTTAGATTAAAGGAGAATGGGATACGAAGCATCTGAATCTCATCCCATACAAAGAGCATGTACTGACATTGCTCCCGCACTTTGAGGAGGTAACCTTTGAACATTTCCCACGAGAGGAGAATCACTTAGCGGATGCGCTAGATACCATGTCTTCCATGTTCAAAGTCAAGTGGGACAACGAAGCTCCCCGAATCACCATTGAAAGGTTAGATGAACCAGCGCACTACTGTGAGATTGATACTGAAGAGGTGGCAGACAAACCCTGGTTTCATGAAGTAAAGAAGTACCTAGAGACGCAAGAGTATCTTGAAGGGGCATCTGTCAATGATAAGAAGTTTCTGAGAAGGTTCGCTGTGAAATTCTTCCTCAGTAATGGAATCCTCTACAAACGCAACCATGACTCTACCTTACTGCGGTGTGTAGACAAGAGCGAAGCAGAGAGGATTATGACAGATCTATATGAAGGTACCTTCAGAACCCATTCAAGTGGACATACCATGGCTAAGAATATCCTACAGGAAGGATACTACTGGTCCACTATGGAAGCAGATTGTTATCAGCACTCCCGAACTTATCATAAGTGCCAAATCTACGTTGATAAGGTGCATGTGCCTACGGTTCCTTTGAACGTCTTGACAGCTCCGTGGCCCTTTACAATGTGGGGCATTGACATGAACGGAGAAATCAGGTCTACCGCTTCCAATGGACATCGCTTCATCCTGGTGGCCATTGATTACTTCACAAAATGGGTTGAAGTTGTCTCCTTTGCTACCGTTACCAAGAATGTTGTGGCGCGATTTATCAAGCATAACCTGATATGCCGGTATGGTGTGCTAGAGAGAATTATCACTGATAATGGTACAAGTCTCAATAACACGATGATCATCGAACGCTGTAAGCAATTCAAGATACAGCATCATAACTCTTCTCCCTATCGGCCGAAGATGAATGGCGCTATTGAAGCGGTTAACAAGAACATCAAGAAGATTATATAGAAGATGACAGTGACATACAAAGACTGGCATGAGATGTTACCTTTTTCTCTTCATGGGTATCATACCTCAGCACAGACGTCGACAGGGGCAACACCCTACTCTCTGGTATATGGCATGGAGGCAGTTCTACCCATTGAGGTCCAGATTCCTTCTTTAAGAATTATGAAAGATGCGGGTTTGAATGAAGACGATTGGATAAAGACTCGACTTAAATCTAATCAATGAGAAGAGACTTACTACTATCTTTCATGGTCAGACGTATCAAAAATGAATGATCAAGGCTTTCAACAAAAAGTCAGACGTTAGGAATATCAAGTCGGGGATCTAGTAATCAAGCGCATCATACTCCCGCAAGGTGATCCCAGGGGAAAATGGACTCCCATCTACGGAGGGCCATTTGTGATTAAAAACATTTTCTCGGGTGGAGCCATGATTCTAACCAGCATGGACAGTGACGCCCTCCCTCACCCTGTCAATGCAGACATAGTGAAAAGATATTATACATGATAAAAGACCCGCTAGGTTGACTGGCCTAGGCAAAAATAAGGGCTTCCCGGCGAACCAAAAGGGTTCGGGCAAAAATAAGGGATGAATATGAAAAAATCTGTACAATCGGCAAGTCGAAAACCTGAAAAGGCGGCTTGGTTAACAAAGGGTATCCCGGTGGACTGAAAACCCAAAAGGGCGGTCCAGACAAAAGTTAGGGATGTAAAGCATGTCACTATGTCCCATTGGATCACCTTGCGATCAGACCTCATTATCAATTATCAAGCTCGAATGACACCGATCAATCTAATCAGCTTCGGACAAGCAGCAAAGTGATGAGACGCTCGAAGACATAGGGACAATAGCAGAGTTGGAACCCAATGGGGTTGTTGCACATAGCTGTTTTCTTTTTACACAATATTGTATAGCTTCTATTTTTACAGCGGCGTTCTCTTACTAGAGCGTCAGTCTCCTTGTACAAAAATGCCTATTACAGGCCAACTTCGAAAAATCAATACAAATCACTTTTACAAAAACTATGAGTTTTATCCTTTTCTATTTTATTTTGCAAGAACGTCCAATGATTTATTCTTGACATATGCATTTGAATATGATTGCTGCTCATAAATATTTACATAAGAAACGAAAAGACAATTGCTTGTAACTTAAGAAACAGGGGCAAAAACAAGAAATGTCAAACCCGATAGTTACTCTGTCTAGCAGGTACCAGGGCAGAGACAACTTTGGAGCACAGTCATCAGTACATACGACTTTATAACATCTACACTTCCCACAGAGTAAAGGAAATCAAAGCATTGATATCAGCTTTCCCAAAACAGGAAGTAATCTCCCCAGCCAGGGTCTTTCAGAAACCTGACAGCTATATCCCCCAGCCGAATTTCATAATCGCGAGCGGATTATCATGATTTTTATCTCCCCAAGCAAAGTTTATTTCACTGAATACAGAAGCTCAATCTCCGGCAGAGCCTATTACTTCAACTACGAAAGTTCACCTTCCAAATTATTCCCCACAGAGCTAGTCTCAAACAGAGTCTCTCCCTGACAGAATATTCACAAACAACGAGTAAACCTCCAGCACATTCATTTCCATTCACCATCCCCAACGGAAGTAGAAGAACCACAATTCTCTATAACAGTTAGGAATGCTTTACTCTCCAGCAGCAGTCGGGGATTTATTTTCCCAGACTCGGACGTGTCAGAATAGCATATCATGTTCATACATCATGACATGCGCATACATATCACATACAGCGTAATCTCATTTATTTTGAGAACATCATCTCACAATGCATTGCATGCATCGCATATAATTAACCCTGATATCTTTTTAGGAAAGGCAATTACCTCCAACAATTCCAGCAGTTATACATGTCATATCTGCAGACAGCTAATGGAAAATCAGTTCCCGAAGATCAAACGGGTCAACTAATCTTCATCTCGAAGTAACCCTACTATCCAGGTTCCTTCCCATATCTCTACTATCCAGGCTTTCATCTCGAAGTAACCCTACTATCCAGGTTCCTTCCCATATCCCTACTATCCAGGCTTTCATCTCGAAGTAACCTTACTATCCAGGTTCCTTCCTATAGCCCTACTATCCAGGCTTTCATCTCGAAGTAACCCTACTATCCAGGTTCCTTCCCATAGACCTACTATCCAGGCTTTCCTCTCTAAGTAACCCTACTATCCAGGTTCCTTCCCATAGCGCTACTATCCAGGTTCCTTCCCATAGCCCTACTATCCAGGCTGTCATCTCGAAGTAACCCTACTATCCAGGTTCCTTCCCATAGCCCTATTATTCAGGCTTTCATCTCGAAGTAACCCTACTATCCAGGTTCCTTCCTGTTGTACCCTAAAATTTTCCCTCTCATTTTACTCAACACATGCCCATTGAGGTCCTCAACTTGCTCAAGGATGCCCAAGAGTTGACCAGACAAAGTCTCTCCTAAGACAATGAACCTCAAACTAGGGTTTCCATTTTCATTAGGGTGTGGGAACTCCAAAGGTCCCAAATTCTTTCCATGGTCCTAATATATTCTCAATATCATCCATGTCAAGTTTCATGCCTTGCACAAGAAGTTTGCTCAGTCAATTGTTCAGATGCCTGAAAATCAATTGTACTAGGTCAAAAGTCAATTGTGGCCCACATACAATCAAACTTTATGATTTTTGGTCAACATCAACATTTTGAATAGATATCCATCATTTTATCAAGGTTTGATCATGATTCCTCAAGGAATTCCCCAAATTCATCAAAATCCAAAAGTTGCTAAATTTGGGTTTCTCAAGAAAAGTCAACCAAACTTTGACCAGGCATAACTTCTTCATACTTTATCAAAAATTTTCCATCCAAGGCTCATTTTGAAGAGGATGTGATTCCCTACAACTCATATTCATCCCACAAGTTCAAAATATGCACTCACCAAAAGATATGAATTTCTACATTATAGGTCCTTTTGAAAAGTCAACAAAAACACCTTTTGGGTTAAAGCTTCTTACATGAACATGGAAGACCCAATTGAGATGAAACCAAAAGGGTTGCTTAGGGGATATCCTAAGCTTTCTAAAAAGTCCAAGAACACCTATCTAGCATTAAAATTTGAGGAGATATGCCTTGTCAAAGTTGACCATTTTTGCAAAATTGCCAAAAGTCAAATATGCTCAAAAGTGCATTTTTTTGTCAAATGGGCCTAGCTTCTCATGATTGCATCTTGTTAGAGACATGGTCCACGACCCAAATCAGCATCCACACATTTTTTGTTTTATTTATTTATTTATTTTGATTTTTTATTATTTAAAGTTAAATTAAATCAAATAAATTGCAAAAATATAAAAAGATTAGTTTTGATCTGATTTTTTTGTAGGAATCAAATCCAATAAGGCTGGCATAGCATATCAAATCATGCAAGGGATGATTGAAGCAGAAATTGGCATGATTATGCTTGTTTTGGAAAGATAACATATAGCAAAGAAATCAAATCAAATCTCCATGATTAATAAAGATACAAAGTGTTTTTGTTGCCCTAATTCGTTCCACTACATATACTGAACATACTCAAGCCAAAAGAAAGAGGATTGCAGTCATGAGAAAGGAAGAACAAAACTCAAAAATTGGCAAGAAAGTGGTGATTCTTTTTCTAACCTAGAGATCAATTTAATCCATTCCAAAGCTCATAATCGATTCCTGGACCTTCCCAGAAGTTAACACGATCAATTGCAGGCATTCCTAAGCCCATAATAGCCCCCTAGACTACACGCGGTTTACTCTTTATTTCAAAATTGACTACAACAATTCTTGCATCATAAGCATATTTTAATAATGTATTTGTGATTATTGACACATTTGCAACATGCTTGGATGATTTAATTGAAGTTTTGACGCCTGTATGCGTATTTGCCATTGCTAGGGTTTACTTCATCATTTTATGGCTTTCAAATGCATGAATAATTGGCCCTAATGAAGGACACCATTATGATCAGAGGGTCAAAACCAATTGATCCATGGTCTTTAATTTTATTTATGTTGCTTAAACATGATTTTTGAAGTGCACATGTTATGGCTATAGACGTTCGTCTGTAGGTAAAAGTCTTGGTCTAAGACGATGGTCTCAACAAAGGAGACGATGACTTGGAACCATAGTATTGGACCATTTGAATGGTTGGAGCGCGTTTTCTTTTATTCAGTTATCCACTTTCTTTTCATATATTATTAATTGTTGTTATTGTATTAACAATTCAGACACACAACTCAAATGGAAGGCGCGCATAGTATGAGTGGAAGGACCTGGGTTCGATCCCAGGTCCCAACAATTTTATTTTTCTAACTTTGTTTCAGCAATTCCCATGCATCTCCTTGCCAAGCGCCTTCCATGCACCCCACTGATCCAACCAATGGATCATTGCCTAGCCATATCCAACGCCCAGCAAGGGATGACCATGGTGCACCATCAGTAAGGACCAGGACTGAATCAAACGTGGGACTGGGCTCAGCAACTTTTGGGCCTAAACAAATTCAGCATGCACCTATCCCAACTGCTTATACAGGCCCATTCTTTTCTTTTCTATTTTAATTTTTTTTAATTGTTTTACTAATTATTTTCCTTTATTAAAATAACACCAAAAAATCATTATTTTTTTTATTTAATCAAAAAATCATCAAAAACATCAAAAATCTTTTTTTCATAAAAAATATTGTATTTCTTTAATTAATTAGTTTAATTAAATTAAGGAAATTTAATTCTTTTTTTGCATAATTTAAATCAATTAGAATTAGGGTTAATTTATATATAATTTAATCTTTTCTCAAAAAATAACCTAAATCTTTTTCAAATAGACTTTTAGGTTTTCCTAATTATTCCTCGCACTTAATTCGCCGCGCGCGCTTTTTATTTCATTTTCATTATTATTGTAACTGCTCCGAGTTTGTAATAGTAATTAGGGTTTTAAATTCCGCATCTTTACTTTCAGTCCAAAATAATTATGTATCTGCAAAAGCCTTGTAATAGCTAGGACCTTTAACTTTCTCGCTTTAATTTCCTCAAACTATAAACTGCTTAGATGTATGTTAATAGGATTGTATGGAAAGATAAACTGAAAATTAATACGGTAGAAAACCCTAAATGTGCAAAGATAATTAATTGGAAAATACACTCGCACATGCTCACTCCTAGGGTTTACTCCACTCCGGTTTTCTTCGGTAAACGGTCATGAAGTATAGGGTTTGTTAGTGGTTGTCTTCTAGCCCCGAAAGATCTAAAATGACCCATTCAGATGTTGCCTCAGAAAAAGATCTTTAAGGCTTTAGGATGATTACTAACATTTCCTAACATTGCTTTTGTGATCGTATTTGTCCCTTCCAATGTCCCTAAAAAACTCCAACGATGATGCTACCTATTTCTCAATAATGGGATAGCATTGTCTAAAAGGAAAACGAACAGACCTTTTTCGAGTAGGTAGATTAGTTCCTAGGTACTTGCTCAAACAAACAAACTTTTTAACACAAACACTTTTCAAACAAAGTTTTCAAAAACAACTTCGTAACACTCTTGAGGACAGAAACAAGGGTTAACACGAAGTAAAACAAAACTTTTCAAGACAAGCATACACAAGCAGTTTTCAAAAAGAGCAAGTACCTAAGAGCCTGTGGAAAACCACGGATATAAAGGGTTTTAACACCTTCCCTTTCTATAATCTACCCCCCGTACTCAGAAACATCTCGAAAAAGGTTTTTTTTGTTCTTTTTCCTTTTCCTGATTGGATAAAATAAAAGTCAATGGCGACTCTTGCTTACCGCGACATTTTACGAACAAAAAACGCAAACCAGTATTAATAGTCGGTTCTGCCACCGTATCACACTTCCCATAGCTCTACTATCCAGGCTTTCATCTCGAAGTAACCCTACTATCCAGGCTCCTTCCTATAGCCCTACTATCCAGGCTTTCATCTCGAAGTAACTCTACTATCCAGGTTCCTTCCCATAACCCTACTATCCAGGTTCCTTCCCACAATTCTACTACCCAGGCTTTCATTTTGAAGCAACCTTACTAACCAGGATCCTTCTCTCTTATCTCCAGACAGCAGTTTATAACACTGTAAGACCTGGACCTGACCAGATACGGTCGATTTCACATTTCCCCAGTAAGTCACTGAACAATATGGACCCTGACCAGATATGCAGTTCACTTCCGCCTCCTCAATCAAGAGTTAATTCCCCAGTAGAGTAATGAACAACCGAAGCTCCTAGACTCTACTTCCAGGGACATAAATCAACACTCCCCGTTGAAGTTCCCCTCAACGGCAGTTGCATGAATTCTCACAAAGGAATCTCTTATGCAATCAACATCTCCTCTAGATGGCATCTTTAAGCCCATCTCTAAGGACTCTCTGTTAACTTTCGAATGGCATCTGTAAGCTCATTCCCGATATCACTAATCAGTATTACTCCATGCGAGTGAAAATTTCTGGGCACTCTAGTGTTCAATCATCTTCCACCTTTAGATCACGAAAGGCAGACCAGCCAATCTACATCCTCAGGCTTAAGAAGATTTAACAGGGGAAGCTGTTGTACCCCAAAATTTTCCCTCCCATTTTTACTCAACATATGTTCATTGAAATCCTCAACTTGCCCAAGGAGGCCCAAGGATTGACCAGACAAACTCTCTCCTAAAGCAATGAGCCTCCAACTAGCGTTTCCATTTTCATCAAGATGGGTGAGCTCCAAAGGCCTCATATGCTCTCCATAGTCCTAATATTTTCTCAAGACCATCCATGTCAAGTTTCATGCCTTACACAAGAGGTTTACCCAGTCAACTGCTCAGATGCTTGAAAATCAACTATATTAGGTCAAAAGTCAATTGTGGCCCACATACAGTAAAACTTCAAGATTTTTGGTCAACATCAACATTTTGAAGTGATATCCATCATTTGATCAAGGATTTACCATGATTTCCCAAGGAATGCTCCTAATTCATCAAAACTCAAAAGTTACTAAATTAGGGTTTCTCAGGAAAAGTCAACCACACTTTGATCAATGATAACTTTCTCATACTTTATCAGAAATTTCTCATCCAAGGCTCATTTTGAAGAGAATCCAATTCCCTACAACTCATCTTCATCCCTCAAGTTCAAGAAATGCACTCATGAAAAGATATGAAGTCATACATTATAGGTCATTTCAAAAAGTCAACAAAAACACCTTTTGTGTCAAAGCTTCTTACATGAACATGGAAGATTCAATTGAGATGAAACCAAATAGGTTGCTTAGGGGACATCCTAATCTTTCTAAAAACTCGAATATCATCACCATGAGATAAAAATTGAGCAAGTTATGGTTTGCCCAAGTTGGGAGAATTTTGGAAATTTCAAGAATGGTGCATTGAGCAAATTTAAATTTTTGGGTCAATGGCCAAACTTTTTAAGTTCAAATATCTTCCTAAGTTTATACAGGACCCCTAATTTCATTCCCACATTGCCTTGTTTTTTTAACTATTTTATTCATATTTATTTTGATTTTATTCCCAAAAATACAAAATAAATTTTATAAAATAGTAAATGGTGGATCATGACAATTGGGCTTGTGTTTTGGCTCAGCTTCAGGCCCATAATTCGTGCTACAATGTCCAGATACATTGCATTGATCAAAAGAGGCAAGAACATGCAATTATGGAATTCTTTCAAAGTGATTGATTTTGTTTTCATGAACCATGATTAAGAATGATTATGGCCATAATATCTTGTCATCTCCATTCTCTTATATATATACTACGTCCCTGCAAGCATCAAGCACGAGGAGATTGCCTAGAAAGAACCATACAAAATTCAAAAAAATTGTCAAAGTGGTCAAATTTCAAACAGATGCTTCCAGCTCGTTTAAAGCCAACCTAATCCCTCCATTCACGCCTAGAGGTTCCCAGGAACATGTACCACCCTTTTATTCAAGCAATCACAAGCCAGAACCACCATCCTCGATCATCACCGTTTGGTAAATTTCTGGAAATCTAATCTTTCTTTTTTCGCGTTGTTGAAAGTTTTAATGATTTGATTATTACTCAGGACCTTCATTAGGACATGATGGAGGTTTCGTATGGAAGTTTTTGGGCCTAAAACACCAAATGCCATTGTTAGGGCATCCATGGCTGTTAGGGCTGGATCTCTAAATATAAGGACTTTCAGGCTAATTTAAGGCCAAATTCGAGTTCAGGGCTCGATTTCACGTAGGATAGGCCCTTTAACCATTCACGAATCTCACATTTTTGCAGGTTTTGACTTTGGTGTGGCCGGAGAAGGTGACCGGAGGTTTGACTCCGGCTGCTGACTCCGGCACCTAGTTATCTTTCTCCCATTGGATAATTCAAATCGCGCGCGTCTTTTTTTGGTCAAACATGTTTATGATTTCGTTTATTATATAATATTACTTTGTCATGTATATTAATGAATGAGCAGATTGGTGTTGTGGTGAGGCGCATGTTTGTGAAGCTGGAGGGCCTGGGTTCGATCCCCAGGCCTTGATTTTTATTTTTCCATTATGTGTTTTCTGCAGATCAGGTGTTGAATAAGCCCATAGGTACATCGTGCATCCTCACCTTCAGGCAGTTTGATCACCACTAATCCAAATCAAACAGCCCAGATCTAAATGTCCATGATAGATCCTCAAGACACATTAACACTGGATTGGGCGCAGAAACATGGGATGATCTATCATGAGCCTGATTAATTCCAATTTCAACACCCCCCATGTTGCTCATGACACCAGGCCCAATCTCTTTATTTCTTTTTTCTAATTTTTTTGTTTATTTGGGCTTAATTTCTGGTTTTATTTATTTTTTACAAAAAAAATCATTTTTTTCAATTAAATCATAAAATCAGAAATTCAATAAAAAAATTAAATTTAGTTTTTTTTTTATAAACTATTTAATTGAAATTAATTAATTAGCTTAATTAGATTAATTCTAATTCTTTTTTTTTTGTAATTAAAATCCAATAGAAAATTAGGCTAACTTGAAAACTTTTTTTATATATAAAAGTAAATAGAAATTAGGTTAATTAGCAAGATTAACTGCCTTTTCTCAAAAAAAAAAAATAAATAAAAAATATATATCCTTTCTCTATTCCCGTCTTAATTCTTCGTACGCGTTTTATTTATTTATTTTTCAAATTATTGTAACTGTATCAAGTTTGTAATAGTTTAATTAGGATGTTAATTTTCGCATCTTTATTTTCTATCAAATATTTGTGTATCTGCCCAAAAGCCTTGTAATAACGTAGATTTTTCTTTTTCGCTTTTAATTTTCTCAATTATTAACTGCCTAGATGCATGAATAATAGGATTGAATGGAAAGACAAATAAATTTAAAATGGTAGATAACCCTAATTGTGCAAAGATAATTAACTGGAAAAAAAAGCACACTTGCACATGCTCACTCCTAGGGTTTGCCCCACTTGGTTGCCTTGGAAATAATGGCCGTGTCCCTCAAACGTAGGGATACCTTAGCAATGACTTGCGATTCAAAGTCGTCATAAAGATTATAATCCCTACTTGTCCCTCGAGTTGCCTATGAATTGATATTATGACGATAGTCCCTTCGAAATGCTAAGCTATCTTTACTTGTTTCCTTCAGAGACCATTTCGTCCCTTCGAATGTCCCTTTAAAATTCCAAAGACGGAGCTACCTACTCCTTAATAGTAGGATATCATTGTATAAAGGAAATGAAAATGAACAGACTTTTCTTTGAGTAGGTAGAAAACTCTTAATTACTTGCTCAAAACAAAAACTTTTCACACAAATACTTTTCAAAAACAGTTTTCAAAACAACTTCGTCACACCCTTGAGGACCGATACAAGGGTTATCAAGAAGTAAACAAAACTTTTCAAAACAAGCACACACAAGAAATTTAAAAAATGAGCAAGTACTTAAGAGCCCGTGGAAAACCACAGATAGAAAGGGTGCTAACACGTTCCCTTTCTATAATCTACCCCCCGTACTCATAAGCATCTCGAAAAAAGGTTTTTCTATTTTTTTCCTTTTCCTTTGTTGGATGAAATAAAAGTCAGTGGTGACTTTTGCTTACGGCAACATTTGCGAACAAAAAACGCAAACCAGTATAACAGTCGGTTCTTCCACCGTGTCATAATTATCATAAATCATTTTTCATAAAAAATCACCAAAACATTTTCTTTGCTATTCTCATCTTATTTTTATTTTCCTAGATAAAGTGTATAGGGTGTGTTCAACTGTAATAGTGTATCTTTATTTTTTCCACATTTTTCTATTATATAACTTCTCTAGTATGTAATAGTTATAGGTTTTTATTTTCCGCACTTCACTATTATGTAACTGCCCCAAAGCTCTATAGTATCCTAGGTTTACATTTCCTCCTTTACCTTCTGCTACTATATTTTATGCAAGTGTTAATAATTAGGGTTTGTATGGCAAGATAAAAATGAACGATAGAAAACCCTAATGGTAAGTTTAAATAAATGAAATGAACACACTTGCACACTCACACCTTTAGGGTAACCTCTCTTCGTTGCCTTTCGGAATAACGGTCATGTCCCTTGAACATAGGGTTTCTTTAGCAAAGACCCTCGAACAAAAAATCATAAGTCTTTCGATGACCCTTTGACATTGCCTACGAATAACATGATCTAGCCCCTTACGAAACTGCTAAGCATCCTTATAAGTTTCCTTCGATGATTGTACGATGACCCTACGCCTGTCCTTTCACCTCCAATAGATAGGGCTACCTACCAACTAATAGTGTGGATAGCAGTATCTATAAAGGAGGAGGAAAATAACAAGAATGACCTTGAGTGGGTAGGATACTTTTAATCGCTTGCTCAAAAAAATTTCTCGCGAATACTTTTCACACGTCACTTTCAAAATAACAAATATTTTCAAAACACTTTGTACGCATTCTTGAGGACTGATACAAGAATCATTACAAAGTTCTCCTTACATTGGCAAATTTCAAAATATTTTCAAAACACTTACACAAAAAGAAAATTTTCAAAAGTGAGCTAGTGATTAAGATCCCGTAGATAACCACGGATGAAATGGGTGCTAACACCTTCCCTTTTCATAAGCTACCCCACAAACTCAAAATCTATCAAGTCTTTCCTGTTCTTTTCTCCCTTTCCTTATTGGATAAAAGAAAAGTCGGTGGAGACTCTTTCTATCTGCAACATTTGCAATAAAATGCAAAACAAGTCAGTTCTCCCAATGTATTACAATGTGCCACCGACTCCTTTGATTGACCTAAGTTCTCCTTGACCATTTTCAATATGGGGAATTGATATGATAGGAACGATCGAACCGAAAGCCTCTAACAGACACCAGTTCATACTAGTTGTCATCGATTACTTCACCAAATGGGTGGAAGCAGCATCCTACGCAAATGTGACAAAACAAGTGGTTACTCGGTTCATCAAACAGAATATTATATGCAGATATAGGGTTCCTAGCAGGATCATTATAGACAATGGGTCTAATCTAAAAAACAAAATGATGAAGGAGTTATGCGATGACTTTTAGATCAAGCATCACAATTCCTCACCATATCGACCCAAGATGAACAGGGTCGTTGATGCTTGCAATAAGAATATCAATAAAATCATTCAGAAAATGGTGAAGACATACAAATATTGGCACAAAATTCTCCCCTACGCTCTACACGTCTATCTTACTTCTGTGTGTACGTCAGCAGGTGCAACTCCTTTCTCCCTAGTATATGGCATGGAGGCAGTACTCCCCGTTGAAGTAGAGATTCCATCATTGTGGGTTCTAATTGAAACAAAGATTGAAGAAGCAGAATGGGTTCAAACACGACTTGATCAGCTTAACCTCATAAAAGAAAAATGCTTGACAGCTCTGTGCCACGGGCAATTATACCAAAAGTGAATGAAGAAATCATTCGACAAGAAGTTTCGTCCTCAAGTGTTTAAAGAAGGAGATTTAGTAATCAAAAATATTCTACTACCTCACCTTTATTCACGTGGTAAATGGACGCCCAAATATAAAGGTCCGTACATGGTAAAAATAGCATTCCCGAGTGGTGGTCTTATCCTCACAACAACTGATGGGGAGGAACTTCCACATCCGACAAACTCTGATGCAGTCAGAAAATACTATGTATGAAAATCTCACTAAGTTCAAACCCTAAACGGACGACCTAGGCAAAAAGGAGCGTCCCAGTGGATTGAAGACCCTAAAGTGCGATCCAGGAAAAAATTAGGGACATACATAAAAAAAAATTATCCCAGTGGATTGAAAAGCCGAAAGGGCAGTCCAGAAAAAAGTTAGGGATCTTATTCAAAAAATAAAGAACAAAAAGATTGCGATCTAAGAACCACGACTATAACCATGAAGAAGAGAGATTGATCTAAATCGTTTGACTCATCTAAATCATTTGACTCATAAGCAAAGGAGATTGAAGTTATCAAAAGGTCATTGGAGAAACAACATTAGCAATTATCAATTTCATTGCCATTTTCAATTTTTGTTAAACTTTATGTAATTACCTCTTTCTAGGAATTGCATCTTGTACTCTTGTATATCCAGAGGCATATCCAATCAAACATTCACTTTATTCAATATTTCAATTATGTTTTTTCTTTTTCGGACTTATTTGCAAAATACTATGATTATTTCTTGTGAATACTGCATTGAAATCATTTTGGGGATTTGACAAATAAAAGCATTTGATATAACGTCAGAAAGCATTTTGGTTATAAAAACATCAAAAGAAAATCCATGCCTACGTCCACACCTACGTCCACGTCTATGTCTACGTCCACGCCTGCATCCACAACTACGTCCACACCTACGCATGTGCCTGCATACAAATATCAAAATCCTTCTACCACCATTCATCTTGTTCAAAACAATTCAAAATACCACGACAATGCAACATAAAACATTGGGGAGTCAATGACACTAGAACCAATGTTTTAAAAGGAAAGAACACTAAAAAAATTTCACAATAAGCATTTGGTGCATATATAAACATTTGCGGCATATATAAAGGTTTTGGGCATATACGAACATTTGGGCATATACAAACTTTTGGTGCATATACATTTGGGGAATATACAAAAAAATTCAGCGAATATACACTTGGGGTTCCATATCAATCTAAGACATTATGCATATACGTCGTACATGGAATTTTCCAAATACATTTTTGGTTAAACCACGAGCTTTCTTGGGGCTCATCATTGGATCATTTGGTCCACACAAAAAATACCTTGTTTGAGAACAGACACAACCGGTAAAACTATGATCTTATCTTTGGTCTAGCTATCTAATATTTGATTACCAAAGCACTCTTCAAATATCTATCCTCTAGGTTATGGTAGATATGCAAATTTTCAGAATTACATTATTTATCCTCTAGGTTGTGATAAGTGCGTAAGACTACCCTCATGTCGTTTATCCTCTACGTCGTGATAAACACGCAAACTTTTCAATCATCTATCCTCTAGGTTATGGTAGGTGTGTGAACTATCGGGTTTACATTATTCATTCTCTAAGTCGTAATGAATATATAAATCTATCTTTGTGTCGTTTATCCTCTAGGTCTTGATAAACACACAAACTTTTTAAAGTATATGACCTCTAGGTTGTGATAGATATGCAAATTTTCAGGGTTATACTATTCATTCTCTAGGTCGTGATGAATAAGTAATCCTAGCATGGCGTTATTTATCCTCTAGGTCGTGATAAATGCACAGGCTCATCCTCGTATTGTTTACTCTCTAGGTTGTAGTAAACATAACGAAATCTGCAATATAATTTATTGTGTCAGTCTCTATGTGCCAATGTGTTATCAAGTTCTATTTTATTCATCCCCTAGGTTGTTATGAATAGACAAAATCTGCGTTATAAGCTTACTATGTTAGTCTCAAAGTGTTAGTAAGTCAAATTTCAAACTTGTATTATTACCACCTAGGTTATGGTAAATATGCCAAAAATCTACGATCTCTTTTAGATATTGACGAGTTATATGCATCGTCGTATCTAAGCCAAATCAAAACTTTCTGTTCAAACTCTGGTAAGATGATTCATCATCATCTATGCCTATTTTTTCATACTTTTTGGAACACAGTACAGTGTATCCTTATAATCTTTCAGACAAATTTTGGGGTCTTCCATTATTTAATAAACCTTCAATTCGAACATGCGAGAACTGCTTATTCTCGCACTGTTCAATCAAAGAGTAATTAAATAGGGGCAGTTGTCATACCCCAAATTTGCCCTATTGATTTCTAGCCAATATAATAATTTCTAAGGTTATCATTTCTTTATTATATAAAGTTTAGATTATTGTGAAATTCATAATATATTATGGGGTTTAAGTTTATAAAGGGGGTGTATTATTTTAAAATGGACCATCAAAATATGATGGCCCATTAAGTTTTCCTTACAATTAAAAAGAGGGTGTATTTGATGACTGGCCCATTAAGGTTAAGGCTCGTTCAAAGGGGGTGTACATTTTTAGAACTTATTGTTTTTATCGGATAGGCCCATCAAAGAATTTTTTTTTGAGACCCCATATCAAGTTGTTTAGGTTTGGTCCGTAAAAATGCATTGACTGAAGTCCACCACCTTTTATTTTATTTTGTAGATCATATTATTTTCATTACCTTTTATTATCATTATCAATGATCATATTTATTTTATGATTAATTGTTAATATTTTATGGTAGATTGTGTTGACTAATAGTCAACCAACGGTTAAAAGAAAGCCCTAATTGATCAAACTCAGTGGCGGGCGGCCCAAGGAGTTCAAATAACAAACACTGTAGAGATTGAAGAAGAAAAAGCCTAGAAGCAGAAAAATAAATATTGTGAAAATCTTTACCAAATCATATTCAATCAATAACGAATCAAATATTCAGATAATAAAATCAAAAATTGCAAGTTTTTATGAAATCGTCCAATATCAAATACATTACAGAATCAAATATTTAATCTAATTTCTAACATAATCTTCTTCAATTAGAAATTCGTAATAGAAAATTATAGATCTTTCATAATTCGTTCTAATCTAAGGCCTATAAAACTCTAATGCTAAAATTGAAAAGAGGACAAAAAAAATTTGGAGAGGAGGAAAATTATAACAGAAGAAGAAGTAGGAAGCCGCGGGTCAACTTTGTGCTTGAGATCTGAATTTCAGTTTCTGAAACACTAGCTCTGTGTTTCAATCCCTCGTCGCCGCATCATCTCCACCGCGTCGTGTACCTGTGAACCATAGAAACAAGAAAAGATTCAAAAAGGAGAATCGGAAAACCAAAAAGGGACGAATACAAGAAGAATCACTGCAGGGGAGTTAAGCCGATTCATTTAGCTTAGCGTTGTATTTTTTTGAATCTATGATTTGTGTTTGGTTTTGATTTCTGGATTTCTAAGGGTTAGGGTTCATTAGGTTTCTTGTTTAGGGTTAGGATTCATTAGGTTTAGGTTAGGGTTCTAACAATTTTTGGTTTCTGGGTTTTGGGTAGGTTAGGGTTCTTCATGAACCCTTAGGGTTCTTACGGTTCTAAGGTTTGGTTGAAGATCTTCAACAATTCAGGGTTTTCTCATGGAGGCACATACGAGCATATAAAGATCACGGTTTAGCTTCAACCAGAGATCTGGGGTGTACAGGGTTCCTATGGCGACTAAGGGTGGAGCCGCATGCGGAAGAGATTTCCAGTCGGCGGGGCGATTTTTGATTGCCTAAAGAGAAGTGAGAGCTTCTCTATCTAAAATTTTATTTGGTTTAAAGAATAGCAGAGAGAGAGAGAGAGAGATAGAGAGAGAGGAAAATAGAAAAATGGGCCTTAGGCCCTATTGGTTGTTATATATAACTCCCTTGCAATCCAGAGTTTGCATCCCCACGCCTTTATCATACGCCCTCCCTTTATGACTCTCTGATCACAATCAAACGATCCAGACAATGCACCCCCACCATAATTCCATATGCGTTCACATACCAATCCCTTTGGACTCCCCTCAGTTATGTTTGGGCCTAGCCCATTGCTGAACCAACCCCGAACGCAATTTGTTTTTGCTACCACATAAAAAACTGTACCCCCGATGCTAATGGGCCAAGTCCAATATCTGGACTTGGGCCCTTAATGTTCACACCCCCAGTTTCTGCTACTACGTTCAAAATAACACTCCCTTTGTGTTTTGGGCCTAAATCCAATATCTGGATTTAGGACCCTATTATTTACACTCCCATCCTTTTACTAACCAAACTAATTTTGCACCCCCTACGTAAATTAACTAAAATAAATTTACTTTTATAACTTTACTTATTTATTTATTCATTTATTTATTCATTTATTATTTTCTGTTATTTTACATAATTAATATTTAAATATTTAATAAATTTGTAATAAGTTCTAAATTTTTTTTATTAATTCAAAATTTTTTATATACTAACCCATTCAAATATTTTTAATTTCATAAAAATTATTTTTCCTCATGCATAAAAATATTTTTAATATATTTGAAAATACCTAACTAATCAAACTACTATCAATTTTCCACTAACTTAATAAAACCTTATATATTTTCAAAAAGAATTATGGAGATATTTATCATTCACTGTGAACCTCGTCTAACAACTCCGCAATTTACAAACTCAAACTTGGTTCAAGGAGAATACGAGATATTTCTGTAATCCATAAAAAACACCAACAAACAATTGTGAACTACGAATTGGGACTCTAATTCCTCATAAGAGGATACGTAGCCATAAGACTTAAAAATATTGGCGAGCTCCCCTAATTAAAATTAAAACCCTATTTCCTTAGTTATAAATCTAAACCCTAGTATCCATGTGAACAAGGTAGATTAGGGGTGCCTAACACCTTCCCTTCGTCTAAAATGAGTCAATAACTTAGAATCTCTGACCAAATTAGGGTTATCTATTACATTCCCTTCCCTAGGATAAAAATTAATGGTGGCGACTCTTATTTTCAAACCGGTTATAACACCTGGGTAGTTGAAACCTTGGCTTTCTTTGAGGGTGCGACAGCAATAGTCTGAGTGATCGAAGCTCGTTTTTGCCTCTAAAAATGGTAGAATAAGACCACAAAAACCTATGAGGATGATAAAATTCAAACATGGAGAGGAAATTAAGGTACCTTAGGGGGATGGACTTGAACAACCTCGACAACCTCAGGATTTTGTTGAGCAGTCGGAGCCTCTGCTTCCCAAGCCTCAAAGGCATTCGTTAACGTATGCAAAAAGATTGTGGCAGAGAAATACTTCTTCGGGTACTAAGACCACCAATGGTTGAACTCCTTGGTATAAAAGAAAGAAGGTTTAAGTGGGAACACAGGAAGTTCAAGATATGGAGAACTTCTCACGTAGAAGAGACATTCTGGGTATTCTGCTTCACCTAACTGTCGTCCAAACCAAATGACATCTTGGACATGGGAAACCAAATATGATGGCATCATTTGGCTAAAACCAAAATGTTGAGCAACCATATTTGGATGATACAACACAAATCCATAACCCTTAGAACCGGTGTTAATATGAGATAACAAGAAAGTAGGGGTCAGGAATGCGCTCCACATAGAATCTGATTTAGCAGCCGCTTTAGGGCTAACTCAAGGAAAGCGATCTTTAAACCAAGTAGGTCCAACATACCTCCTCACAAAGGGAGCCATAGCTTAGACAAAGGTAGTAATTTCTATGAATAAATTAATATACTTCATAAAAGCATACATGGTCAAAGCTTCTTGAGGAGAAAGCAGGGATAACCTTAAACCCTCAATGGTTCTGGTCGACAGGGAGCGTTTAGCACCCTCTGATAGAGGAGAAGCCATTTGATGCTCGAAAGTAGCATTATACCAATGTTGCAAGAACCAAAAAGGTCATGAGAGAGATGGTCCCTTAGGATTTTCAGAAAGATTCTTGATCCTGGAAGAAGCATCACGAAAAGTATGGTACATATGGGACAGTAGGAGCTTACCCAAAGAAATTTGTCGACCTTCATGGAGTTGAATGGCCAAAGGGATGAAGCCTTTCACCACTTGTAGAGACCTAGGGAAAAAAATAGTAGGAAAGCCAAAGAGTTAGGAAAGAAATATGTTCTTCGTCGGAAACAATTTTACTTTGGGTATTGTGATGGTCCTTAATGTACTCAGTAAGACCAGCTTTGGCGAAGCAAAATTTAAGCTTT
Organism: Vicia faba; assembly: GCA_948472305.1. Lineage (NCBI taxonomy): Eukaryota > Viridiplantae > Streptophyta > Magnoliopsida > Fabales > Fabaceae > Vicia > Vicia faba. Next base: position 74,245,128 of record OX451735.1, read on the forward strand.
ATCGACAAAGTAGGATAAAAAACATCGTGCAAGGGAGGTGAAAAGTGTTGGTCGAGCCTTCCCAAGATAAGATTGACGCTATGATCATACAAAGATTTATTTTATGAGCATTCCTCAAAAGTTGGATCGCGTCGAAAATGCCGGAGGCTTCCAAGATAGACTTCTTATTAGCTTGGACTTTGTCAAGCTAGGACAAATAAGACAAATTTCTAGGAGTGGAAGTGGAGAGGAAAGGCCTGGTAGAGGAATCCACAAACTTGACATCAAGCGTGAAATCTCGAGAAAGTGCAAGAGGTTTCGCAGGAGTATAGCAAGGAAAAATTTCTTGAACTTTTTTTGGGTCATTCTTTTGGGTAGGGTATGGCCCGTGAAAAGCATGGAGTTCTCCAGAATATGAAAATGGAATAAGCATTTGTTGTTTTCAGGTTACAGTGGTGCGAGCGTCAGTGGATGTAGGTGGCGGAATAACTGGCATATTGGCGGTATCTATAAGAGCAAAAGCCATGGGGTTGGTACCAATAGAAACAAAAGAAGAACCAGATGCTGCCATTTTTTATATTCAGTAGAAAATGTGGGAAACAAATGAGATTTTTCTGTTTTTCTTTCGTGATCAAGAAGAAGAGGTGAAGACAGAAGAAGAGATTGATGTAACCCAAAATAGGGGTATTTAAAGAAAATTCACACCCGTTGATCACTGACAAGTGGCACTGATCCAACGATGATGAAGCAAAAGAAGTGGAAAAGTTGGTGGGGTTTGTTCAAAAACCCACACCCTAAAACCTAGGAGTAGTCATAAGAAGTGATTTAAGTGACATGGAAAAAGGTTGTGCAGGAAAGTGGTCATGATTAAGCATGACGTCATCCCCACAAAGAAAGGTACATTCAAAATTTTGGAAGAGAAAACGCCAGAATTCTCCCGTCGACAAGACTCTGTCGAACATGGCATTTTGGGGGGCCATTTGTTGACAAGCAATTTTTGACTAGGGTAAAAAAACCTTAAGTTGTAGGGTTTATTTGGCTAAAGAGGCATGGTTTGGTGAAATATAATAAGATGCATTGAGCAAGGGGAGGATATCGACCAAGTAAGCCAGTCGATAAGGACCAGAAGATCAGAGGCATCGGTTGACAAATACAAAGGGCAGCAAAGAAAGGATTTATACTGGCTTGAATGATTATCAATGTGCAGAGCCAGCAAAAACGTGGGAAGATTCAAACATTTCCCATGAAGCCCAAACATGGGCTAGTAACTGACAACGGTTACATGTTTAGGATGTCTATTTAGGCAAATTTATGTATTTGTATTAACGTCACATTTCTTCACATTTAATAGCAATACACTTAAAGTACCCGCACCTAAGAGAGTAACGAGTTCAAGCTTAACAATGTATGAATGCTTCCACATTTAAATTCATAGCAATTTACAGTCCTTTCACTTTAAATTTCAAGCCTTGTCTTTGATTAATTTACTTTGCAATTGTCTTTACCTTTTTCCCCTTTATCCTTTTTTCCACCCAAAAACACTCTAAACACTAAGTATAGGATTATTGTAGCCGATCTTGCAAGTAACCTTTAATAAAAGGCTAGTGATTATTTTGTGGAGAAATAATGATACATTTTGGCAATTTCAGATAAGTCAGTAGTAAGATCATTCTGAGGGTCATCGAGATGAATAACATTGTGATGATCATCCACTATAACCTGAGGATTCCCTTTAAGAGTCCCCCCATTTGTAGTCTTAAGTCCCCTATTCTCAGAAGCATCACCAATGTCAACAAGTTTGGTGATATTCTGCCTGAGTTCTTCCTGCCTCTGAAAAACGGCGTGGAGGGTCTCCATAAGTTGATTCATTCTTTCCCCTATAGTGTCCATGTCCTTACTAAGTGCATTCTGGTTCTGTCCAAACTGTTCCATGATTCTTTGTTGATTAGCTCGAGTGAGGTAGGAATGTAGAGAAGTCATCTTGTAAACTTTGATAAGAAGAAGAAGAACCAACAAATAAGAAGACCATTATGAATAAACCTGTAATGCACATGATATGAATGATATGCATGATCGGGCATGCAATGTTTACAATTTCCAGGGAAAATCCTCGATTTTTTTCATCAAGAACAAAAGGCAACAAGATATAAACAAATCATCATTAAAGAAAGTGACTGCCCATATCATAAGAATAAACATCCATACAAATGAAATGCTCGGGATGAGTTCGTACAAATAAAATCAAAAGGAACCCGCCCAACAGATCTAGAGGTGATCTTGACAAGTACAAAGATATCAAAAAGGAACAAGGACTGATGTCAAACTCCAAACTGGGATTTATGGTTTGCCAATTCTACAACCACTTAAACCAAATGGGCACCTCTCCCCTTCAACTGGGCTTCGACTGCTAGCTTTTGATCATCTTTCACTTTGAGTTGAATCTTGAGCTCATCAATCTGCATTTGTTGACTTTAGACCTGCTTTTCCAAACTCTCTCACTGTTTGCAAGCTTCTTGAGATTTGCATTCCTCGTCTTGATGTTGCTTCTTCAAAACTTTGACTTCTTCTCTGTGATTTGCTTGCATTTTTTCTTTGGACATACGAAGACTTTCAAGCTTCTACTGACTCTTTGCAAGATCGGCTTGAACCTTTCCCACAACTTCCGTCTAAACTGGAATGTGATAACTTTCGACTCTTGGCCTCTTCAGTTTATCAAGCAGACCATGATCTTCCAACACTTTATCCTTCATCTTTGCTTCATGCAACATTCTCTTTTTCTCTTGGACAACAAAAGAAAGTTCCATACCTTGTTCCTTCTTTTCTAGTTCTAAATTGAGACTGGCAACTTTAGCCTGCTTATAGAACTCCACCGGCACAAACTTGGATACATCCGGAATAGGCTGTTGACTAGATGACTCAGAAGGGATGGATTGGTTGACTGTGGCATCTGGTGCCAACTAATCATTGACTGGCGGATCAAAAGTAGGTTATGGATATAATGGTGTTTCCTTCTTAAAAGGCATCAACATCACTTTCGCTCGATTCTTGACCCATTGCACATACGGATCGAGGGCTAAGCAACCTCTTTAGGAAAAGAAAGTGATTCCTTTTCTGTCAACGTGACTTCAAGCCATTCTTATCTTTTCTAAAAAATAGGATCTTCATCTTTGCTGGAATAAACGGTTTCTTCCATTTCACGATTGGTAGGTTTATCAGTCATAACATACCCTAGCTGACGCTGCGCCAAGATAGGATTATAATTGATAGAGGCTTTCGTCCCCACGAGAGGAACATTGGAAAATCCTCCATAACTTACGATGTCTTCTATTACGCCCCTTATGTTGTTCCAGACGACATCATAAGAAGTGAGAGCCATAATCCTTAGAGACCAAAGAAGAGTATATGCGGAATCAAAAAATGGCCCCTCGTGGGCATATGCAGCATAAACCATTTGTAAAGAAGGGGAACGCAACATACAACACTCCCTTTATTTCCATGTTGGGAATGGATGGTATAGTAAGTGTTGGCAAGAATAGTCGGAACTGGGTTTCCATTCATGAAAATTCAAATTGCTGAGAAATCTACGAACTTCTCCACATTGGGAAATATGACAATACCATAAATCATGACAGCCAAAAGTGTGTTGAATACGACCGAGTCTTTGTTTTTTCAAATTCTTTAGCTTTGGTAATCATAAATCTCAGATGAAAACTGGATGTGCCACTCTGTTCTGTCCAATTTCTTTTTACATCACTAAGATTCAAATAAAGAGCCTTAGTGATAGCCACATAATCGAGAACCTCGAGTACACAAATGAAAGGAACACAACTAGTGATTTCGACATCAAGGATATAAGCATATTCCTCAAGTGTCGGTGCTAGCTGATAGTCCTAGAAAATGAAACAATGCAGACGCGGATCATAGAATTGCAACAACGACACCATAGCCCACTTCTCATACCCATCATTCAATAACGGCAACAAATTCCTATAACTGTCTCTAAAAGTCTTCTCATTAGGCCCAGTCAAAAGAACCCCCACTTCTCTCAGCGGAGCTAGAGTAAAACCATGAAAATGGTAACAAGACATCTTACTGAGCAGCTCTTTACCTATCTCTGTGTTGTTATTCATCCCTGATGAAAATGACAATCTTGGATTAACCTAGAAATGGTATGCATATGAAAATTAGTTTTTTTTACATACATATTTTTGTGATACATTTCTTTTGGTAAAAATAAATATGCTATGATGCAAGTGCAATAATCATAGAATCATGGTATCCATATTACTGGTCGATGTGTTGTATCTGATCTTGCCAAGAATACCAGAATCTAAGGTCCATAACATAATCAAAGAACCATAGTCACCAATAGAACATACGGTCACCATCAGAACAAATAGTCACCATTTGTACCTGTACAGATTATTCCCTCCCCGCTCATGGGTAAAGACTAGGTCAGGGTAAAGTCAATGGTACCTCAGAATCCCAAGTTCGTTTGAGAACACTATTATTGTACACCTACATTATAATGATAGTACCTCATCTGAGCATGCACGATATGACCGCACTAGAAAGATCTTCATCCCATAGCCGTCAGGTTCCACTATATTCCTAAGTTTCCTAGATAGTTCACTCTGGCCTGGGTATTGGGCCTTTTACCTTAATAGTAACACCCACCCAACAAAGAAACAGAGCCAGCACAACAACATTATATGGAAAGCGGTAAAATATTATGCAAATGTATGCATAAAAGCATGTAAATAAAGGTAGCAATAAACCAATAACACACAAAACACCCAAAGACAAGAAAACAAATGAAAGCTAGGACTGAATTGCAAAGTATGGACCATCAATTGGTCAATTTGTCCCCAACAGAGTCACCAGCTATCTCGCTGCGAAAAAACAGAGTCGCCACCGAACTCTATTTATCCCGAAGGAAGGGAAGATGTCGAGAGAACCCCAAAGAAATGGATAAGATGGTCTTGCGACCAAGAGAAAGGGTGCGGAAGTCATTTACATAAGGGGAAGGTATTAGCATCCCACGCGTTTGTGGTACTCCACAGGATCCACTTAAGTTTGCTCTAATTTAAGGGTGTGTAAAAATCTATGTCTAAAGATTAATGCTAAGAGGCAATGCATGCGAAAGAAAACACGGGGAAAAGAATGAATATTTACAAAGTTTTTCTGGCCTAGGCCCCACGACCTAATGCTTGCGTATCCCTTTCAAGGAATTAGAGATTCGTAGTTCGGCTCACATGTTTCAGTTTGTTGTATGTTTTTTACTTTGAAAAGGGGTTTTGAAAGAAAAGCCAAACAGCAAAATGAAGTTTGAATTGGTTGGTGTTTTTTACCTTGAAAAAGGGTTTTTGTATTATTAGAGTGTTTTGAAGTTGAAAGAGAAAAAAAAGAAGTTTTAGTTTTAATGCGTATGCAAAAGAGAAAGAAAAAGGCCTAAGGGAATCTAGTAAAGTAAGCCTAAAGTTGTCATGCATGGTTTGCAACCTAAGGTTTATCTCAATTCTCTTCCTAAGATTAAATCAAGAAATCCTACGGGAGAATGTAAACGTGCAATGGAAAGTAAACACACAAAGCTTACAGAGTATCCACTCACTCAAGTAGCACATTTCTAAACGAGGTATCATGTCACCAAGGAAGGAAAGGGAGGGGGATCACGCCTAACCACGATAGCGAGTCATCGGGGTAGAACAAGAGGGAAGGGACACCTAACCATGATATTGGATCATTAAGGTAGGATAAATGGAGGCTTAACCAAGATATCGAATCACCAAGGCAAGAAAGAATAAGGGAATATGTAGTTTTTAACCATGGTAGCATGTCATCATGGGAAGAAGAAGATAGGGCTTCGACCCTTAACCAAGATATCACATTATTTAAGCAAGATGAGAACAAGAGTGAATCGTCAAAAGCGACTAAACACCTAACCAAGATATCACATTATCGAGATAGGAGATGATAGGCAATAATAAGATCACATCGAAGCGTCAACGTGCACGGCACGTGAGCTAATGACAAAGTGTGGGGGTTGATTATGAACCCTTCTCCACTTGATCGAATCGATACAAGAATAGAACGACCCGTAGAATCAACGTATGATGCAAGCTACGAATGACCTATGTACTACAAATTGTGGGGGTTGATTACATACCCTTTTTCACTTGCCTTCTTTGAGGACTTATCAATGGGGAATAGGAATAGGATGCCTTCATCGAGGTCTTTGGCATAAATGTAAACACACAGAATGGTAAACAAACACAAGTAAGAATTTCCTTAAACAAGGTCTTTAAATAAACCATATTTTCATCAAAGGGACTCCTAGAACATGCATCTCTAGTCCTACTTCTCATGGCATCAGAAAAGCGGTAAATAATCATGCATTTATATTCCTACTTCTCATGGCATCAGAAAAGCGGTAAGCAAGTGCAGAAAAATAAACTAGAAATATACCAAATGGATACGAGTATGTTATATAGCAGGTACAAGCCAAGAAACCTATAATACTTCGAGCGAGCTAGCATCAAAAAACAAACCAAACTAGATACAATATCCAATATTATAATGCGAAAATAAATCGCAATCTATGCGCGCTCCAAGCTAATATCTTGCACCAAGCAATGTGAATTAAAATTAAAGAGGAGAAGAGGAGGATAACAAATCAAACGACGCGAAGGAGGAGGAGGATTGCGGCAGAAACTTTTCGTGACGGGGGGGAGAAGAGTCGCATGCAGTAGCGGCCAGAGGAGGGAGGGAGTCACCGGAGGCTTTCGGCGGCCGGAAGAAGGCGGCGGTCTGACTGGAGATATATATATATATATATATATATATATATATATATATATATATATATATATATATATATATATATATATATATATATATATATATATATATATATATATATATATATATATATATATATATATATATATATATATATATATATATATATATATATATATATATATATATATATATATATATATATATATATATATATATATATATATATATATAGAGAGAGAGAGAGAGAGACGGGTGAGATAGAGGGAGAATCTTGGAGGGAGTTTTTTATTTTTGATCTTTTCTTCTTCTTGAGTCTTGATGAGAGAGAAGAGAGAGTTTGTTGTGAGTTTGAAAGTGAAACTTAGCAAATGATTGGAATATTGTGAAAATAGTGAGTCAAAAACAATATATAGCCTTGACAATTAGGTCTTGGTTTTTGTCAAAAGAAATTCCAATAAATTTCTCAATAGTTGGATTTTTAGTGTTAGCAAACATATTTGCACAAACGATTCATGAAGTCAATAATAATCGGTGTGAAATCCCGATGCGAGACCAACAACAAAACCGTAGATGATGATACTTATAATGTCATGCTGAAAGAATCATCTCGATACAATAAAAATTGAGCAAGTTATGAATTTTCAAGTGGCGAGATTATTTGGCTCTGACACTGTATTCTTCAGCAATGTGGAATTTTTCACTATTCGATTTGAGATATGAGCCACGAACCGAAGTCTTCGGAGCTGAATCTAAACTCGAGCTCTGAAGAAAACTTGTAGTTAACATCATTTGTGAAATTATACCGAAATAATCGCCTCGTTAACATAAAAATCAAAGAAGTTATGATTTTACAATATCGAGAAACGGTGAAAATAGAAAATTTGGTTCAGCATAATATTTTCTCAAGTAATTCTTATTTTCAGGAATCTTCCTCAAAGAATCAGTCCTCAACACATATGGAATGAAGACGACATCAAGAATGATTTTTCTCTCAAAGAACCACTCAAAACCATCGAACCGTGTGAAAGTTATGAATTTTTGGGTGTCTGAAAAATAACGGTTCAGCACACCGTTTTCACCATATTTTCTCAAAGTATCTGCACATTCGGAGATCTTCCTTACCGAATCAGCTTCTGATTCAAACGTACGAACTGAAGATGGTATTAAGAAGGTTTTAACGCCTCAAGAACCGCTCCAAAATAGTATTCCAATCAGAAGTTATGAATTTTTAAGTACTCGCGAATCGGCGGACCAGCAATTAAATTCAGTACACTGTCTTCAAAGAATTAAAATTCTCGGAGAACTTCTTCACAAAATTAGTGTTTGATTCGAACACGAGAAATGATAATAAAATCAAGTTGGTCTCAACACTCGAAGAATTAAACGAAAACACTGAATCGGATGAAAGTTACGAATTTTCGAACACCCGAGATGCAAATAACCAGTCATTAAATTCAAACACCATTTCAGGGAAATCAAATTCGTTGGAGACTTTATTCACGGAATTGGCTTCCGGTCTGGACAGATGAAATGAATAAAATACTGAGATGGTTCTAATGCCTGAGGAACCATTTTAAAACAGTATCCCGATTGCAAGTTGCGAACTTCTAAGCTCAAACCAGTAAAAATGATGTTTCTGATTCGCATCGTCTCAAATTTACCGAAACACCTGATTCCTCCGCAATTCTGAGTGTGTTGACATATATGAGAACTTGGCATGACGAAGGCTTGATTGATTATTGGTTTGATATATTGTGAAACGTGTGGAACACATTTAAACCTTGAAAAACCAGAGTTTATCCTTATTGTGTTGCCTGATGCAACAAACTTTTTGTGTGTAGCTTTCAAAAAGAAATGCCTTGATCCAATATGACCATTTACTGATTAATGATACATGCGATGTTAGATGACCTAATGAGAATTATTTACATGAAAGATGGAAGATGCAAAAGCCAGGTGATCCTTATAAAGGGGTAGAACAAATTTGGGGTATGACAGTTGTCATATGGGGAACTTAATAGTCGAGACTCCTTCTATTTTGAAAATTGTTGATGTTGTTACCAAAGACGACATCTTGATTGGAAATCCCTAGATTGGACGATTCTACCAGTAGGTCTGGATGAGAGGGTGTGCGGCTTTTTTAAGGGTTGTTCAGTTCCTTTGAACGGGTGTCTCTTCATTAGGTTGGGGATACACTTGCCTTTCTCTGATTTTGAGGTGGTCGTGATGAACCATCTAAAACTTTCCCCCAATGATGATGGCCTTATAATCTATTTGTTTGTTCGGGTGTCGGTATCACCTGTTGTTATTTACACTTCTTCTCTAGAGGCTCAGATGCCTGCTGTGGTGGTTTACCCAATAGTATTTTGGACTATTATCCTTGTCGTAACTCCTGGTGTGGGTCATCTAGGTCCTATGCCAGCTTATTTTCTTCACTAGAGCTTTCACCTTATCCTTCCCCCACCAAGAGAGGAAAGGGTGATAGTCTGTCTACTCATGTTGAAGGAGATTCTTCCAAATGAAGGGTAGTGAGTATGAGGTTCTTACTCCTTTCTTCTAGATTCTTTCTATTCTTCTATCTTGGGTAACTAGCACCCTGGAGGAATTTGCTGTTGTCGTGGCCTCTAAAGACCTGGATTCTGTAGGCGGTTCATCTGCAACTGATAGGAGATACCTTTTTCTAGATGCTTCCCATACTTTGTTCAGGGTTGACTCCCTTATTTCTATTATAGTTGTCGCTAGAACGATGTTTTGAGATCTAGCGATCTTTCAATGGAATGAGACGAGCAAGGGGAGAGGTGTGAGGGCCCTTGAGCGGAAACATTATGATGTTGAGAAGGAATTGGTTTGACTATGGGTGAATTCTAATGTTTTTAACTCTTTGCAAGAAGAGGTGGATTAGTACGATCGACCGTCCACTTTGGCTGCTCAGATAGAGAAGTTAAAGGCTTCCCATTCTGATGAAGAGAGATGCTGTAAGAAGGTTTCTGAAGACGCGGCTCAAATATGTCAGGCGTTTGAAGCATATAAAAAATTTCTTCAGCAGAGGAAGAATGACCAGATCAATGCTTTGAATAGTCTCAAAGAGGAGGTAGTTGTTGCTCGGAAAATATCGAGAATTCCTTCAATGGGTTGTAGAAGTCGTGTGCATGGTCTGGGATAAAATTTTGGAGCACGCACAAGGATTTTTTCCAGGCCTTACATCATCACTGACTAGCTAGATCATTTAGCAGACGCTTCTCAAAAGGATGTCGGAAGTGGTCCTAGAGCTTCAGAGTCGGGTGCCAATGTCTAAGAGCGTTTTGTTCTTCTTTCTTTTGTTTGCTTTTCCATGTAAGATTTTTCTAGCCCTTTAAGACTTGGTTTGTAAACAATATATTTATATATGTACTTCATATATTACCTTTAGCATGCTTGTGCTTTTTGGGTATAGAAATTTCTCCCTTTTCAACCGTAGTTATCGCCTGGCTGAGATCCGAGCAAAGCTAGGGATTGCTTTGGGAAATTGCAATTTGCATATTTTGTTTGCTACAGAGAGTAGTAATTGATATTTTCTTAAAGTTTAAATGACCTTTTAAGTCTTTACGAAGTCGTGTATGTTTGTTTCGCTTGAAAGCATGGTGCGATAAGACATATACATTGTCTTAATGTAATGTCAAGGTAGTATCATGCAGTTGTACATCAAATGTATTTACACAGAGAAAGCATTGGTATAGTTTATGTGTCCACATCTCAGATAAAAACTATTGAAATAGGAGCTCGTCTCTGGGAGTTTATGCTCTCGATTATACTTGTAAGTATTTCATGTCGAACCATCTAGACACGGGTATGCCTTAATCGCGTTTATATGGATAAGGCATGAGTTTAGTTAATCGTGGTTGTGTTTCAAATTATAATTATAGATGAGGGCATGAACCTGACTAGACGAGGTCATGCTTTGAACTGCGCTCTGCGTCATTGAGGATCATACTCGTCGAAAGATAGAGGATCCTTGTCCCTTCCCTTGAGGCGAAAGCTTTGTTCAAGGTGGACGTCTCCAGGTTTCACCACACTCTCCCTTGGACTGGCTAATCTAAAGATGCATGAGGCATTATGGGGAATCGATTGTTGTAGTCGGGCATTCAAAGCGTGTTCGACAGAACCCCTAAATTCTAAAGACATGTCAGGCGCTGCTGGGAGTTTATTGATGTAGTTAGCCGTATTAAGTGTGTCCGACAGCAGCCCTGAATTTTGAAGACGCGCGAGGCATTATGGAGAGTTAATTTTTGTAGTCGGACGAGTAAAACATCTCCTTTAGCACCCCAGGATCTTTAGGTAGGGAATCAACTACATTGGTTGTTTCCTAATTCTCTACTACGTGAATTTGTGTTTTTGGTGCCTTTAATAGAGAACAAGGTAGAAAGCATAACAACAGAAATATAATAGCAATATATATATATATATATATATATATATATATATATATATATATATATATATATATATATGTGGGATTTTGGATCGAACTCTAGTTGATCGAAGTACTTGCTATAATCGAAGAAGGTTCTAGCATGTATTTGTCGAAGGATGCTTGTCGAATTAGGTTTTAGTGTTTAAACCCTAATTTGTTAAGTTAGCTTGTTTGTTAAGTTAGCTTGTATAATGGGCCTTGTGGAAAAAGCCCATTAGTTAGTATGTTAGGTTTTATTATAAATAGCATACTAGTCTCTCATCATTGCCAACACAGCAAATCCTAATTAGGGTGAGAGGGTTATTTGTTATCCTTGTAAACTTGTAATCTTGTTTTCAAAGAGAAAGTAAAGAATAGCAGTTATAACCAATTCTTGTGTTCTTCTTCTTCCTTGTTCTTTATTCTTCCCTTGTTCTATACTTTGTTATTGGCATTGAATTCACAACAAATTGGTGCGGTGAGCGTGGAGAAGATGCCTTCAACAAAGTATGAGATCGAAAAGTTCACCGGAGTGAATGATTTCGGTCTATGGCGCTTGAAGATGAAAGCTCTACTGGTTCAGCAGGGTTGTTTGGAAGCGTTGAAGGGAGCGACGGCGATGGACGCTGCGCTAACAGAAAGAGAGAAGACGGCCATGATCGAGAAAGCACACAGCGCAATTTTGTTGAGCCTTGGTGATAAGGTTCTTCGACAGGTATCAAAGGAGACGACGGCATCAGGGTTATGGGTGAAACTTGAAAGTTTGTATATGACCAAATCTCTGGTAAATCGACTCTACCTGAAGCAAGCTTTGTATTCATTCAAGATGATCGAAGACAAAGTGTTGGCTGAGCAGTTGGATATGTTCAACAAGCTGATTCTTGATCTTGAAAATATTGATGTAAAGATTGATGATGAAGATCAAGCGTTGTTATTGTTGTGCGCTTTGCCCAGATCACATGCTCACTTCAAAGAAACCCTCTTGTATGGAAGAGAGTCCCTGACCTTTGAAGAAGTTCAATCAGCCTTGTACTCTAAGGACTTGAACGAACGTAAGGAGCATAAACCTTCGACGGTTGGTGAAGGTTTGGCTGTTAAAGGAAAATTCGACAAGAAGAAAGGTAAAAATCAGTCGAAGTCTTATAGTGGTGACACATCTGGTATTAGATGCTATCACTGTAAGAAAGTAGGTCACACAAGAAAGGTGTGCCCTGAACGCCTGAAAGATCATGGAGGTAAGGATAATGGCAATGCAGCTATTGTCCAAGATGATTTCGAATCATCTGATGTTCTTGTGGTTTCGAGCAACAACTCGTCGAAGGAGTGGATTATGGATTCTGGATGCACTTGGCACATGACTCCAAACAAAGACTTGTTCGAGGAATTATGTGATCAAGATGGTGGATCTGTATTGCTGGGAAACAACAAAGCTTGCAAGATTGCAGGCGTTGGATCTGTGAGATTCAAGCTCCATGATGAGTCAATAAGATTGTTGACTGAAGTCAGGTATGTACCTGACTTGAAGAGAAATTTGATTTCTCTTGGTGAATTCGACAAGAAAGGATATGTGTTTCAAGGAGAGAAAAGTATCCTGAGAGTCATGAAAGGGTCGAAGGAAGTCTTGAGAGGCGTGAAGAAACAAGGCTTGTATACCCTTGAGGCTGAAGTTGTAAGTGGTTCGACAAATGTTGCATCCACGAAACCTTTGTCGAAGACAGAAATTTGGCACATGAGATTGGGCCATGTCAGTGAAAGGGGTCTGGTCGAATTAGGGAAACAAAATCTGCTTGGTGGAGATAAAGTCGAAAAGCTGAAGTTTTGTGAACCCTGTGTACTTGGAAAGTCCTGTAGAATGAAGTTCAACAAAGGCAAACAAAGAACACATGGATCCCTTGATTACATCCATGCTGATCTTTGGGGGCCTGCAAGGTGTCCATCACATTCAGGAGCAAAGTATTTTCTATCCATAGTAGATGACTATTCCAGAAAGTTATGGGTATTCATCCAGAAGACTAAGGATGAAACTTTTGAAAATTTCAAAAGTTGGAAGACTCTTGTCGAAAATCAAACTGGCAGAAAGGTAAAAAGGTTGAGAACCGACAATGGCCTTGAGTTTTGCAATGAGGCGTTCGACAGTTTTTGTGTTGCCTCTGGTATTGCAAGGCACAGAACGACCGCAGGTACTCCACAACAAAATGGTTTGGCTGAAAGGTTTAATCGAACTATTTTGGAGAGAGTTAGATGCATGTTGACTAGTGCTGGATTAAAGAAGGTGTTTTGGGCTGAGGCTGTTTCGACAGCAGCATATCTGATAAACAGATGTCCTTCGACAGCGTTAGATATGAAGACACCTGAAGAAGTTTGGTCGGGACATCCACCAGATCTCGACAAACTAAGAGTATTTGGCTGTGTAGCCTATGCTCACATTAGGCAAGACAAGGTCGAACCTAGAGCTCTGAAATGCATGTTTATGGGATACCCTGAAGGAGTAAAAGCTTATAGGCTATGGTGCCTAGAGCCTGGTCACCGGAGGTGTATCACCAGTCGAGATGTAGTTTTCAATGAAACGGAAATGGCTTTCAAGAAAACTGATGATGTTGACGAAGAGCTGGAACAGGTAGAGATTCCTGTTGAGGTGGAGCATGTTGATGCTGAAATGCGTATCCCAGATGAAGTCGAAGAAGAAACAGAAGATTCTGATGATGTTGAGGAAACTGTTGATGACTACCTATTATCGAGAGATAGGCAACGAAGAGTCATAAAACCACCTCAGAGACTTGGATATGCAGATCTTGTAGCTTATGCCTTAATCTCTGCAAGTGAAGTTCTAGACGAAGAACCTAGAGATTATAAGGAAGTTATGAGGAGTCGAATGAAGACTGAATGGCTAAAGGCCATGCATGATGAGATGAAATCTCTTCATGATAATCACACTTGGGAACTAATCAAGAAACCTGTTGGGGCAAGGTTAGTCAGCTGTAAGTGGATTTTCAAAGTTAAGGAAGGAATTGAAGGAGTAATGTCGAAGAGGTACAAGGCAAGATTAGTCGCAAGGGGTTTCACTCAGAAAGAAGGTGTCGACTTCAATGATGTATTTTCCCCTGTTGTGAAGCACAGATCCATTCGAATGTTGCTTGCCATGGTGGCTCAGTTCGACCTTGAACTGGAACAAATGGATGTGAAGACTGCGTTCTTGTATGGTGACTTAGATGAAACGATCCTGATGAGGCAACCTGAAGGGTATGTCGAAAAGGGGAAAGAAGATTATGTGTGCAAACTGAAGAAATCTTTATATGGACTTAAACAATCTCCTCGACAGTGGAATAAGAGATTCGACAAGTTCATGGAACACATAGGTTTCATTCGAAGTCAGTTCGACCACTGTGTTTACTCCAGATTTCGACCGGAAAATTCATTTGTTATTTTGTTGCTTTATGTTGATGATATTCTGATAGCAAGCAACAATGTCGAAGATGTAATGAGGGTGAAGGCTGAACTCAATAAGGAGTTCGACATGAAGGATCTGGGAGCTGCATCTAGGATTCTTGGAATTGACATTCGAAGAGATAGAAAGCAGTCGAAATTATGCTTATCTCAAGAGGCATACCTACGAAAGATTCTTGACAAGTTTGGTATGTCGAACTCGAAGCCTGTTGTGACTCCAACAAACCCTCAATTCAAGCTGAGTATTGATCAATGTCCCAGTACTGATGTCGAAAGAACCTATATGAATAGCATCCCATATGCTAATATAGTTGGTTCTTTGATGTATGCTATGGTCTGTACTAGACCCGATATAGCATATGCAGTAAGTCTTGTAAGCAGGTACATGGCGAATCCTGGAAAGGCTCACTGGCAAGCGTTAAAGTGGATTCTAAGGTACATAAATGGGTCTCTGAACAGAGTCTTAATTTATGGTGGAGCCTTGGGTGAAGATAGTAAAGCAGCAGTCGAAGGCTATGTTGACTCTGATTATGCAGGATGTATGGATTCCAGGAAATCTATTTCTGGATATGTTTTCACTATGTTTGGTACAGCAATTAGTTGGAAAGCAACTCTTCAGAAGGTTGTTGCCTTATCAACTACTGAAGCAGAATATATTGCCCTAACTGAAGCTGTGAAAGAAGCATTGTGGCTTGAAGGTTTTGCAAAGGAGCTGAAACTTCAAGGTCAAGGTATCACTGTTAAATGTGATAGTCAAAGTGCAATACACCTGTCGAAGAACTCAGCCTATCATGAGCGAACCAAGCACATAGATGTGAGGCTGCATTTCGTCAGAGGGGTAATCGAGCGTGGAGAAGTCCAAGTGCTGAAGGTCTCGACAGATCACAATGCTGCTGATATGATCACCAAAACATTGCCAAGTTGCAAGTTTTTCCACTGTATGCAGTTGATAAAGCTGCATGAAGAAAGCTAGTTAGTGTCTCTTGATGCTGTAGAGTTAGGTCCAAGGTGGAGATTTGTGGGATTTTGGATCGAACTCTAGTTGATCGAAGTACTTGCTATAATCGAAGAAGGTTCTAGCATGTATTTGTCGAAGGATGCTTGTCGAATTAGGTTTTAGTGTTTAAACCCTAATTTGTTAAGTTAGCTTGTTTGTTAAGTTAGCTTGTATAATGGGCCTTGTGGAAAAAGCCCATTAGTTAGTATGTTAGGTTTTATTATAAATAGCATACTAGTCTCTCATCATTGCCAACACAGCAAATCCTAATTAGGGTGAGAGGGTTATTTGTTATCCTTGTAAACTTGTAATCTTGTTTTCAAAGAGAAAGTAAAGAATAGCAGTTATAACCAATTCTTGTGTTCTTCTTCTTCCTTGTTCTTTATTCTTCCCTTGTTCTATACTTTGTTATTGGCATTGAATTCACAACAATATATATATATAATTTCCTCTTATATAATTAATTTACAAATATATTAACTAAACAATACACTCATCCGTGAGGACGGCGTGATGGTCGGGAGATCTAGAGGAAAATGCTCTTTGCTTGGCATGATGTTCGGCTTCTGTTGTGTGTTTTTGGATCTGGTTTTCGGGTTGACGTGAATGGGCATCTTCAGACTTGGGGAGTCTTTGTTACATTTTAGATGCTTATGCTTACGAGGGTCCAGAACCCTCTCCCGCAAGGATCTCAATCGAACACTCCAACTGGAAATCTGACGATCGGATTTGATCCTTTAAGTCTTATCCTTCCTAATATCTTGAATGGACCGACTTTATTGATGGGGAAGACCCAACCAATAGAGCTAGGTTGATCTTTCATGACGCTCCCTCATCTTTAGAAGTCATTTCTAAGTACACGCCATGCGCCTTTCCCTTTTGAGCGATGTCGGGTTTCTCCTTGCATGTCAGTGGTATGAAGCTTAAAGTTATCTTCTATCCCTTTGGGCCTAGGCCCGCAATGCTATTTAGACCACAAATTGTCTTTGACTTTGTACCAGTCGGCAGCCAACTCCATAACATATTTCTCCACGGTGGTATCATGGTCGGTAGAGGATGCTTACAATGATGAGATATTTGGTTTGGGTCAGTCGATGTGATATTCACATGCTTTCTTTCCTTCGAAGATGCACGATATTAATGTTTCCCAGACTTGAAATGGTTCTAGATCTGTGTCACCCATCAACTTTACTTGATCAACTTTTATGACGTCATCAACTAAAAGCTTCTAGATCCATGCAATGCATATTAAACTGGTCGAATAAGATGACTCGATCTCTAAAAAAATCACTAACACTTATAAAATTTTAAAATATCATAATTTCACAAGTTCATTCTTTAAATTGAAATTCTAAACATGGTTATTATAGACAATAAAATAATACAAAATATAATTTTAAATAAATTTTGATCAAAATTTAATTGCAACGTAAATTAAATAACAAAATAACTTTATTATATAATAAATTTAAAGCTTAATGCATCATTTGAATATAATTTCAAATTTCATTTTAATTTCTCATTTATTAAATATCCGTTTTAAGTCCTTAAGTGCACTTTTGTTAGCCAATTTACGTTCCTTGAGCTCATCGTAATTGTGCTTAGAATGAGATGATGATGATGATGATGATGATTAAGGCTGGACAGATTATTCCGAAACTGGTCCAATCCAACCTACCCAAGGGCCCGTTAGTAAGCGGTTCGGGTCAAACGGGTTATCGGGTAATCGGTTTTGCAAGAAATGGATGCATATGGATTGTACCGGTCGGTTTCGGATAATTTGTTTGGATCCATCGAAATCCAAAACCGACCGGCCTAGGTTACAGATTTTCAATTTTCTATTTCATTTTTCATTTCAGTTTCAGTGAAGGCAAGTCTTTTACTAAGCAGAGTGCATTTATTCTTGTTTCTTCTCACCGTTCATCGTCAACCTAAAATCGCCGTCGTTTCGATCTTTGAATTGTTCGTCTCCTTCCGCACAAGGCTTTACCTGAATCTCCTCGTCTCTACAATTGAAGGTTTTCCCCTACCTCATATGCTTTTTGCTTGCAGGAAAATGTAGATTAGGTTTAGAAATGAATGGGTTTCTTTTTTTATTGATTTTTCTTTTCTTGTGTGTATCTTGCTGAATGGATTTAGAGGATTGTTGTTTTCTGTGACGAGATTTGGGTATGCTGTAACATGATTTGATGGTGTGTTCTGCGATGTTGCTGTTATCCCTTTTAATGCTTGCTTGTTTTGATTTGTTCATCTTCTAAACAAATATGTTCCCAAAGAAACTAGAAGGCCACTTTCCTTAGTTGATAAGCTCTATTTTATATAACTAATTTGCCTTCATTTCTTGACATTGTTTTATATGCTCAGTAATGATTGATTTTCTGGTTGGTTATTTTATTTGACTGTGAATTACAATACCAACATTGGGAAACAGAAAGAGTAAAAAACCAAAAAAAATGAAATCAACTGAAAATGAAGATATAGAAACAGCGTATCATAAATGATTTTCTCATCACATCTACCTTGAGGAAAAGGCCAAAATCCATTTGTTTTTAATTTTTTTTTATCTTTTAACTTTGTCAGTGAAAAGCTGTTTCCCTTAGTTGATAATATGATTGGAACTTGAATGTGTAATAATAAGTGACAAAATAAGCTAAAATCTTAATCTATTACTCACTAATTATGCAGGCAGAGCTCACCTGTTGTCAACCTTAATAAAAAGGAAGGAGTTATTATATCTTTATATTGCATTAATTAATTAGTCACTTTTTTTAATGTGTTTTTTCTCCATCTTACAATGCATGTGAACACTTGTTTTAATCACATACAGTAACTTATATTTGTCCTATAGTCAAAAATTATAAATGTTTGAAATTGCAGGGAATGAATAGACTAGTATTACAGTAGAAATATTTGTGTTATATATAATAACTTTTCTAACAAGAGCTATCCTCTTTGATATATTATTGAATATAATATCATGTATTCATTTGTTATCTTTCCTCAATCCTTTCTATAAAACTTTTAAAAATATTTCTGATACTCATGGGATTTGCAACAAAATATAGCCTAATATTTCCTTACTATATTGAATTCACAATAATATTATTGTCTTGTAGTGATAGGAGTGGGAATTTAGTATTTCTATTTGCTCTGAGTTTGTCTGAATTTGTCAGTGAATGAATCCTCTGAATCTGTGTCAGAATGAATGCTTTTATAGAGACTAAGGATTATATGGTTGGAAATTTCTGCTTGTGTTGAAATATTGATTCAAACAAACCTTGCAATTTTATGTCAAAAGCCCAATCCGAAAATGCTTCATTTAGCCCACTGATTCCCCTTGTTTTGCAATGTTTAAGTCATTTTTATGATTATTTGGATGTTAGATGGGCTTTATAAAATGTCATGGAAAGGCTTGTAACATTGTAGACTTGGTGATGGACATAAGAATTTAGGCATAGGAGACTTGAAATTTTTGAATCTCTTTTATTCTTTGAATTTGAACAATCATAGAACCAAAATGTTTTCTTTGTAAACTCAAACTTGACGACTTACCTTGAAGCTTTTTAGTATAGCAACTTTAAATGCCTTTGTATGGAAATGACGTGACTTGGAATTCTTGTGTAACATGATGATACAATTTGAATCTTTTAGGCGAAAAAATCCTTGCATTCTTCTTGTGTCATTCAAAATTGAAATGAATTTGTCTTGATGAAATGGGCGACATAGTGTGACTTGTTTGAAAATTTAAGCTTATGAGTTTAGGAATTCTTGAACTATGGATTGTGTAATATTCTTGAAATATTTGGTAAAAGACTTGCACTATGCTTTTGTATTTCATTTTTCATTCACAGATTAGGCATGTTGCTTGAGTATGGTAGCCATTTTCTCCCTTTGAGAAAATCCAGTAGTTGCATTGATCTATGTAGTATCCTGATGCATGGTCTTGTCTTGCAGGTATTGTCAACCTTTAGTGTATGTTAAGTATCCGGATGCATGGTCTTGTCTTGCAGTTGCAGGTATTATCTTGTCTTACATGATCTTTTTTAGTCTAACATTTAAATTGTTCATGTAAGTAACTATTTTAGATTATTCATATAGGACTAAGTGTTTTTGTTGACCAAAATATTTTCAGTGATGGAACATCCTGTTCCCTATGTTGAACCTACACAAGAAGTAGAAACCGCACTTCCTCCTCTCCCCCCTTCTAGGAAAAAAAGACTAGTTAATGCTAGTGGATCTAGGAAAACTTCCACCGTTTGGTTAGACTTTAACATTTTGTCGGATGAACCTGAACCAATAGCTGCGTGTAAACATTGTCACAAAAGATATCGATGCGACCCTAAAACACATGGAACATCTAACATGTTAGCTCACTCAAAAGTGTGTCACAAAAACCCTAACCTTTTACAGAAAGATCCCACTCAAAGAAACCTTGTAAGTGGTGAAGGTGGTTTTTTAGGTTCAACAAGCCAAAGGTTCAATGCTCAAGCATGTAGGAAGGCTATTACTTCCTTTGTACTTCTTGATGAGCATTCATTTAGAGTAGTAGAGGGTGAGGGTTTTAAGAGACTATGCAAACAACTACAACTACAAATGACCATCCCTTCAAGGAGGACTGTTACTAGGGATTGTTTTCAACTTTACCTAGCCGAAAAGTTGAAACTTAAAGCCTTCTTTAAATCTGATTGTCCTAGGGTTGCACTAACCACTGATTATTGGACTTTAATTCAAAATCTTAGTTACATGGCCATAACTGCACACTTCATTGACAATGAATGGAACTATCATAAAAAGATTATCAGTTTTAGTTTAGTTCCAAATCACAAGGGTGACACCATTGGTAAGAAAGTGGAGGATGTTTTGAATGAATGGGGGCTTAGAAAAGTGTCAACAATTACCCTTGATAATGCAACATGTAATGATGTGGTCGTTTCTTATTTGGGAAAAAGACTTAAAAGCAAGAATGCTTTAGTTGGTGATGGGAGTTTTTTTCATATGAGGTGTGCTGCCCATATCTTAAACTTAGTAGTGAGAGATGGGCAAAAAGATCATGAATTGGCTATTGAAAGTGTTCGCGAAGCTGTTAGGTTTGTGAGGTCCTCACCACAACGAGCTTTAAAGTTTAAGGAGTGTATTGAAATTATAGGGATAACATGTAAAAGAAAACTTGGCCTTGATGTTTCCACACGATGGAATTCCACATATTTGATGTTGGATGCATTTGAGAAGTTAGAGGATGAGGATCCTGGGTACATGGAATTTTTTAACCTCTAGGGTCCTCCTTGTTCTATTGATTTGGAAAAATCTAGGGCTTTTATGATTTTTTTGAAAACATTCTATGATGCAACCAAATTGTTTTCATCTTCGCAAGAAGTGTCGTTACATTCTGCCTTTCATAATTTGTCTGAAATTTTGTGTAAGCTTCAAGAAGCTTCCTTGAACATGAATACTTATGTGGCTCCAATGGTTTCAAATATGAAGATCAAATTTGATAAATATTGGGGGGATGTTGAAAAAGTGAATCATTTCCTATTTTTTGGAGTGATATTTGACCTTAGGTTTAAGTTCAGTTATGTTGAGTGGTCTTTCAATGACATGCATGGGGATGGTAGTCCAATTGCTAAGAAAAGTATTGAGTGTGTCAAGAAAAGTCTATTTACACTATACAATTGGTATAAATCTGAGCACAGTAAGAATGTTGAGGCTGCCCTCTTAGATGCACCATCCGAGAGCACTTCTCTTGGAGAAACAAGTACCCAAGCTAGAAAACCTACACTTTTTACAAGGGCTGATGCATTTAAACAACACTTAAAGGGTAAAGTCATTGTTGATAATAAAAATGAACTAGAGAAGTACTTAGGTGATCCATGTTGGGTTGATGCTGAAAATTTTAACATTCTTAAATGGTGGAAGGAGAATTCAACTCGTTATCCTATATTAGCTACTTTGGTTAGGGATGTTTTGGCAACACCTGTTTCAAGTGTAGCATCTGAAAGTGCTTTTAGCACGGGTGGAAGGATTTTAGACATGTATAGGAGCTCTTTGAGTCCAGCAATGGTTAAGGCGCTTATTTGTTCTCAAAATTGGTTGATGCCTTCGGACGAGAACGATCCAAAAGTCCTTGATTTACTTGAAGAATATGACATAACCGATTCAATAGTTTCAGGTACATAGTTAATCCTTTTGTCCTTTTTAAAAATTATTTGATAAAGTTAAGCATCATCTCATTACAATTTTCTTATATGGTTGTAGAATTTCAAGTTGTTTGTGTTGTTGGAGCAGCTGCTCTTGGGCAGGCTGGCCCGATTTAATTAGCTTTTAGGTATGAAAAATTAAAAGTTATATACTAACTGTTTTCTAAGCCATAAACTGAATATTTTTTATATTTTTATGTGCAGCCACTTTTTTGGAGTCGTGAATGACTCGACTTTTTGAAGTCTGAACGACACAACTGACCTATATCAGTCTCGCACATCAATTCCCGCACAGCACTGAATCCATTTGAAAATGATACAAGTTAATTTTTGGTAACTCTTTATTCATTTTGTTTTAACTATAAACTGTGATATGAATGTGTCTGTGTCTCATTCATAGTAATTGTTGCCATATGTCCCTTTCTTATTTTGTTTAACTTCCGAAACATACTATTAGGTTGCACTTGATTATGCTTAATTGGCTGAATTTACTTCATGAAGTAAAATTTGTGCTATTTTTCTGCTGAGTAATGAAAAAGAAGGAAACTGGTTCCCAAAGTAAAAAAGCTGAAAATTTAGTATTTGAGTAAGCAGTAAAGGTCACTCAAAAGTAGTTTGTTTTAACATATATGCTAGGAATTTAACACCATAGTCCTTCGCAGGTTCTTATAGCAGTATCCATTATTTATGCCCCAAGAAGTTTTGAGGTTTCTAGTCTTAGAGTTTGACTTAATATGTGCAAGTTTCTACACTGTAAATACTGCAGAATCTCTTGTCTTGATGAAATTAAAGGCCTTTAACCTTATAGCAGTGAAATGTTTTGTCCCTAACACTTGTGCTTGGACTAGAAATCTATAGTTGATTCTAGCAATGTTTGCAAAATGTATTTCTTCAACCATGATTAAAGAATTCCTGGCTGCATCTTTCTTCAAGCCATTTAGTGGCTAGAAAGCACATTCTGCATAAGCATACTTAGCACTGGTCTTAATCTAATCTCAATTTCTCATTTGGCAGAGGCGCTGTACGATTCTTTCCAAAAGGTCCCTCTTCATGCGTTGTAGAAGTAAGGCCTTTCATACAATTTTACTAATTTCACTTTTTTTTCTATATTGATAACAATGCAATCTTTCTTGTACAACTGTTGCCGACTTACTTTGATCCCATATTAAGGGGGAAATTGGGTTAAATCAATACCAATTGTAAATTTCTCAATGTAGTATTTGTCCAACTAGCTGCATCACATTCACTGCATGTTTCTATTGGGCCAAATAATTTCCTATCTATATCAGTCTAGTGCATGACTAGGTGGCACATCACATGTATCCACACTAAGGAATAACTCCTTGTATCAGTCCCATCGACAGTTCTTTCTACACTTTTAACTTCTAACATGGTATTAGGAAAACTTAAAAGTAATAGTACATAGTGTTTTCTACTTTTTTTGCTCCCTGGTCCCCATTCAGCCTTTAAGTCAAGCACTAATATTGCTTTTTTGCATTTTTTCCATTACAGCTGACGATTTCTTATAAGGTTCCTCAACTTTTATCTCCAGTGGTATCGGTAAGTAATCTAGCCTTTGTAAAATGTAAAGTTCTTGATAACTTTAGTTAACAAACACAGTAAGATAATTCTCATTTTTCATTATTTGGGGATAGATAAGAAGTAATAAGACAAGTGGTAGATGCTTTCCTAGTTTTTTCATCTAATGTGAGATGCTCACTTTAAAATGTCAAACATTGATCAAATATTTAATTTTGACTTTTTAACTTTATTAACTGCTCACTTTAAAGAAATCGGATCATTCATTTATCTAACTTTACACACAGTTATAATGGACTTTTATCTGTGTTTCAGCTTTAAGAACCCTTTGTAATGGTATAATCTGCAGGCACTGCAACCTTTTCTTGAAAGCTTACTTCAACGTGGTCTGGAAAGATTTGCTAATTTAGCAAAAAGCTACAAGTGATTGTCCTGATTTTTCTTGAATATCACAAAGATTTGAGTACGGCAATCATACCAGTGTTGGTTATGTGGATGGTTATCCTATTTTTAAGTGTTAGTTCCTCTCAGCTCTGATGGAAATCATGGTCTTGATGCAAAACAAACACATTAACATGATCTTGTGGTACTTTTATAGATTCAGATACACTCAGTTTTAGTTAAAATAGAAACCCACACCAAGTGAATTAGAATTTGGTTGAGATATATGGTGGTGACATAGAGCTTTATGGTCTTGTGTCTGTTGACGCCCCTTTTTATAATAGAGTATATTTTTAGGACTAATACTATTTTCATATATATTGTAGTTAAAAAAATACAGCAGGAGAATTTGAAGTTATACGACTCAACTCTAGCTACACTTTCAGTTTCTTTTAGCAGAGAACTACAGTTAGACTTAGTCGAGTATTTTGGCAGATTCAGGCACCGAACAGCTAGAGTTCATTGCTCCATCCTTGGAACAACAGCTCCCATTCTGGTATGCAAAAAAATTACTTGAAAGGTCATGCATAATTTTGTTTAGAAGCAAAAGCTTTGAAATATATTATTTCTAAAATAACACTTCTCTTCTCTTGCAGCTTACAGTGGAACACTTCTCTTCTCTTGCAGCTTACAGTGGAACACTTCTCTTCTCTTGCAGCTTACAGTGGGTGTTTAAGTGCTGGAAATATGATGGTGAACAAAAATTATAATTAGTGTTGGTTGTGTCATCATGTTGGCTTTTAATGTTAATTTATATATGAAGGATGAATGTAATTTAAGTATTCATAGTATATTTTAAGCTTTCTTTTAATGTTGGCATCTACAAAAACTACCTTATAGACTTTATGTCCAAAATTAAATATATTATTTTTATTATTGTTTTAAATTTATTATTTAATATTGTTTTAATTAAAAAAATTAAGATATAATTAAAAAAATTTATGATAATTTAATATTAATTAACCGAATAAACCGATCTATTTTAACCGATAAACCGATTAAATCGAATCCGATCAAACCGATTACAACTTTGGTCGGAATTGGACCTAATATTTAAATTCATGATTTTGCATGGCTTGACATATTGAGTCCAAATCCAGCCCAAACCGACCGATGTCCACCCCTGATGATGATGATGATGATGATGATGATGATGATGATGATGATGATGATGATGATGATGATGATGATGATGATGATGATGATGATGATGATGATGATGATGATGATGATGATGATGATGATGATGATGATGATGATGATGATGATGATGATGATGATGATGATGATGATGATGATGATGATGATGATGATGATGATGATGATGATGATGATGATGATGATGATGATGATGATGATGATGATGATGATGATGATGATGATGATGATGATGATGATGATGATGATGATGATGATGATGATGATGATGATGATGATGATGATGATGATGATGATGATGATGATGATGATGATGATGATGATGATGATGATGATGATGATGATGATGATGATGATGATGATGATGATGATGATGATGATGATGATGATGATGATGATGATGATGATGATGATGATGATGATGATGATGATGATGATGATGATGATGATGATGATGATGATGATGATGATGATGATGATGATGATGATGATGATGATGATGATGATGATGATGATGATGATGATGATGATGATGATGATGATGATGATGATGATGATGATGATGATGATGATGATGATGATGATGATGATGATGATGATGATGATGATGATGATGATGATGATGATGATGATGATGATGATGATGATGATGATGATGATGATGGCTTTCTCAATTTATATTCTAATCAAAGAATGAATTAATTAACTGGCATCTATTTTGCATATTTTTCGTAACAAGATTTTGTTCCACCTTATCAACAATAGCTGCACATTCGTTGTCGGTTACTCCAATTGCAATTTCAGGTAATGGAACGCGTGTAGAGGGTGATTTTGATTTTAGTATATGTTTATGTTGTTTTTATTATTGTTTAGTGAAATTTTTAATACTTGTAAATATAATCTTAAAGCATGGTGCATTGATGAATATCTCTTTATATGTAGAAAGTGAAAATGAGTGAATATATGACTCAATTATTTTCAGTGTCAGTCAATGTCAAAACATTTACATCTTCTGATGACATTTAAAGTCGCAATGATTCAATATAAGAGATGGGTAAATTTTAAGTTCTGAAAAGCTTGTTTATGCACTTGAAGATACAGTAATTCTTCATAAAAAGTTTGCACGAGACATTAATTTTATGATGTTTACTCGAAAAAGCTTTTAAATCATATGATATATATATATATATATATATATATATATATATATATATATATATATATATATATATATATATATATATATATATATATATATATATATATATATATTTTATTTAATCATTATAAAGAGAAATATTCAATTCATTATTTATTAGAGCATATAAATAACTATATGTATATTAAGATTTTCACAGACTTTTTTTATAATCTATTATTACGTTTTATGTCTATTATTTTACACAAAAGTGCTAAAATATTGTACCATGGAAGACCGGTCATAAATCATATGTAAAACTGGTCTATTTATATTATTAAAATCTATAAGTCCATTAGCATTTAAAACAATTTATAATCAATTTTGAAATATACTTATAGATTATAATTAAATAACCAAAAATCAACAACTTATATATTATTAAAATATTTATAAATAATTTAGTTTTTCTTTAGTTTTTAATGTTATTTGATTAGTTTTTAATGTTATTTGAATTTTTTATAATATATGACTTTTCTTTTTTATTAGATCCATTTTTAAAAATTAGAACAAAACCTTTAAATATTCTGAAGCGGTCCTGATTATGAGTAATATTTATATTAGATTGATTCATTATGAAAATATTATATAGATTGTTATGTAAGTGTCATAAATTATTCTCATTATAATAATGGTGTATATTATCCTTTGACCTAAAACCACCATATATTTGTTAAATTATAATTCATAGTGTCGAAAAGATTAGATTTAGATTTAAATAGATTTGATTTAGATCTAAAATAGAATAGATTTGATTTAGTATCAAAATATGTATTTTGGGCTTAGGGTGCAAGCTAAATCTATAAATAGAGGAAGTAACCCCTATTTTGTAATCAAGTCAATTAAATTGTATTCACAGAATTAGCATTTGCAAGTGAATAACAATGTTTTCCACAGATTATGGGCAGAGAGAAACTCTGCAGAAAATAATTGTCTTCTTTCTTTTCTTGTTTTTCTCATAATTCATTGTCATTGAAGTAGAAATTCATCATAGATATTTGGTGGATTTCCAACATCTGGTATCAAGAGCTCAATTTCGATTCAAGGGAAGTATCAATCAAGAATAATTGAAGAATTCACGATGGCGAATTATGGGAAAGACTTGTCGAAATTGACAAAGGAAGAGCTTCAAGGGACGCTTGAATCTCATGAACAAAGAATGAACGAAAGAGCTGCAGGAAAATCGAAGAGTGATGTGGTTTTGCAGGCACATTCAACAAAAGAAACCAAAGTCAAAGGAAAATGTTTCGATAAAAATAAAGGCGGATACAACAAATCGAATGGTAGAGGAAACCAGAACGAAGAAAACTCTTCGAATCAAAGAAGACCATACCAAGGAAACCAAAGAGGTGGTGTTGCAAATAGAGGAAAAGATGGTTGTTGAAAATCTGATAAGAGTCACATTCAATGTTACAATTGTCAGAAGTATGGTCACTATTCGAGGGATTGTCTAGAAAAACGAAAGAATCAAGAAAGTAATGCAAAGCTTGCAAAACATAAAGAAGAAGAGATGATGTTGATGGTCACAACAAGAGATGAAGATAGATTCAAGGACCAATAGTACTTGTACTCGAGATGCTCATCACATATGTCTGGAAGGAAAGACTGTTTTGTCAACATAAAGCCCTCAATGAAAAATATGGTAAAATTCGCAAATGACAATACTCTAGCAGCTGAAGGTATTGGTGATGTTATGATTATGAGGAAAGATGGCAAGAAGTCAGTAATTTCCAATGTGTTGTACATACCAGGCATGAAGAGTAATTTGCTCAGTATAGGGTAGTTGGTCGAAAAGAATTATTAAGTATCAATCGAAGATAAGCGGATGAGAGTCGTCGATGTAAATGGAAGATTAATCTTGAAGGCTCTTATGTCTCAGAATCGAACCTTCGAGATTGAACTAAATGTGATGGAGCACAAGTGCCTTTCGACTGCAGCTAGAAGAGATGAATGGATATGGCATTATAGACTAGGTCATCTCAACTTCAGAGACATCAGATATTTGAAGAGAAGAAATATGGTTTCAGGATTGCCAAAAATCGAAATTCCAAACGAGGTATGTGAGGAATGTGTGCAGGCGAAGCAACACAAAAATAGCTTCAGCAAGGATGCAAGAAGCAGGTCGAAGGCTATTCTTGAAGTCATATACTCTTATGTATGTGGACCAATCCAGGTAGATTCGATGGGAGGTAACAAATACTTTGTTATATTCATAGATGATTTCAGTCGAAAGCTATGGACTTATCTGATCAAGAAGAAAAGTGAAGTGATTGAAGTATTTTCCAAGTTTAAGTCTATGGTCGAAAGACAGAGTGGTCGAAAACTCAAAGTTTTGAGAACTGATGGTGGTGGAGAATATGTGTCGAAAGACTTCGACAGACTATGTGAAAAGGAAGGGATTGTGCATGAGGTGGTTCCACCCTATACTCCACAACAAAATGGAATTGCAGAAAGGAAGAATCAAACCATCATGAATATGGTACGAAGTAGGTTGAAAGGTAAGAATTCACCTAAAGAGTTTTGGGGTGAAGTTGTTTCATCTGCAACATACATTTTGAATAGATGTCCTACGAAGAAGCTAGAAGTAATTACTCCAGAAGAATGTTGGTCTGGTGTGAAGCCTAGCTTGAGTCATCTGAAGGTATTTGGATCTATTGCACATAGACACGTGCCAGATCAGTTGAGAAGAAAACTTGATGACAAGTCAAGTTAAATGATTCTAGTTGGATATCATTCGACATGAGGCTACAAATTGTTCGATCCAGTGAAAAGGAAGATTGTGATCAGCAGGGACGTGATCATAGATGAGTTTAAAGAATGGGATTGGACTGAAAATGTCAAGAAATATTCAGTGGGAATCCTATTCGAAGATCCAGAAACTCAAATCGAAAGAAAAGTTCGACAAGAGGAACCAACAGATATACCAAGTACAAGCAGACCTCAAAGAACAAGACGCATGCCTGCAAGATTGCAAGATTGTGTGATTACATCAGATGATGTGATAGATAATGAAGGTGAGCTGGTACGTTATGCTTTCTATGCAGATGTCGAACCTGTTAATGCCGCTGAAGCATTGAAGGATTCGAAGTGGGTGAAAGCAATGAACGAAGAAGTGA
The DNA here is from genome assembly GCA_948472305.1 of Vicia faba. Lineage (NCBI taxonomy): Eukaryota > Viridiplantae > Streptophyta > Magnoliopsida > Fabales > Fabaceae > Vicia > Vicia faba. Next base: position 74,274,424 of record OX451735.1, read on the forward strand.
AGTCTATCAAAGACAACAACACTTGGTCACTTGTCGAATTGCCTTAAGGCAAGAAGGCAATTGATGTCAAGTGGGTATACAAAGTGAAAACTAATTCGAAAGGTGAAGTAACTAGACACAAAGCAAGGCTTATGGCGAAAGGATTTCTACAGAAAGAAGGAATAGACTTCGATGAAGTTTTTGCACCTGTTGCTAGGATCGAAACAATCAGGTTGGTTGTTGGTCTAGAAGAAATAAATAGTTGGCACATATGTCAGATGGACGTGAAGTGTGCATTCCTAAATGGACCCTTAGACGAAGAAGTTTATGTTAAACAACCAGTTGGATTTGTGAAACATGACGAAGAAAGAAAGGTTTGCAGGCTGTATAAAGCCCTGTATGGATTGAAACAAGCTCCAAGAGCTTGGAATAAGAAAATTGATAGTTTCCTAAGGGAGAAGGAATTTGTAAAGTGCACAACTGAACATAGAGTATATGTAAGAAGAAGCAATAATGAATTGCTTATACTACGTCTCTATGGAGATGATTTGTTGATAACAGGTAGCTGCAAAAGTGAGATCGAAGACTTCAAAGGTGATCTCAACAAGGAATTCAAAATGTCTGATTTGGGTGAGATTTCAAATTTCCTTGGCATCGAATTCTACAAGAGTAGTAGTGGTTTGATGATGCATCAAAGAAGATATGCAGGAGAAATTCTCAAGAGGTTTGATATGGAAGAATGCAACTCAACTTCGACACCTGCGGAACCAAGACTGCAACAGCCGAAAGATGCAAATGAAGATGATGTTGATCCAACCTAATACAAAAGACTTATTGGATCATTGAGATACATTTGTCATACAAGGCCCGACTTAGCATATAGTGTACGTATGGTAAGTAGATTCATGCAAAAGCCAAATATATCACATCTAGCAGCAGTGAAGAGGATACTGAGATATCTCAAAGGAACTCATGACTATGGCATCCTGTTTCATGTAGCTGATAAAGGAAAAGAATGCAAGTTAGTGGGATACACTGATTCAAGTTGGTGTAGTGATGTTGAAGATCGAAAGTCAACAGCAGAATATGTGTTTATGCTAGGTGGTGCACCAGTTGCTTGGAGTTCAAGAAAGGAGTCAGTAGTGGCATTATCATCATGCGAAGAAAAATATATAGTTGCTTCTCTTTGTGCATGTCAAGCAACTTGGATGGTGAACTTGGTCGAAGAGATAACAGGGAAAGATCATAGAGAAATTACCATGAAGATCGACAACATGTCAGCTATCAATCTGGCGAAGAACCCAATAGCACATGGTCGAAGTAAGCACATTGAAATGAGGTTCTATTATCTTCGAGAGCAGGTAGCAGATGGGAAGATGAATTTAGAACACTGCAGAACTGAGAATCAGATTGTAGACATCATGACGAAGGGAGTGCAAGTCGAAATATTCAGAAGACTAAGAGTCATGATGAATATAGATAGTTTAAACACAATGAATTAGGTGGTGTGTTAAATTGTAATTCATAATGTCAAAAAGATTAGATTTAGATTTAAATAGATTTGATTTAGATCTAAAATAGAATAGATTTGATTTAGTACCAAAATAGGTATTTTGGGCTTTTATTATAGTTTTGGGCTTATGGTGCAAGCTAAATCTATAAATAGAGAGAATAACCCATATTTTGTAATCAAGTCAATTAAGTTGTATTCACAGAATTTGTATTTGCAAGTAATAACAAAGTTTTCCACAGATTGTAGGCAGAGAGAAACTCTGCAGAAAATAATTGTCTTCTTTCTTTTCTTGTTTTTCTCATAATTCATTGTCATTGAAGTAGAAATTCATCATAGATATTTGGTGGATTTCCAACAATATTCTAGATTGGGAGTCGAATATTTTATTATCTTACAAACATTGTTTATAACATGATGACCATATAGATGGTTAATGGAGACTCCACAAATCATGCGAAGAGACAATGAGTGACCTACACGAGGTTTTCCTCTCCTACATATAGAGGAATAATATTTATGGATCTTCTGATTGAATATGATTGTAAAATGTATGATCGTGATCAAATAAGTCAGTATGAGATATTTGACTTATTTGTTGTTATCAATTATACTTAGTGATTAAAAAAATATAATATTAAACTATACACGAATTACAGATTATATGTCAGATTATATGTCTTGTGTACAATATTGATATAAAGAAAAAATTATGATTATACACAAATATGGTCAAACACAAAGAGTAATGATAGGATATTGAATGATTATATAAAATTTAATTTAATTTAATTATGTGTTAATTGTATTTTGAACTATTTAATACATTAACACATATATAAATTATTTTAACTAAATTATAATTTAATTAAATAAAAGAGAATTGGCAATTAACTAAATTAAATATGATTCAATTCAATTATTATTTTATGTTATTTATTAAAATAATTTATTAAATTAGGATTATGGTTTTAACTAAAATAAGAATTAATTATTTTAAAGATAAGAATATTTTATTTTATTTAACTAAAATAATATAATTAAATACAAATTAGATTAGACTAAAAGTCTGGAATAAGAGCATTATGGTTTTAATTGCACTATCTCTTTAAATAAATAAGATCTTTATCCTATTACTCGTAATTTTTGTAATTTTTGAAAAATTATTAATTTCACGTTTCACTTTATACTCACGTAGACTTTGTAAAAACGATGATATTTTTAATATTTGTTATCAAAGTTCAATAATGCTTCAACCGGTATTTTTATAATCTCAATTTGATGTTTGATTTGTAATCAATATTTTAATCAATATTGATTTATTTGAATTGTTCTATTAAGATGATTAAATTTTGAAAAGCCTCTCTTAAATCTTCAATAATGATATCAAATTTTTAATTAAATCATTAATTTGAATATAATGTATGTATTATGAAAATTATACTGATATAATTATGGATGGTAACGAGTATCTATGGACAGAGGTATAAATGCCATCCAACCCCGTATTTAGTAAATATGATATTTGTATCGGCTCCATATTTATATTGGTATCTTTTAAACGAATATCTGTGGATTTTGAAATACCTACAAATATCTATTATTATTATTATTATTATTATTATTATTATTATTATTATTATTATTATTATTATTATTATTATTATTATAGTTCGACTTGGAAAGGACAAAAGACTAAGTGTATGAAGTTCGCCCCACCCTAAGATCATTTTCAATTATACCATTACAGGAATTAGTGTTGATAACAAACTGAACCAACTCGAATATAGTTTGAAATACGATTAACAAAATCATTGAATTAAGTTTATGAACCAAATTAGTTGAATATGAGTACAAAAAATTAAATGCGTTTATTGAACGAGTTGAATTTGAATTATGTATAGTTAGACTAATTAGGTTCATGAGTTAACTTGATTATATATGAGAAGAGTTGCCTCTAACTAATAGTAGGTTTAAATACTTACTCCAAATCTTTTTCGTATATTTTATTTCACTCTAACAGTTTTAATTAATCATTCATATTCTCAAGTGAGCAAAAATATTTCTAAAAATAATAATATAAATAAAATCAACATAATATATTAAAAGATTATATATATAGTGATTAAATATTAAACTTCTTTATTTAATCAAATTCTTATATCAAATAAAAATATCAAGAATTTTATACTAGTAAATGCATTTTAATTTTATTTAAATAACATTTAAAAAAGCAAAAACTCTTCCATGATCAAAAAGATAAATATTTGTCAATAGAATTTTAAAATCGAAAGGGAACTTTTATTAATTGATTTTCAAAATTACTTTAATTTTAAAAATAAGTTTTAAGAAATTTAAAACTAAATTTTAAGAGAGATACTATTAAGAAGAAAATTACTCTTTTAGCTTAAAACCTAAATTTATTAATCTTTTCCTAAAATACTATAAAGATTATCAATTCTGATTAATTTTTATTTTTAATTTATTCGTCAATCATAATACATAATATTATTGATTTTATTTGATATAAGAATTTTTGTCTAATTACTATTTTAATATATATATATATATATATATATATATATATATATATATATATATATATATATATATATATATATATATATATATATATATATATATATATATATATATATATATATATATATATATATATATATATATATATATATATATATATAATGGGAACGACTCAAGTGAGATCACTTAATTCTTATGAGAAATGAGAACTATTAATCTTGACTATTAAATTTCGATTCAATAAAATTAGTGAATTAGATTGAAATCTCATTCTATAGTCCTCTTTAAATGTAATTTATATAGTCATCACCAAAATCAATTCATATTATATTTTAAAAACAAAATATTTGATACTTTTTGAAAATAATAATAATCCATAAAAAAAATTATTTATATGATATTTATAAGTTAATTAATAATAATTAAATATTTATTATCATTTTATTAAAAAAATTAAGTTTATCATATATTATTCAAAATATTTAATATAATCATATATGTTTATCAAAATTATTAATAAAATTAAAATATTCATATTTTATTTTGTTATAAAATAATTAATATGAATATAAACTAATCAAAAGAGTTTATATTTATAGTTTTTGTATTAAAAAAAGCATATAATTCTTTATTAATTCTAAACATTAATATATAACCGTCTCCTCATTTGTTGCCTACTGAAAATATCTTAATAACTAAATACAACAAATATATTTATTAATATGATTTTACTAGTGGTTTTAATTAATACTCCCTCCGGTCTCATTTATAAGAAAAAATTAACTTTTTAGATATATTGAATAAGTAATGTATTTGGACAATATATTGTCCAAATACATTACTTATTTAATGTATCTAAAAAGTTAATTTTTTCTTATAAATGAGACCGGAGGGAGTATATGATTCTAAACGTTTTTCTCATTTATCAATGATTTTGAGCCCTGTAATTATATATTATTTAAAACTACTGATAAATCCATATTAATAAATATATTTTTGTATTTAATTATTATAATATTTTCAATATGTAACAAATGAGATTGTTATATACTAACATTTAGAATTAATAAAGAATTTTATGATTTTTTATATATAAAAACTACATATAAACACTTTTGATTAATATATAATTATATTAATTATTTTTAGTTCTAGATTCATAGTTGAATGAAATCGGTTGAAGAGGAATCTCAAACAAGTGATATTGATTTTTGATACAGTGGTTTGAAGTGGACCTGTAAGGTTAGCACTCCAATGCTCAAGTGAGTTCAAGATTAAAGACGAGTCTAGTGAAAAATGGAGATCATAGAATGTATATTGTTTTCAATGTGACATGACTTTTATACCTTGGGTCAAATGAAGTTGGTTTGAGATGAAATGGGCCTCCGTTATTTGCGCCCTTAGACGACCCAAAATAGTTGCCCCCCAAGGCTTTCTCTGGCACCTAGAGAGTCGGGGAAGCCTTTAGTGATTTTGGTCGACTTTCAAGGATGTTGTCTGATGCGAATTGGAGGTGAAACGCTTGGAGTCGGTTGAAAAAGTAGCGGGGAACAAGCATATTAAATGCATTTCCATCATTGAGACGTTTCATTGCTTTCTTCCTAAGTGTAGGCTGACGTGACTAATTAGGGTATGGCGTCACTTATAGGGAACTCAAGTGCGCTTGAGCTTACTCCCATTTCCCATGTGAAATCCCATAGTTGATCACATAACTCCTTTCTACTTTGATCTGGATCGATCAATGATCCTTGCTTATAGATAGGGGGAGTTGAACGCCAAATGAACTTTTTGCAATCCTTGGCATTCAAGTTTAATTTTAGCCATTCTCATTTGGAAACATCTTCTTCTCTTCCTTCCTGAAAGCGTTCATTAGTGATTATAGCTTTTTGATCAAAGTTTCACCATTTCTTCATACTTCGCTTCATCACTCTCATATAACCAGATACTCTTCTCAACTCAGGCTTTTACCTTCAGCATTTTCCGTTTTCTAACCAAGATGAGTGATAGTATTGTTCACCTAGTAAATGACTGACTCTGAGAGTGATATTTCTTTTTATGCGTGAACAGGGGTATCCCTTTAGTCAAATTTTACTCTCCTTACTTGTGAATGTCTGGGCCAAGAAGTTATATCCCTATCTGATGATTCTAATTAGGAAATGGTATTTGAGAACTCCCTTGATGAGGGACCCTATTTATTAGACTCTTTAGAAACCCTTCTATCAGATAACGGTGAATAGGGAAATATTACTGAAGTCCACATGCCCCTTCTCGTTTTGACTAGGGAGGAAATACAAGCTAACAAGTGGATGAGAGAACATGTTGATGATTTCATCCAACTTTACCTAAGAACCAATAACCGTGAACCTAGTGATGCTGAAGTGAGGACCCACTTGGAGCTTTGGGGTAGGCCATATGTGGTTTCTGAGATCACGCTCGCACGAGCTTTCTAAAGTCGACTACCTGGCCCAAAGAGGTATGGTGTTGGTGTAGTTGATTGATGCAATCAAGTCCGATTGGATGGACATAGAAGTGGTGGGTACCACGCCCGTCTGAATACTTAAGCACCAATAGATGGTGTTGTCATCATGGTTACAACCCTCTAGACTGGTTGTCTCTTCCTGTGGGTCTGGAGAAGAGGATATGCATCTTTTTTTACAATCGTGTGGTCCTGCTTTACTAGTTCCTTTTCATAAGGATAGAACTGTGACTCCTTTTTTTATTTTGAGGTGGCCGTCTTGAAGAATTTTAAGGTTGCCTCTTCCTAACTTGATCTAGGGGATTTTGTGTACATGAAGGTGTTCCATTTTTGTGTTGAGTAAATGTCTTAGAAGCCTTCCTCCGGGCTATTCTTTATTTTGCTCTACATGGTGCGCACCTCTCAGAACAACACCCACAACCAAGGGCTTATTGGTTTTCGCCCGGATGATCCTTGGTTAGACCACTTCACCCGTGATTGGGGTTATTTCTTGGGGAATTTCTTGCTGGCGAAACCCCTTACTTTGGAGGCACATCACACATTCTTCTACTCTCTGAACACATCTTCTCATTTCTATAAAGGTAGATTCTTAAATTATTGGTATTGCCCTGACTTCCACCACGACGTCTATTTTTACCGCACCAAGTTATATCCTTTATCCTCTGACGAGGTAATAATGAAGGAGAACCTATGCTCTTGGTTCCAAGGACTTAGCTATGAAGAAGGGTTTGGTCACAATAGGTGCCATCTTTTGAGCTAAGGAAAAAATGAATTGGCAATTACATCATCGTGAGTGCGGTTGGTCTGTCAGAGAGGAAAGAAATATTTGGTGATGGCACAGTCTCATTGTTTTTTTACACGTGTGGTTGCATCTTGTAGATAATATGGATAAATTGAAGGTGATCTACAACCTCGCCAATGCTCGAGGTATCAAGATAGGCCTCATCGTCCAGGCTGTGATGCCCACTTCTATGGTCACTGCTCCTATCCCAGCCACTGAGACCACTAGTCCTTCCCTGAAGGTTGACCAATTGGTTAGTGTTACAGTCATTTTAAATATGGAGGATACACCCATGTCCCCTATTTCGACAAAGAGGGACCGAGATGAAGATCAACATTCCCCCTTACAAGAGGGTTCTCCAAAAAAAAATCGTTTGACCAGAGATGCTTTTTCAAGATCAATGACACCCTTCAGGCGAATGCCTGCTATTATCCCTTCTCAGCTTGCTCGCACTCTTGAGGAAGCTACTATTGTTGTATCCACGGAGGATATGTCCTTCGTCCAAAACCTCTTTGAAGTAGAGAAGATGAAGTTCCTATCTAAGATTATCTACACATGGCCTCTTCTCTGTTCTCTCTGGTCGATGGTGGCAAAAGAGGTGTCTTGGTTGCTAGCAATTGCCAGACTTGAGACTTCACACACAAGAGGGGATGAATTGTGTGGTTTAGGTACAAAGTGATTTAAAACATTTTGTTGAGTAAAATCACAGTTTAAAGTCATTTTGAATATTTAGCAGCGAAAAAAATAATTTTCATGAAACAAATAGCAGAAAAGTAAAGATTTCAGGGGAAGAGAAGAACACCATAAATTATAGAGGTTCGATAAAAACAAAAGGACTTAATCCTCTCCCTATGAATTGGTCTTGAGAGTTTCTAACAAACTTGAGAGTTTTGAATAGGATGTACTCACGAACCCCCTTATACAAGGAAATATGGTTGACCTCCAACCTAACAATACAAGACTTTAGAATATGGTAGTTTGATTATTCTCTTCTAAATGGTAGATTGAAGTGGTTAGTCTTCTCACCATAAACGAGAACCTTAGAGAGGTTAGTCTTAAAGCTTCTTAAACCTTGCAAGCTTTTATCATGGGCAGAGTTTACGAACCTTAAACCTTGGATTTATATAGGCTAACCAATAACTTGTGAGATTTTAATATCAAGATAATCTTGAACCTTATATAAGCTTTTACCATGAGCTAAGCTTTAACCTAATCTTGGTTTTACCATGGGCTGACCAAGAACCTAAGAGATTTTGCCACATGTTATTCTTGAACCTAAACTAGGGTTTGATCACATAATCCCCAAACCAAAGTGTTTAAGGGTTTAACTTCTAATCCAACAAAAATTGCCTAAATGGATAATATTCAATCAAGGTATAAAAACAAACCCTTGGTGAATTCTACAATTCCAACCTTCCAAAATTACAACTTATTATCACTCATAAAAGGGTTTTCCCGCAAAAGCACTTCAGCTATAATTTTAGTTAGAGCAAGTAAGAAAAAGTTTAGAGAGAGTGTGAGTTGTATCTAAATACGATTCTGGATGAAATAAAATGAGGGAAGGGACCTCTATTTATAGGATATAGGTCGCCTCAAAAAGGAATTTCAAATAAATGTATTTTATGACAATCTAATTGATGTCCTTGTTTAGGAGCATATCAAATGCAACATAAGGTTCCACATCAATCCCTCCAAGGAAAGGGACACTTGTAAAGGGATGTGTGAAGCTATGTGTAACACCGCAACTTTTAGAATTGCTTAATTGATGAATTATTAGAAGTATTTGTGAATTACTGGTGAATAATGATGTTTTATATGATGCGTGTTGGTATGTTGTTGTTTATTGTGTAGGACAATGTGAGGTGAATTATGATGAGTAGAGGTGTTAGAATAATTAAATAATTATATAGTAATTATTTAGATTATTATTATAAAATATAGAATAATTATAATAATTAATTAAAAGGGATTATTTTAATTAGAATATTATGTTGATAATTAGGAGAAAGAGTGCGGGCATAATGGTAATTGGAAATTGGTTAAGTGAGGGTAATAGAGGAAGATATTAGAGGTCCTTTGTGATAACAGGAGTTATATGATCATTATATAAGATCGTGATATTTGGAGAAGAGCAAAAGAAGGCTAGGGCGCAGAAGTTTGGAGAATCCTTGTGAGAAGTGTGAAGAGAAGAATTGATCGCTCAAAACAATAAGGTAAGGGGTTTATTCGATTTTATTATGATTGATATCGGTTTAAGGTGTGATAGGTATGTGTTATGTGTGTTGAATTTGATGAGGATTGATGAAATTGGGGAAAAAAACATGTGTTGAATGAATGAATGAATGAATGGATCCTTGATGAATGTGTGATATTATGACCTTTAAATAATTGTTATAGGCTGTTGATAATTTTATATAATCATAGGATTTCGAATTCTAAAACTAGAACTTTTTACGGAATCGAATTCGAAGGTCCGGAAGGCCTCCAACTATGGAAATTGCAGAAGGAGAAGTGTTATCTTGTTAGAGTCTCTGGGAAACACAGAGGCGACGTAAAGTTAACGTAAGTTTCACCGGGCGATGCAAAGGCTTCTCCAGGCGATGGATGGTGTGATACGGTGACAGAACCGACTATTATATACTGGTTTTGCATTTTTTGTTTGCAAATGTGCGGTAAGCAAGAGTCGCCACCGTCTTTTCTTTTATCCAAATTAAGGAAAGGGTGAAAAGAACAGAAAAATACCTTTTCGAGATGTTTTCTGAGTAAGGGGGTAGATTATGGAAAGGGAATGTGTTAGAACCCTTTCCATCCGTGGTTTTCCACAGGCTCTTAAAGGTTTGCTCATTTTTCAAGATGCTTTTGTGCTTTGTGTTTAAAAATGTTTTGAAAACGCCTTAGTATGGCGAACTTTTGAATGTTTCTCGGGATAGTAGAGAAAATATACAAAGTGTTTTGAAATGTCTTTTGAAAAGTAGTTTTTGTGTAGGTGCAAAAAATAGTTTTGAGCAAACTTCTAACAGCTATCTACTTTGTACTCGATAGGGATCGTTCTTTTCCTCCTATCCTTTAGATAGTGCTATCCTACTATTAGGGAGTAGGTAGCCCTATCGTTGGATGTTGAGGGACAATCGAAGGGACGTTACAGTCACGAAGGCAATTTTATGGAGATGCTTTAGTAATTCTGTTTTAGGGACTAGATCATTAACCGAGAAGGAAATTGTAGGGTCATCGAGGGACTATGATCTTTTGATTTTAAGGGTCTTTGCTATAGCATTCCTGTCCCATGACTATTTTTTAAAGGCAACCAAAGTGGGCGTACCTTAGAGGTTCTTGTGTACAATTGTGTTCAATTTAGTTATTTTTTTTCTTTTTGTTAAGTTTGCTAGCGTTTGATTATTAGTCTTATCATACAAGCCTAATTACTAGCAGTTAATATGAAAAGCAGTAAAAAATGCAGAAAATAGAGGTCCTACGCTATTACAATGCTTCAGGGAGGGGATTTACATTATATAAGGATAATGGGGGATAAAGCAGTAAATATCCTAATTTTATCTATTACACTCGGTAGGCAGATACAATAATAGTAAAAATACGGAATTAAATAAATGCGCGCAAAGTAAAAGAAAATCTTTTTGTTGTTTTTGGTATAAAAGAAAATAAGGCCTAAGTCTATTTAATTTTAATTTTATAAAAAAAGATGTTAAAATAGTTTATTTATTTATTTACAAAACTAATTTAGTTGGAAAAACAACTAGCCTAATATTTTTGTGATTTTGATTTTAGTGTTAATTAAAAAGATAAATAGTCCACTAAAAAAAATAAATAAAAGAAACAAAAGCAAAATAAGAGTACAATGAGGCATCCTTCGATTGGGGTGAAGAAGGGGGGTTTCGATCCAAAGGGGAAGAGATATGGCCTCTTCGATTAATGAGAGATGCCTTCTTTTGATTGGGCTAGGGAGTGAGCGTGAATAGCCTTCGATCCAGGGAAGGGGATTGCCCTTCGATCCTGGGGAAAAGGAACGTTTTTCGATCCAGGGAGGAGGTGTCTCTTTTGATCCATAAGAGAGTTGCCTTCTTCGATTCAGGAGGCTATGTCTCTTTCGATCTAGAGTAGGTGTCTCCTTCGATCTGGGATGCTATATCGGCCAAAGTATGTTAACGAAATAAAGCGCGGGACCTGGGTATCAAAACCCAAGTCCTTCGATCCTGCGCTCGCTAGGGTCTTTTCAGGCTATATCTGCAGCAAGTGTTAGCAAACAAAGAACATGACTTGGGTACCAAACCCAAGCCCTTTTATTCTGTCCAGGATGACAAGTCGAATGGAACATCAAATATGGATGTGTTATGCAAATACAAAGTTAGACAATTTACCCTCTCTTACCAGTAGACTGAACCTTCAATTTGGGCACTTTCTGAATGTGGGCACCTTCGATCTGGAACTTCTGGGCTGGGATACTTTTTTTGAGGGGTGGCTTTAGCTTGGAAAATTCTAACAACCTTTGATGGATTTTGTAGGCAGCGTCTCTCTAATGTTTTTCGTTCTCTCCCCCTTTTTGCAGCACTTGTGATCTCTTTATATAGAGGGGGTAGAGGGGAAACGAAGGCAAAGGTTTAAACAACCTTGATTATGTGTTTGAAAGCCAAGAATTAGAATTTGTAACGTTGGCCAAACACATGGGATCTTGTCCCTTTTTTGAATTTTGAATGATATGTAATTGGCCTTCGGATGCTCCCTTTCGAAGGGGTTGATGGCTTCTTCGAATGGACCTTTACAAGTTCTTAGAATGGCCCCTTTGAAAGCTTCTTCGAATGGTCCCTTTGAAATCTTCTTCGAATGGACCTTTACATGTTCTTCGAATGGCCCCTTTGAAAGCTTCTTCGAATGGACCCTTTGAAAGCTTCTTCGAATGGACCTTTGCATGTTCTTCGAATGGACCTTTTGAAAGCTTCTTTGAATGGAACCTTTGAAAGCTTCTTCGAATGAACCTTTGCATGTTCTTCGAATGAACCCTTTGAAAGCTTCTCCGAATGGACCTTTTGGAATTCCAATTGAAGGGCCTTTGTCCATGCCAATCGAAGGCCTTGTTGAAATGCCAATCGAAGGACACTGTTACCATGCCGATCGAAAAGTACTTGTTAAAATGTCAATCGAAAGACCTTGTTAACATGACAGTCGAAGGACCTTTGTCCATGCCAATCGAAGGTCTCTATGTAGATGCCAATCGAAGGGCAATTTGGAGATGTCAATTGAAAGGCATTTTGGAGATGCCAATTGAAAGGCATTTTGGAGATGCCAATCGAAAGGCATTTTGGAGATGCCAATCGAAAGAAACTTAAAAACATCACTCACAAATTTTCCTTTTCTTTAGGCAAGGGTTTGTGACCAACCATGTAGGGGAAGACCATGGAAAAAATGAGAGGGAAAATTTTGGGGTAAAACAGTTGCCCCTGTTCAATCTTCTTAAACCTGAGGATGTAAATTGGCTTGCCTGCCTTTCGTGATCTGAAGGTGGAAGATGATTGAACACTAGAGTGCCCAGAAATTCTCACTCGTCTGAAGTGATAATATTGGTGAATAATATTGGGAATGGGATTACAGATGACATTTGGAAAAGGTGACAGGAGACTGTCGGAGATGGGCTTAAAGATGCCATCCACGGAACATGACGGAGAGTCGTCAGAGATGGGCTTAAAGATGCCATCCAGATGAATGTTGATTTCATGGGATATTCCTTTGTGGGAATTCCTACTCTTGCTGTTATAGAGGACTCCGTTGAGGAATGTTGGTCTCTGTGTTGGAACATAGAGTTTTAGGAGCTTTAGTTGTCTGTTGCTCTACTGGGGAGTCATCATTTGATCGAAGAGACAGAAGTGAACTACTATCTAGTCAGGATCCAGGCTTTACAGTGTCTTGCTGAGGATAATAAGGCTAATTGTTATATGGTCGTGCTCCAGGCTTCACAGCGACTTACTGGGGAAATGAGATTAAACTATTATCTGGTCGTTTCCAGGCTTTGCAATTTGAAGAAATTAAGCTGTTGTCTGGTCGGGTCCAGGATTCAACTTGAATCTGAGGTGTACCGTTATCTGGTTGTATCCAGGCTTCGGTAATTTTAAGAAATTAAGTTGTTATCGGGTCGGATCCAGGCTTCAACTTGAATCTGAGGTATACTACTATCTGGTTGAATCCAGGCTTCATAGTAACTGACAGAGTAAACTGCTATCTGGTCAGATTCCAGGCTTCACAACACCTTATGCTGTTATCTGGTTAAAATCCAGGCTTCACAGTGTCTTAAATTGTTGATTGACTATTATCCGGTCGGGTTCCGAGCTTCATAGTAACTGACAGGGTAAACTGATATCTGGTCGGATTCTAGGCTTCGCAGCGCTTTATACTGTTCTCTGGTCGAAACCCAGGCTTCACAATGTCTTTTAAGAAGTGAACTACTATCTGGTCGTATTCCAGGCTTCGCAGCACCTTGTACTGTTATCTGGTCGAAATCCAGGCTTCCCAGTTTCTTCAATTGTTGATGGAAATCAGAGAGATCTTAGTGTCGATCTGACTGAACCAGAGAAAATCTTGGGAGGACATCTTTTTGAGGAAATTGCTGAAATAGCCCTTCATCAGACGTAGCTTTTGAGAAGACTACCAGGTCACATAAGTAGCGGTGTTTATTGATTTGATCTTTCCCTGAAAAAGGTAAAGAGTTAGTCATATGCAATGTCATTATGTATGAAATGCATTGTGACGATGTTCTCAAAATAAATGAGATTATGTTGTATGTGATGTGTATGCACATGCCATGATGTATGAATAGGGAATTCTGTTGAGGTGGTTCCCAATCTAGGAAAATAAATCCTGGACTTCTGCTGGAGAGTATTGGGAAGCTGAATCCTTCATTCCCGCTGGGGATGATGAATGGAGATGATTCGCTGGGGATTTCCTCTTTCTGTTTGAGGATAACCTGCTGGGGATGGACTCTGCCTGAGAATAACTCTGTAGAGAGAGGATATTCTGTTGGGAATAAACTTCCGCAGTTAGAGAAATAAACCCTACTCGGGAGGCGGTTTTATAAAATGTTTGCAATTATAAAACTCGACTGGGGCATACAGATTTCAGCTCTCTGAAGGAACTTTGCTGGAGGAAGTAATTCCTCCTAGGGGAAGGAGGAGATAAAAACTTTGGTTATTTCTGCTCTGTGGGAAACATAGATGTCAAGGGGTCATATGTAATGGTGACTTTGTCTCAAATTGTCCCTGCCCCTGTACTGCGCTGGAAAGAGTAATTGTCGGGACTGCAAATTGTTTTTTTAGACTTTGCCCCATTTCTTAAAGTCATTAGCAACTGTCTTTCTGTTTTTTATGCAAGTATTTGTGAACAGTGATCATATTTAAATGCATATGTCAAGAATAATTCATTGGACATTTTTTCAAAACAAAACAGAAAAAGAAAAACAAGTAGTTTTGTACTTTCAAGGAATGATTTATATTGATTTTTGAAATTCGCCTATAATTGGAATTTTGTACAAAGAGAATGACATTCTAGTAGGAGAATGCCGTCATAAAGAAATGAAAACTACACAAAATAGTGTACAAAGAGAAAACAACTATGTGTAATAATCCCATTGAGTTTCAATCCTGCTATTGCCCCCTATGTCTTCGAGCGTCTCATCACTTTGCTACTTGTCCGAAGCTGACTGGATTGATCGGTATCGTTTGAGCTTGATAGTTGATACTGAAGTCTGATCACAAGTTGATCCAATGGGACATAGTGATACGCTTCAAATACCTAATTTTTTCCTGGGCCGCCCTTTCGTGTTTTCAGTCCACTGGGATACCCTATTTTGCCCAAGCCGCCTTTTCAGGTTTTCGACTTGCCGGGTGTACAGATTTTTTTTTGTATTTATCCCTAATTTTTTCCCGAACCCTTTTGGTTCGCCGAGATGCCCTTATTTTTTCCTAGGCCAGTAAACCTAGTGGGTTTTTATTTACACGTAGTATCTTTTCACTATGTCCGCATTAATAGGGTGAGGAAGGTCGTCACCATCCATGGTGGTCAGAATCATGGCTCCACCTGAAAATATGTTTTTGATCACAAATGGCCCTTCGTACGTGGGAGTCCATTTTCCCCTGGGATCACATTGCGACAATATGATGCGCTTGATTACTAGATCATCTACTTGATACACTTGACGTATGACCTTTTTGTTGAAAGTCTTGATCATCCATTTTTGATACATTTGACCATGACAGATAGCAGTGAGCCTTTTCTCATCAATCAAATTTAGTTGATCAAGTCGAGTCTGGATCCAATCGTCTTTGTTCAAGCCTGCATCCTTTATGATCCTCAGAGAAGGGATCTGGACATCAATAGGCAGGACAACCTCCATACCATATACCAGAGAATAAGGTGTCGCCCCTGTCGACGTGCGTGCTGAGGTGCGGTATCCATGAAGAGCAAATGTATGTCACCATCTTTGTATGTCAGTCTTTGTATGTCACCGTCATCTTCTGTATGATTTTCTTGATATTCTTGTTAGCAGCTTCCACAGTTACATTCATCTTTGACCGGTAAGGGGAAGAATTATGATGCTGGATCTTGAATTGCTTACAGAGTTCGGTGATTATTGTATTGTTGAGATTTGTACCATTGTCAGTAATGATTCTCTCTGGCACACCATACTGACAAACCAGGTTATGCTTGATAAATCGCGCCTAAACATTCTTGGTAACAGAAGCAAAAGAGGCAGCCTCAACCAACTTCGTGAAGTAATCAATGACTACTAGGATGAAGTGATGCCCATTGGAAGCAGTAGGTCTAATCTCTCCGATCATATCAATGCCCCACATTGAAAAGGGCCATGGAGCCATCAAGACGTTCAAAGGAACCAGAGGTACATGCACCTTATCAGCATAGATCTGGCATTTGTGACAAGTTCGGGAATGTTGATAGCAGTCTTCTTCCATAGTGGACCAATAGTATTCCGCCCTGTGATACGGTGGGAGAACTGACTTGAGGTTTTGCATTTGTGTTCGCAAATGTTTCGGTTTAGCAAGATTCACCACCGACTTTTATTTTATCCAAAACAAAAGGTAAAAAAGCACAGGAAAGACCTTTGAGATTGTTTTTGGGTTCGGGGGGTAGATTATGAAAAGGGAAGGTGCTAGCACCCTTTTCATCCATGGTTTTACATGGGCTCTTAGTTACTTGTTTTAGATCACTTGCTTTTGCTTTTCAATTGTTTGAAATGGTGCTTTTGTGTGTGGTTTTGAAAATATTTTGAAAAGAGGCCTTTGTTTAGGCAATCTTTGTGATTGATTCTCGTTCGTGAGAATGTATACAAAGATGTTTATCTTTTGAAAAATGTTTCAATGTTTGAAAGTTTGTTGGGAAATATTTTGAAATTGTCTATGTGTTTTTGAAAATAGCAAGGATGGTTTGCAAATTGATCAAGTAACTAGGAGTTGTCTACCCTACTCAAAGATCTTTCCTACACATTTTTATTCCTTTGACATTGTTGTTTTACCATTGCATTTGGTAAACAACCCTATCTTTGAATGTTAAACGGGACGGGCCTGGGTCATTGTATGACCATGATAACAATATTGTCAAGTATCCTAGCAAGTTTTTTGAGGGACTAGATCATTTTGTTTAGGCAACCAAGATAGCGTCATCGAGGGACTATGATCTTTTGTTTGATTTGTTTTGCCAAGATACCTAGCATGCATACCATGGCCATTTTAAGGCAACAAAGTGGATGAAACCCTAGGGGTGCTTGTGTGCATTGTGTTGTCATTTTTTCATGCATTTTTGTCTTGTGTTTAGTCATGCTATTTGTTTTGTTTTTTGTATTTTGCATACAAAACCCTAATTTTACTATCATGCATATAATACGATAAATTGCGTAATGTAAATCTAGACTATTACAACAATATTATGGGGAAGGGGATACAAGTTTGAATAGGGGGATATTATGTAAATCTAGACTATTAAATCTAGAAAATATTATTTTATATGTATAAATAATAAAAATAAAATATTTAAGTATTTCAATATTATTTACAAATTTATTTAAGAAAATAAAAGTATTTAACCTAATAAACTATTTTTTTGTCATAAAAAATAATAAAAATAATAAAATAAAAATGCAAAAATTAAGAAAATATTTTTGGTGATTTTTAATATTTAGAAAAAATAAATAAAGTCAGAAAATATAAAAGAAATAAAAAAATATACAAAAAATAAAACAAATGGGCCAAGGGGTGCAGAAAGCAAGCATGGGGGTGTCAAAAGTAGAAGCAAGCCAGGCCCAGCCCAAGCCACGCTTCATCCCTGTCCTTTGGCCGAAACGCGCGCTTCTGCAACTTCAAATCCGTTCTCTCTATTCTTTGCATGAAATCAAAAACTCACAACATGAAACTTATAGAGCTTTAAATCACGATTCTAACCATATAAAAAACTTGATCTAACTCTAAGAAACCGGGGAGAATTTTATCACCCCCAATTTCTGACCTAAAAAATTCAGCAACTTCAACATCTAAATTCTCCTAGCTCAGTTAACATAAATGAATTCTATGCATATGTACAGTTCAAGGATATTAAGGGCTACATTTTTGCTTCACAAACCTAAGCCTAATGATTCCTAAATAAGGAGATAGAAGTTTGACAAATACCTGTTTCAGCCAAGTTTGGATATGGCAATGTAAGAGTTTTGGATGAGGCCTGAAGGTCGTGTTAGCTTTCCTGAAGTTCACTCAACCTTTCCCAATGCTTGGCTTGCCTTGAACTTGCCTGAGTGTTCTTGTAGAACTCAACCTGCAAAGCTTCAAAATAAAAATGGTGAAGTGTGAAAATGGAGTTACAGTGGCTTGAGAAGGGCTTGGGTAGATTGGATGGGATGTATGCAATGTGTCTGAAGTGGTTTGGGACAAAACGCACGAGTGGATTTGGATTTGGCCAAGGCTATGCAGATATGGCCCTGTTTTGACAAAAACTTGGTGTTTTTGTGTTTAAGGGTGTTTGAGAGGCTATGAGCTAGTGTTTTCTGCTTGGTGTGATGTATTGAGGTTGTTTGAAATGTGCACAAGACTTGGTTTTAACAGATACCAGAGATATGTGGACTTTTGCAAGTTACTTGGTTTTGAAGCAAAAGTTGAAGTTGACAATGCCAAGGCCTGTACAGGCCTGTATTCTAGCTTCACATAGTTGGTGAACTTTGCCTGATATTAGTGAACTTTGTTTGCAGCAAAAAGCTTGTTCCATGGCTCACGATAAACAATTTGACATAAAGTGTGCTTTATCAAAGTGGCAATGTTAACTTTTTGCCATTTTTGGATTAAACCTTTGTACAAAGCTTCCAAAACAAAAACAATGCCATTAACCAATGTATTTGCATTCAATTTTTGAGTGTAGAAGAGATTAGAACCTGTAAACCAAGTACAAGCATGCTTTGGACAGAATTGCAAGTTGTAGCAATGTGCAAAATGCCTTGGACAAAAGTGATAATTTGCCATTTTCAAACTTTCGATTCCCCCTAACCATGAATGATCTTGGAGAGTTCTTGGACATCTTGGAAATCTCGTAACATTCTATACAATCCATATTTGAAATGAATTTTGAGATTCCACTTGGAACTAGGTGAAACGTTTCCATGAAGATAGGTCAAAATCCTTCCTAAACTAGGGCAAAATTTCACTAAGTTAAAAGTTTCATGGACCCTTGTTCACAAAATCATAACTTGAGATCCAAGCATCTTTTGGGAAAACTTTGTGAATCAAAGTTGTAGATTTTGTGTAGAACTACAACTTTCATGTTGGAAGTTTTCTTTGAATCCCATTGTATCATGGTGAAAAAGTTGGGAAAAGTTGGGAAAAATAAGAAATTTTCATAACTTAGAAAATTTCGAAGTTATGAAAAATTTCCATTTTAAACCCTAATTTTCAAAATTAGGTTTCTTGGTGAACAAGTTTCATGTTTTGACACATCTTAATGAAAAATGACCTTTGGCACTTGATTTTGACCAAAAAGTCAAAGTTTGACTTTTCAGTGTATGGTTGATTTTTGATCAGTTGACTGGAAAATTCATCTGTCAATCCAATGCAATTGAGATCTTTTGAACCTTGTGATTAGGTCAAGATGATTCCATTGAGTCCTTGAAACCATGCTTGAACTCAATTTTCCATTGGCTAGGTCAAAAATCAGAAATTGCCCTTTTGCAGTCAAAACCCTAAAAATGACCATTTTGCCCTTTTGATGATCTGATCAAATTTCTTGAGGAGTTATGGTCCAAACTTGATAAAATGGTTCATATGAGTCTATAATGTTGACGTGGATAAAAAATTATGAGGTTTGACTGTAAATTGGCCACAATTGACTTTTTCCCCAATACAGTTGATTTCTAGGTCAACTGTCCAATTGACTGGGCAAAAATTTGATTCAAGGCTTGAAACTTGGTATGGGCAATCTTAAGAGTCCAACCTGAAATATGAAAATCACATGAGGCATTGGAAGTCCAAAAACCCCTATGCAAACTCAAACCCTAATTTCAGGTCAACAGTGCAAGGAGATGTCTTGAGCTGAACAAACCCTAATCTGGTCTTGAATCCAAAGAGTCTTGTGAGGAAAGTCTTGATAAAATGAGAGGGCAAATTTTGGGGTACAACAACTTCCCTGTTCAATCTTCTTGAACCTGAAGAGTTAGATTGGCGAGTTTGCCGTTCGTGACTCGAAGGTAAAAGATGATTGGACACTAGAGTGCCCGTAAATTTGCACTCGTCAGAATGTAGTTGAGGAAATAGGCTTAAAGAAGCCATTTGGAGAGGTGATAGAATATTGTCGGAGATGGGCTTAAAGATGCCATCCAAGAATGTCTGTTGAACTGAATGTTGTAAGTCAGAAGAATAAGTATCAGAATAGTATCCGTGTCCGGGACGTATCTGAACTGTATCTTGGGACTGAATCTGTATGAGCAAGGGTATAGCTTCCGTGTCTGGAGCGTATCCGAGCTGTATCTGTATCTGAATCTGTACGAGAAAGGGTATAGTTGCCGTGTCTAGAGTGTATCCGAGCTGTAACTGTATCTGAATCTGTACGAGCAAGGGTATAGCTATCGTGTCTAGAGCGTATCCGAGCTTGTAACTGTATCTGAATCTATACGAGCAAGGGTATAGATGCCGTGTCTGGAGCGTATCCGAGCTGTAACTGCAGACTGAATCTATATGAGCAAGGGTATAGCTGCCGTGTCTGGAGCATATCCGAGCTGTAACTGCAGACTGAATCTTTATGAGCAAGGGTATAGCTGCCGTGTCTGGAGCGTATCCGAGCTGTAACTGCAGACTGAATCTGTATGAGCAAGGGTATAGCTGCCGTGTCTGGAGCTTATCCGAGCTGTAACTGGAGTTAAATCTATACGAGCAAGGGTATAGCTATCGTGTCTGGAGCGTATCCGAGCTGTAACTGGAGTTAAATCTGGAATAAGCAATAGAATAGCATCCGTGTCTAGAGCATCTCTAAGATGTCTCTTGAAGGAAATCTGGAATAAGCAATAGAATAGCATCAGTGTCTAGAGCATCTCTAAGCTATCTCTTGAAGGAAATCTGGAATAAGCAATAGAATAACATCCGTGTCTGGAGCATCTCTAAGCTATCTCTAGAAGTTTGAATTTGAATAAGCAATAGAATAGAATCCGTGTCTGGAGCATCTCTAAGCTGTCTCTTGAAGGAAATCTGGAATAAGCAATAGAATAGCATCTGTGTCTGGAGCATCTCTAAGCTATCTCTGGAAGTTTGAATTTGAATAAGCAATAGAATAGCATCCGCGTCTGGAGCATCTCTAAGCTGTCTCTTGAAGGAAATTTGGAATAAGCAATAGAATAGCATCCGTGTCTGGAGCATCTCTAAGCTATCTCTAGAAGTTTGAATTTGAATAAGCAATAGAATAGCATCCGTGTCTGGAGCATCTCTAAGTTGTCTCTTGAAGGAAATCTGGAATAAGCAATAGAATAGCATCTGTGTCTGGAGCATCTCTAAGCTATCTCTAGAAGTTTGAATTTGAATAAGCAATAGAATAGCATTCGTGTCTGGAGCATCTCTAAGCTGTCTCTTGAAGGAAATCTGGAATAAGCAATAGAATAGCATCCGTGTCTGGAGCATCTCTAAGCTATCTCTAGAAGTTTGAATTTGAATAAACAATAGAATAGCATCCGTGTCTGGAGCATCTCTAAGCTGTATCTGAACTCTGTATTTGTACGAGCAAGGGTATAACTTCCGTGTCTGGAGCGTATCTGAGCTGTAACCGTACTTGATCCTGAATGAATAGCAGAATGACTTTCGTGTCTGGAGTGTATCTGAACTTGAAATTGATAGTTGAATATGAATGAGAAATAGAATGGCTTCCGTATCTGGAGTGTGTCTAATCTTGTATCTTGAATCTTTGAATATCTGTTAAAGATAGTTGTTAATCTTATCCTGAAAAGGGTAAAATGTTAGCTGAAACACAAAGTTATGCTGCATAAAATATATGATGCAATAAAATGTGTTTTTATCAATGTTTATGATATATGAATGTAATGTATGCGCATGTAAACTGATTCGCTGTATTTCCAAGGAAAATAAATCCTTGATAGCTGGAGATAATGAAATCTTTGACTGCTGCTGGGGAAAATAAATCCTTGACCGCTGCTGGAGATTCAAAATCTTTGATTGCTGAGGATGAGAAAACCTTGCTGACTGCTTGGGGATTAAAGATCCTTGACAATCTCTGTGGGGATGTGAGAATCCTTCACGACTTTCATGGGGATAGGGATCCTTCAAGTCTTTGGAGTTGGAGTATTGACAAAATCTGTTGGGAGAGTAAGGTCAAACTGCTTGAGAAATCTGCTTGGGAAATCCAGAGAACTTTGACGATTTCTACTGGGGGTTAAATAATGGGAATCCTTACTTGGCTGGGGAATAGGGAAAACTCTGGCGATCTCTACCAGGGATCCGACAAAGGAAAACCTTGATCTGCTGGAGAATAAAGAAGACTCTGATGGCTTTCGCGGGGAACTAAGAATGAGAATCTTCAATCTCTTGGGGAATTTGAATCCTTGGGGAGTTCATGCTATGGAGTCAAGAATAAGAATCTTTGATTTGCAGGGGATTAAAAATTCTGACAAATTCATGTTGGGGAGTCAAGAATGAGAATCTTTGATCTGCAGGGGATTAAAAATTCTGACAAATTCATGCTGGGGAGTAAAGAAGGCTCTGGCAACTTCATTGGGGAATCAAAAATGAGAATCTTCATTCTGTTTGGGAGTAAAAAATCTATGGGGAATAGCTATATTGCTGGGGAGTAGCTATCCTGCTGGAGCGTAAGTTCAGGACTCTGGGGGAAAAGCTTATTCCTGTTTGGAAAAAGTTTGGGAGTCTGGGTTGTATGCCAATCTACTGGGGAGTTATCCTAGGTTGGGGATAAAAGTTAACGGTTATCTGGTTGCTTTGAGACAACTTGCTGTGGAATTGGAAGGTTTTCGCTGGGAATTGATAGTTGGAACTTTGACTTGACTGGGAAAGTAGGTTTCATCTCCGCTGAGGGTCTGTAGTTCCAAGTTTTTATTCTGCTGAGGATTGGGAATTAAGGGTTTGAAATTATGACTTTGCTGGCGATATGTATTTCAAGGTTTTAGCTCTGCTGGGGATCTTAATGACGTGCTGTAGAGATTGTGTATGGAAATGGGCTTAAAGATGCCATTTGGAGAAACAGAGGAGAATCGCCAGAGATGGGCTTATAGATGCCATCCAAAGGTGATTGTTGACAGAAAGTTAAACTGGATTTGAACAGAGAATGAATCAGAATAAACCGTAGGGAGATTTATCGGAAATAGTAAAAACTAGAAATGAATCAGAATAAATCGTTGAGAGATTCATCCGAAACAGTAAAAAAATCTAGAATATCTTCTATTGGAATAAGAATCAGGGAGATCTTAGTGTCGATCTGACTGAACCATAGAAGGTCTTGAATTATCTTTGACTGGATAAGAATCAGAAAAATCTTAGAATCGATTTAACTGAACCAGACGAAAGTCTTGTAAAATCTTCAACAGATGTCGGGAAAAATAAATCCTGGACTGCTGTTGAAGAGTATGTGTGTCTTCAAACTTTGCTTTGAATGTTTCCATTAGGGATTCCTGTCTCGTTTTTGAGGGGGACTCCGTTGGGAATTGTTGATCTTATGCGACCCTTTGTTGGGATTGGCGCTCAATGCCCCAAATGACGGGGACGGAGACTTGCCCCTGGTTACTCTGCACTTTGAGAGATTTCTTGAAATCTTGACTGAACTGCCCCAGGTGTGCTGGATAATGACATGTCATGTACCTTTGTTGATAGGAGATTTTTTGCAATGGAAGTGTCATCCTGCTTGACGTGACTTTGTTCATTGAGAGAGCTTTTATTCATCGGATATTCACTGTGTGAATTTCTCTGCTGTCAAACAAATAGCCAAATGCAAACAGTGATATTCAAGTAATGCAAAGTTTATGCTTGTCTTGAAGTTTTTTTTTTTGAAAATGCATTTTTAGCAAGATATTTTTGTAAGAAAAATTCAACTCAGGATTTTGAGTAAAGCCTTACAGGAGTCAGGATACCTTTTTGTAACAATATGCTTTCGAACTAACCCATGCTTCAATTAGGACTTTTGAAGGGTTGTAACATGGCTTGGTTCATGATTTAAGAAACAAAGGATAAAGGCTGAAAGTATATTTGTACCCACCCGCTCTTCATGATGTTCTTCAGTCCTAAACTCAGTTAATTATGCGTTTGAATTCCAATTGAGTTGGAAATGACGTTTTGGTGATGGTTTAAACAAGTTAAATTTGTTGGAAGGCAGTCATTTTTTGGTAACATTATTTTTGTTGAGGATTTGTAGTGACCTCTTTCTTTTGATTTATTATCCCTAAATTTTGCTTGACTGTTCTTGTTTTGAGATTACAGTCAGCGGGATGCCCCAGTTTTTCTTTAAGTCTCCTTCGTAGGTTTTGACTTAGTGGGCTTTTCTTTTTGAGAGATAATGACTGCCTATGTGGTATGGAACCATCACTGTCTTTTGATCCAGAGGAATGTTTCTTGACGTCATTCATTGTATTACAGAATGAGAGTTTGCGGCTTAATGTGCATTTGAATTAACTGAGAGACTACCCTGCCCCAGGTTTTGATTAAAGGTTTCAATTTGTATTAAAACAGAAAACTTCTACTTCTTTGGCTCGAAGGGGTTGACTAGGAATTTTCTTCCTTATAACTCCAGTGTTTAGGATTTGAAAGAAACGCCTGTACATCGTCAGCAAGGTCTATCCAAAAACATACTGTATGAGATTATGGCATTACTTTCGTCATCCTCCCTCTAAAGGCTTGTAACTTTTAGCAAGAGTTAAATGTCACAAGAAGAATAAAAAACATAGTTTAAATATAGTGAAAACAAAAAGATGAATTCAAGACAAACGTATGCAATGCATTAATGAAACAGAGTTTGACATTAATAGATAATTGTTTGAATAACAAAAGAAATTACAATTGGAAATTCAAAATGAACATAAGCCTCTTTGTTCGAACTTGTCATTTTAGGTGGAGAGCCCTCAGCGGAAGATTTTCATCTGGCCATCTTGTGTGAACTCCAGCGTTGTTTCTTTAATCAGATCTAGAATTTTTTTTCTCAATGCCCAACAGCTATCGGTGTCATGTCCAGGACTGTTGGAGTGATACGCACATCTTGCATTTGGATTGTACCCTGGAGAGGCTGTGCTGGGATTCCGAGGGGGGTCCCTTAATACAATCAACTTGACTTCCAACAAGCGTTGCAGCACTTGAGATAATGACATGCTAATCTCAGTGAAGCGCTTTTCAGATGTATTTTGCCTACGTCGATTACCCTGTTAACGTTGGTGAAGTTGTTGTTGGGCTTGTGACCCTGAAGCAAACTGGGGAGGTTTTCCCTCGGCTTCCTGTCTCAAGGGAGGCTGAATGATGACTTGATCCTCAACCCTAGTTGCTTTCCCCATTTGGTTATCCATCCCGATGCAGTTTTTTGATGAGGACCCTTAGTTCTTCTTGTCCTTGTGCCAAGTTTTGGATGAGAGCCATCTGGCCCACCAGTTTTCCCATCATCTGGATTTTCATTATGGCTATCTCAGTTCGTAGCAGCTCCAGTTGATCATCTTTGTTACTCTCAGGATTCCCCATGATCATGCCCCTGGTGAGGAGAGAGTTCACTTCTTCCTGCCCCTTGGATAGGTTCAAGAACATCTCTTGAAGTTGAGCGTTTTGAGCCTGGATATCCTTGATAGTCTTCTCTAGAGCCATCTCTACTGAAATAAACAGTTGGGAGATAAGAAGGCCTGGATGGGAGAAACCTGTCATGATATGATGCATGATATGTATTCATGTAATGTTTTCAAGGATTCAGAAATTCAAGTTTGTTTTAAACAAAAAAGACACATGTCACATTAATAAGATAGAATTTGTTAGTACATTAATGCCCCATGGGCAAAATAATACAAAATTCTAAGGTAAAAAGACGTCGCGCATCCTCTTTGGTGAAATGTAGGTGTTGAGAGTCTGCTCTTCGTGAAGTTGACGAGTGAGCTCCAAAACCTTCTTCTCGCTTGCATAGAAATGGGCTTCGAAAGTATCGCGCTCTCCCTTGAGCTGTATCTAACTCCTTTATAAATCTTCAAGTGATGTTGGCATATCAGGATGTAGGAGGGTGTATGGAACCTCTCCTTCCATAACAGGCTCTATAATCACAAGCAGAATGTAGGGGTAAGGCATCATAAGACTTTGGGTGCGGTTTCGTACCCACTTGAGGTAAGGCTCAAGGGGGATGGAATTCTTATGTCCCAAGGTCTTACTGTCCACCTTGTTGGGCATTCTCCAAGCTCGGATGAACCTTTGTTGAAGTCCTTGATCGTCGTTGTCGAAGTCAAAAACCAAGTCTGGAATCAGCATGTCATGTGGGCCATCCCTTCGGGCATACCAAAACTGTCTCAGAGCCAAGCAAGGGTTGTAGGTGATGCCTCCCCTAATGCCAAGTAGAGGGACATTAGGGAATTCCCCACAACGGTCAATGATGATGACATTCTCTTTTGATCGAGAACACCAATGGATATCTGAATGTGTAAGGGTCATCAACCGTTATGACCACCTCAAACCTTGTTCATTCTTCAAAACTGATTGGGGAAGATGAGAAATAAACCATCTTGCCAGTAGAGGAGTATAGCATATGAGAACACCTCTTTTCCTCATTGTTCGAGTGTGAAAAGAGTGGAGGATATCCCCAAGCAATGTAGGCACCGGGTTGCGAGCCATGAAAATTTTGATAGCACTTACATCTATAAGTTGGTCAGGATTTGGGAACAAGACCAACCCATAGATGAGAAGAGCTACAATCTCCTCAAAAGCTTGTAAGTCCAATGAATTCCAGCAGCTTTGGGCCTTCTCAAACAATAACTTTACCAAGAAACCCTTGACACTGCTTCTAGTTTCCCAATGGCCTATGATATCAGATGGTTGCAAGTGTAGGGCTTGAGCAACATCTTCAGGCTTTGGATCTCTTTCCGTACCGTTGAAAGGTAGTTGATGGAGAATAGGAATCCTCAAGAGTTGAGAAAATTCCTCCAAAGTAGGCACAAGTTGGTAGTCAGAAAATGTGAAGCAGTGGTGTACGGGGTCAAAGAACTGGAAGAGAACTTTCACCATGTCTTCCTCAGTGTTGGTGTTGACTAAGTTGAGAAGACGACCATGCCTCTCGGTGAATGGAGAATTCTCAGGAATCCTTGAAACTAGCTCCTTTAGTTGAGGAGGAATTATTACAAGGTTTACTTGGATAGTTTTCTTGCGAAGTGAATCCATTACCTACAAAACAGGAACAAAGATGAAGATCCAAATCCTTGAAATGGTTAGTGGATGCATATGATGCTTCATGATGTTATGATGTTATGCACAAGTATATATGTACAAACAAATCACACGAGTTCTTATTTTCAGGCTTGCATGGGGTTTCATAGGTAAGTACCCTCTTGAAGTTTAGTTGGCTCAACCTGTTCTATAAATAGTAACCGGGTTCTAACGAGCTCAATATCACAGGATTATTTTCTGTGTTCATTGTTTCAGTTTAGCCACTTTACTGGCGACCGAAATATTCCAAGAAAACAACCCTCAATGAGTGTAGTATCGAGTATCTACAAACTTTGGACTGCACCAAAGCCGGT
Organism: Vicia faba; assembly: GCA_948472305.1. NCBI lineage: Eukaryota > Viridiplantae > Streptophyta > Magnoliopsida > Fabales > Fabaceae > Vicia > Vicia faba. The sequence continues at coordinate 74,301,950 of OX451735.1, forward strand.
CATCTCACTACCCCTAAAAAGGCCAAGTTGGTCAAGTAAAGGTTCTAAAAGTCCATTAGTGCTTCATGACATCACTCAGCGGCCCCGTATTCTCTTTGATTAACTCAAAGGCTACTGGTACCCACAAATATGTCGCACTAATATAGCTATTGCTTCAACCATGTCGGTATACCCCGCACAGTTTCCACAATGTATTGCTATTTACCTATGAATGTTTCCCAAATCCGGGTAGAGGATTCAAACCTAAACAATAGAACCAAAGTGTAAAGCAATCAAGTCAAACAAGATAAGCATGTAAAGGTGATCTAAAACCCTAAGGTAACCCCACTTTTATAAAGATCCCTAGCATAGTCGCCAGTTCTGTGATGCGGTGGGAGAACTGACTTGAGGTTTTACGTTTGTGTTTGCAAATGTTTCGGTTTAGAAAGAGTCGCCACCAACTTTTATTTTATCCAAAAGGAAAGGTAAAAAAGCACAGGAAAGACCTTTGAGATTGTTTTTGGGTTCGGGGGGTAGATTATGAAAAGGGAAGGTGCTAGCACCCTTTTCATACATGGTTTTCTATGGGCTCTTAGTTACTTGTTTTAGATCACTTGCTTTTGCTTTTCAATTGTTTGAAATGGTGCTTTTGTGTGTGGTTTTGAAAATATTTTGAAAAGAGGCCTTTGTTTAGGTAATCTTTGTGATTGATTCTCGTTTGTGAGAATGTATACAAAGATGTTTATCTTTTGAAAAATGTTTCAATGTTTGAAAGTTTGTTGGGAAATGTTTTGAAATTGTGTATGTGTTTTTGAAAATAGAAAGGATGGTTTGCAAATTTATCAAGTAACTAGGAGTTGTCTACCCTACTCAAAGATCTTTCCTACACATTTTTATTCCTTTGACATTGTTGTTTTACCATTGCATTTGGTAAACAACCCTATCTTTGGATGTTAAACGGGACGGGCGTGGGTCATCGTATGACCATGATAACAATATTGCCAAGTATCCTAGCAAGTTTTTTGAGGGACTAGATCATTTTGTTTAGGCAACCAAGATAGCGTCATCGAGGGACTATGATCTTTTGTTTGATTTGTTTTGCCAAGATACCTAACATGCATACCATGGCCATTTTAAGGCAACAAAGTGGATGAAACCCTAGGGGTGCTTGTGTGTATTGTGTTGTCATTTTTTCATGCATTTTTGTCTTGTGTTTAGTCATGCTATTTGTTTTGTTTTTTGTATTTTGCATACAAAACCCTAATTTTACTATCATGCATATAATACGATAAATTGCGTAATGTAAATCTAGACTATTACAACAATATTATGGGGAAGGGGATACAAGTTTGAATAGGGGGATATTGCTCAAAATAAAACCCTAAAACTATTATTACAACCAAATTGAAATATTGCACAAATAAATAAATAGACAAATATTTAAATATGCAAATAAATGTAAATATGCAAAAATGTTTTTGTATTAATTTATGTATGAGAAAATATAAGTTTATTTAATTCTTAAAAAATAAGAAAAATGATAATGATTATTTTTGAAAGGGTGAAAACCCTAATTTTTGTTTTAAGTAAATATATTCTATATTATTTATTTATGTACAAGAAAAATAAATAAAAATATATACAAAAGTGTTAAAAAATTAAAAAGTGTGAGAAAATATTATTTTATATGTATAAATAATAAAAATAAAAATTTAAGTATTTCAATATTATTTACAAATTTATTTAAGAAAATAAAAGTATTTAACCTAATAAACTATTTTTTTTGTCATAAAAAATAATAAAAATAATAAAATAAAAATGCAAAAATTAAGAAAATATTTTTGGTGATTTTTAATATTTAGAAAAAATAAATAAAGTCAGAAAATATAAAAGAAATAAAAAATATACAAAAAATAAAACAAATGGGCCAAGGGGTGCAGAAAGCAAGCATGGGGGTGTCAAAAGTTGAAGCAAGCCAGGCCCAGCCCAAGTCACGCTTCATCCCTGTCCTTTGGCCAAAACGCGCGCTTCTGCAACTTCAAATCCGTTCTCTCTATTCTTTGCATGAAATCAAAAACTCACAACATGAAACTTATAGAGCTTTAAACCACGATTCTAACCATATAAAAAACTTGATCTAACTCTAAGAAACCAGGGAGAATTTTATCACCCCCAATTTCTGACCTAAAAAATTCAGCAACTTCAACATCCAAATTCTCCTAGCTCAGTTAACATAAATGAATTCTATGCATATGTACAGTTCAAGGACATTAAGGGCTACATTTTTGCTTCACAAACCTAAGCCTAATGTTTCCTAAATAAGGAGATAGAAGTTTGATAAATACCTGTTTCAGCCAAGTTTGGAACTGGCAATGTAAGAGTTTTGGATGAGGCCTAAAGGCCGTGTTAGCTTTCCTGAAGTTCACTCAACCTTTCCCAATGCTTGGCTTGCCTTGAACTTGCCTGAATGTGCTTGTAGAACTCAACCTGCAAAGCTTCAAAGTAAAAATGGTGAAGTGTGAAAATGGAGTTACAGTGGCTTGAGAAGGGCTTGGGTAGCTTGGATGGGATGTATGTAATGTGTCTGAAGTGGTTTGGGACAAAACGCACGAGTGGATTTGGATTTGGCCAAGGTTCTGCAGGTATGGCCCTGTTTTGACAAGAACTTGGTGTTTTTGTGTTTAAGGGTGTTTGAGAGGCTATGAGCTCGTTTTTTCTGCTTGGTGTGATGTGTTAAGGTTGTTTGAAATGTGCACAAGACTTGGTTTTAACAGATACCAGAGATCTGTGGACTTTTGCAAGTTACTTGGTTTTGAAGCAAAAGTTGAAGTTGACAATGCCAAGGCCTATACAGGCCTGTATTCTAGCTGCACATAGTTGGTGAACTTTGCCTGATATTAGTGAACTTTGTTTTCAGCAAAAGGCTTGGTCCATGGCTCAAGATAAACAATTTGACATAAAGTGTGCTTTATCAAAGTGGCAATGTTAACTTTTTGCCATTTTTGGATTAAACCTTTGTACAAAGCTTCCAAGACAAAAACAATGCCATTAACCAATGTATTTTCATTCAATTTTTGACTGTAGAAGAGATTAGAACCTGTAAACCAAGTACAAGCATGCTTTGGACAGAATTGCAAGTTGTAGCAATGTGCAAAATGCCTTGGACAAAGGTGATAATTTTCCATTTTCAAACTTTCGACTCTCCCAAACCATGAATGATCTTGGAGAGTTATTGGACATTTTGAAAATCTTGTAACATTCTCTACAATCCATCTTTGAAATGAATTTTGAGATTCCACTTGGAACTAGGTGAAAAGTTGCCATGAAGATAGGTCAAAATCCTGCCTAAACTAGGGCAAAATTTCACTAAGTTAAAAGTTTCATGGACCCTTGTTCACAAAATCATAACTTGATATCCAAGCATATTTTGGGAAAACTTTGTGAATCAAAGTTGTATATTTTGTGGAGGACTACAACTTTCATGTTGGAAGTTTTCTTTGAATCCCATTGCATCATGGTGAAAAAGTTGGGAAAAAATAAGAAATTTTCATAACTTAGAAAATTTCTAAGTTATGAAAATTTTCCATTTTAAACCCTAATTTTCAAAATTAGGTTTCTTGGTGAACAAGTTTCATGTTTTGACACATCTTGATGAAAAATGACCTTTGGCACTTGATTTTGACCAAAAATTCAAAGTTTGACTTTTCAGTGTATAGTTGATTTTTGATCAGTTGATTGGAAAATTCATTTGTCAATCCAATGCAATTGAGATCTTTTGAACCTTGTGATTAGATCAAGATGATGCCGTTGAGTCCTTGAAACCATGCTTGAACTCAAGTTTCCATTGGCTAGGTCAAAAATCAGAAATTGCCCTTCTGCAGTCAAAACCCTAAAAATGACCATTTTGGCCTTTTGATAATCTGATCAAATTTCTTGAGGAGTTGTGGTCCAAACTTGATGAAATGGTTCATATGAGTCTATAATGTTGATGTGGATAAAAAATTATGAGGTTTGACTGTAAATTGGCCACAGTTGACTTTTTCCCCAATACAGCTGATTTCTAGGTCAATTGTCCAATTGACTGGGCAAAAATTTGATTCAAGGCTTGAAACTTGGTATGGGCAATCTTAAGAGTCCAACATGAAATATGAAAATCACATGAGGCATTGGAAGTCCAAAAACCCCTATGCAAACTCAAACCCTAATTTCAGGTCAATAGTGCAAGGAGATTTCTTGAGCTGAACAAACCCTAATCTGGTCTTGAGTCCAAAGAGCCTTGTGAGGAAAGTCTTGATAAAATGAGAGGGAAAATTTTGGGGTACAACACGACCGTAGGATCCTTTTATTCATGGTGTGTCCACTAGAATGGGAGCCGAAGGTACCTTCGTGTAGATCTGCCATAATCCTCTCTGCTTCATTTTTATCTATGCACCGAAGTAAAGTAGAGTTGCGCTTATAGAGGATTCCATTACTGAGGAAGAACTTTGCGGAGAACCTCCTTAGGAAATTCTTATCATTGACATATGCCCCCTCGGGATATTCTTGAGCCTCGAGATACCTTTTCATTTCATGGAACCAAGGTTTATCTGCTATCTTTTCAGTGTCAATCTCATAGCAGTATGCTGGTTCATTTATCCTTTCAATAGTGATCTGAGGGGCCTTGTTATCCCACTTGACCTTGAACATAGATGACATGGTAGCTAGCGCGTCTGCTAACTAATTCTCTTCTCATGGGAAATGTTCAAAGGCGACCTCTTCAAAGTGTGGAAGCAATATCAGCACATGTTCTTTGTAAGGGATAAGATTTGGGTGATTCGTATCCCACTCACCTTTGATCTGGATTATTACCAAGGCTGAATCCCCGAAAACACTCAAGAAGTTGATTCTCAGGTCAATAGCAGCTTTGAGACCCGCGATGCATGCTTCATATTCCGCCATATTGTTAGTACAGTTGAAGCATAATATGGTCGTGAATGGAGTATGACAGCCCTCGGGAGATATGATTACAGCACCGATGCCATTGCCGAGTGCGTTGGAGGCTCCATCAAAAACCATAGTCCATCATGATCCTTTTTCAGGTCCTTCATCCTATTCAGGTTCTTCACAGTGAGTCACTAGCATAATATTCTCATCTGGGAATTCAAATTTCATGGATTGGTAGTCATCCACTGCCCGATGAGCTAAATGATCAGCTAGTACACTTCCTTTGATTGCTTTATGGGTGTGTATTGGACATCGTATTCAATTAAGATCATTTTCCATCTTGCTATTCTTATGGAGAGTGTGGGCTTCTCGAAGATGTACTTAATCGGATCCATCTTAGATATCAGCAAAGTAGTGTGGGTCAACATATACTTTCTTATTCGGCGAGCAGCCCATGCCAAAGCACAACAAGTTTTCTCGAGCAGTGAGTATCTTGTTTCACAGTCGGTAAACTTTTTGCTAAGGTAGTATAATGCATGCTCTTTTTGACCAGACTCGTCATGCTGCCCCAGCACACACCCCATTGAATTATCTAACACTGTTAATTACATTATCAAAGTTCTTCCTTCAATGGGAGGCATCCGAATTGGAGGCTCTTGAAGGTATTCTTTGATTCTTTCGAAAGCAGTCTGGCATTCGTCATTCAATTTTACCACTTGATCTTTCTTCAGGAGTTTGAAGATTGGCTCATAAGTAGCAGTTAAATGGGAAATGAGCTTGGCAATGTAATTTAGGCGTCCTAAGAAACCTCTGACATCCTTCTCAGTGCAAGGAGATGGCATCTCTTATATAGCCTTCACTTTTGCAGGGTCTACCTGAATACCTTTGTCACTGACAATGAAACCTAGGAGTTTACCAGACCTTACCCCAAAGGTGAACTTGTTCGGATTTAACCTCAACTTGTGCGTCTTCAACCTATCAAACATCCTTTGCAGATGATCAATGTGCTCTTCCTCAGTTTAAGACATGGCTATCATGTCACCAACATAAACCTCTATCTGATGGTGAATCATGTCATGAAACAGAGCTACCATGGCTCGCTGATAGGTTGCCCCAATGTTCTTCAACCCAAACGACATCACCTTATAACAGAAAGTGCCCCATTGCGTGACGCAGGTTGTCTTCTCCATGTCTTCGGGTGCCATCTTGATCTGATTATAACCAGAGAGACCGTCCATGAAGGAAAAGATCTTATGTTGCACGGTGTTGTCAACCAGAACGTCAATATGGGGAAGCGGAAAGTCATCCTTGGGGCTTGCTCTGTTCAAATCTTTGTAGTCCACACACATTCATACCTTACCGTCCTTTTTAGGTACCGGGATTACGTTAGCAACCCATTGGGGATAAAAAGTGACAGCTAGGAACCCAACGTTGAACTGTTTCATAACCTTTGCTTTTATCTTCTCTGGCATTTCAGGGCGCATACGGCGGACCTTCAGTTTTATCGGAGGGAAATCTTCTTTAGCCGACAGGCGATGAACTACAATATCTGTGTCTAGTCCAGGCATGTCTTCGTATGACCAGGCAAAGATCTCGACATAATCATGCAACATCTGTATCAACCGCTGTTTGACATGAAGCTCCAAATTTGCACCTATCTTGACCTGTTTTATGTTCTCTTCTGTGCCCAAATTCACTATCTCAACTAGCTCTTCATGAGGCTATATGGCCCTTTCTTCCTGTTGTAGCAGTCTGGCAAGTTCTCCGGGTACCTCACAATATTCCTCACCTTCGTCCTCGGCTTGGTTGATCGGATTTTCAAAGTCATAATCGGAAATAGCAGAACTGTTATCAATGGGATCCAAAGTGGATATGGATCTGCAGTTTGATACGTGAGTGTGTGTAAGAGCATAGATGTATAGACAAAGTAAAAAACAGAAAAGAAAAACAGAGAGCGCAAAATTTGTATGCATAAACGTCCAATGCTTTATTAATGCCATATGAAATCAAATTATGATAGCCCTTACAAATAAACCATTGTGCCCAGGGTAAGACACATGGCCATAAAGTTTATATTGTTTATTACATATCCAAAAAACAAAAAATAAAATTACTTCTGAACAAAAGTAATCGATACAAAGTCTCTTTCTGTCCAGTTACAGAGTCTACCGTTGGCAGTAGGGAAGATCCAGTTGTCCATGTCATCGCCTCCATCACTGTCTTCTAAGGCGTTAACCCCATGATTGCTGATACGGAGGGGAGGTCCTCCAGCACAAGCACGGTGAACATCCCTTTGAGCCCCTGAAGAGAAACCTAAGCCAAACTTGTCAGACTTGTATGGTATGTCAGGGAGCTGACCCCAGATGGTAGACCCAGCTCCTTCAATAACTGCTTTTGCATCCTTGAGAGAAGCCATCTTCAAGGGAGGCCTGGTGATACTTGCAAGATTAGTGACAGCTTCAGTTGCAGCCATAGTCTGAGGTACCTCTTCTAAATTCTGCGGAGTCTCGATGAACTCGCCATCCATTTCTATGTACCTGAAGGAGTTCAGATGATTGACTGTGTATTCTTCTTCCCCATGCATCGTGACAATCTTTCCTTTTACTGGGTACTTCATCATCTGATGTAGAGTAGATGTGACAGCTCCCGCCCCATGGATCCAAGGGCGACCCAATAAACAAGAATAGGATGGTCTTATATCCATCACATAGAAGGTAGAGTCGAAAGTCTGAGAACCGACTTTTATGGGGATGTCTACCTCCCTGTGCACCATCTTCTTCGAACCATCGAAAGCCCTTACCACTATGTTGCTGGGCTTCAAGGTCAAACCTTCATAGTCTAGTCTATCCATAGCCTTCTTGGGCAGCATATTCAATGATGATCCAGTATCTACCAGGACATGGGCCAAAGTAGTGCCCTGGAATTCGACGGAAACATGTAGCGCGTCATTGTGTTTTCTCTCTCTGGGTGTCAGATCAGCATCAGAAAAACCCAAACCATTGTCAGTCGTCAAACTAGCCATATAATCTTCAAATTGGTCCGCATAGGTTTCTTGTGGCACATGGGCCGTCTTAAGGAACTTCACCAAAGCCTTTTCATGGGCTCCAAAGCACAACAGTAAGGCTAGCATAGAAATCTTTGAAGGGGTCTTCCCCAGCTGCTCGACCACATTGTAGTCGCTCTTCTTGATAATCTTTAAAATTTCTTCCATTTCCTTCTTGGAAGCCTCCGGGATAGATACTGACTGCGCCTTCGTCCGGACAGGCTTAACCAATATGTCTTTGCCCCGAGTCTCGGTCGACTCGGTGATAGGGGTGTCAGCAGGGGTAATCACAGGAACTGTAGTAGTAGTATCAGCAGGGACAAAAACAGGAATAATCACAGGACCAATAACAACTTTCAGAGGAGAAATCTCAGGGGAGAACACTCTTCCACTTCTGGTTATTTTGCTGGTTCCCACAATGTTGCCAATGTTGGGGTCAGCCTTCTCATAAACCTGGTCTTCATCAGCCATCTAATCTTTCTTGACACCGTGGTAGTAGATGTCACCCCCATAGTTCCAGGGAACAATTTTGTCTGAGGAGTATGGGATTGGCTCTGGAATAGTAATTATCAGTGGAGTCACCTTCAGAACAGATGTAATCCTGACGGGTCTTTTGGTGGAGACACTGGGAAGATTGGAGGAAATGGTTATTATTGAAACATCCTTGTAAGAAGTGGTTGGAACGAGAGTCTTTTCAAACAAAATCTCTTTGTCATCCATCAGGAACTGGACACCTGCCTTTAATAAATGACAACCAGTCGATATAGATAAACAGAGGTGGCAACCTTCGCCATAGCCTAGAAATAAACCGGCCTTCAACAGGCTCCTCTTGATGGTCAGGAGAGGAGTAACAAGTTCATCAACAACAGTAACAAACACATCATCTTCAACATCATTAACACCACGGCCATGCTTGGGCATAGGAGCAATGATAACATTTGGAATCTCATGGGCGTCAAATTCAATTTCCTTCGCCCCGAGAAGGTCTTGCACCTTGTTTTTCAAATCCCAGTAGTTGTTGGTATCATGGCTCGAACTTTCTGAATGGTAAGCACAACGAGCATTAGGGTTGTAGTGAGGAGAGGTAGTGTTGGGATTCTTTGGAGCTTCCCGCAAGGTTAGCAGATTAGATTTCAACAAATGTGGCAAGACTTGATACAACATCATATTTATCCGGGTAAACTGTCTTACCTGTCTTACTGCTCTAGGCTGATTGTTCTTGTGTCGAGTAGGTGCAGGCTTAGAGATTACGACAGCCCCTACCGTTGGACGGTGTTCAGTTTTGTCCTTATTCCTTTGATGGTACACAATACCAACCTCTTTCTTCCCAGCAAAAGGCTTCCTTACTGTACTAGAGGATGCATCCTTTTGAATTTTCCCACTCCTAATTCCAGCTTCCACTCTTTCTCCGGTCAGAATTAACTCAATGAAACTGGCCGAAGAGCTTCCAATCAGGTGATTGAAAAATGGACCTGACAAGGTACCCAGAAACATATCCACTAGCTCCCTATCAGACAGAGGAGGCTGGACTCTTCCTGCTAAGTCCCTCCACTTCTGAGCATAGTCCTTAAAGCCCTTACTCGAACCCATAGACATATTTTGGAGTTGTGTACGGGTGGGAGCAAGGTATGTGTTGTACTGATACTGCTTGTAGAAAGCAGCAACCAGGTCTTCCCAATTACGGATGTTGGCTCCTTCCAGCTGGTAGAACCATTCTAGTTGAGTTCCGGACAGACTATCCTGAAAGAAGTGGACCCATAAGTCCTTATCAGTAGTGTGAAGCTGGATCTTCCTCACATAATATTGGAGGTTCATCTTAGGACTTGAGACCCCATCATATTTGGCGAACAACGGCACCTTGAACTTTTGTGGGATGACAACCCCAGAGACCAAACCCAACTTTTCAAAATCCAGACCCGGTACTTTCCGGACTTCTATTGCATTCAATCGATCTTCCAGCTGTTTATATTTTTCATCAGCAGGAGGATATTGCTCCTCATCATAGTCGGATTCATCATCAGATTCTTTTGGACTGGAGTCTTCTTCTCTTGTTTCCTCTTCTTGACTGTTCCTTTCCTTTGATGAAGTTATCAGTTCAGAGGCTCGCTACACTGGTCCTCTGATCCTTCTTCCCAGATTCACTAACCCAGTCGACTTATTTGGTTTCTTCTTCTCTTTAACAAGCATGGCTTTCAGTTCTTCTTTCCCCTTGGTTAGAGCCATAATCATCTGTTGAAACTGAGCATTCTGAGTCTGTAGATCCTTCACTATTTGTTCTAGAGCCATTGCTGAAATAAACAGCGGAGAAGATGAGAAACCTGCTATGAAACTTGTCCATGAAATGATATGTATGATATGTTTATGCAATGTTTTCAAGGACCTTATTGGATTTAAGCTCTTTTAAACAAAACAAAAAGAAAAACTTTTTATTAGCAAGTTTTTAAGGAAATAAAAGATTACACAAGGATAAACATTGAAAGGAAGTTCCTAAGTCTCCCATGGGCGTTTCCTCTTGGTGTTGAGGTATGTGTTGAGGTTTCTCTCTTCATGAAGTTGTTTTGTTAATTCCAGCACATTTTTCTCACTTGCATAGAATTGAGCCTAAAAAGTGTCACATTCTCCCTTGAGCTGGATCTAAGACTTTTGTAACTCTTCGAAGTTGGTTGGCATATCAGGATGGAGAATAATATAGGACTCGCCCCCTTGAACAATAGATTCTAAGATCACTGGTAAGATGGAATCGTATGGCATCATAAGACTTTGGGCTCGAGCTCTCACCCATTTGAGGTAAGGTTCCAAAGGGATGGAGTTCTTACGCCCCAAAGTCCTACTATCATTCTTATTAACAATGCCCTAAGAGTGGATGAATCTCTGACGATAATTTTGTAAATCATCTGAGTAATTAAACACAATACCTTGGATGAGCATATCCGGTGGACCATCTCTCCGTGCATAGCTAAACTGACGTAGTTCTAAAGAAGGATTGTAGGTGATGCCTCCCCAATGCCCAGGAGTGGCACGTTAGGAAATTCTCTGCAGCGATCAATAAAAGAAATGTCTTCTTGAGAGCGAGGACACCAATGGATGTCAGAGTGAGAGAGAGATATTAGTCTTTGACTCCATCTTAAGCCTAAATAATTTTGCATTATTGACCGAGGAAGGTGAGAAATAAACCACCTATATAGCAGAGGGGTGCAACACATGAGAGTTCCTCGCTTCTTCAGAGTACGAGTATGGAGAGAATGTAGGATATCCCCGAGAAATGTAGGAACCAGATTGTGAGCAAGAAAGATATTGATGGAATTCACATCTATAAGTTGATCTGAATTAGGAAATAGGACCAACCCATAGATCAAGAGGGCTAATACATCTTCGAAGGCATGATAACTCATAGCATCCAAGAAAATATGAGCTTTCTTCATCAGGAAATTTGCAAGGAGACCCTTAACTTCACTTCTTTTTTCCCAATTGGACTCGATGTCAGATGGCTTCAAGTGCAGAGCTATGGCAACATCTTCAGAAGCTGGGTCTTGTTCTAAACCAGTGAAAGGTACTCTCTCCAATATAGGTAAACCAAGTAACTTAGAGAATTTCTCCAGGGTAGGCACCAGTTGATAATCGGGGAATGTGAAGCAATGGTGCTTAGGGTCGAAGAAATGGAATAAGACACTTATCAAACCTTCGTCAAACCCGGTGGTAACCAAACTGAGCAAGTGACCATGTCTTTTGTGGAATGAGGATTCCTCGGGGACTTTCAAGACTAATTCCTTAAGCTTAGGAGGAACTTCTGTGAAGCGAATCCGGATGGTTTTTCTGCGACATGTATTCATATCCTACAAGATAGCCAAGAGGTAAATCCAACAGGTCCTTGAAATGATTAGTACATATGAATGTTATAATGTTTATGATGTCAGGATTATGCTAAAAATCACAGATAAACACAAGCAATTCACACAATAGACTTTTAGGTTCAAAGGCTTTCATGGGTTTTTAAGGTATGTACCCTCTTGAATGTTTAGTTGGCTCAACCTGTCCTATTAATAGTAACCGGGTTCTAAGGAGCCTCAATATCACTGACCTTCCCTTCAGGAATTGTTTCATCTCCACACCGAAGTATTATGGCCGAAAAATTCTGAAAGTCCAGCCTCAATGAGTGTAACATCGAGTATCAACCCATCTTCGGTCGGAACTAAAGCTGGTTATCTCACTACTTCCTAATGGCTAGGATGAGTCAATTAAAAGGTTCTAAAGATCAGTTAGCGCTTAGTGACACTATGAGGAAGCCTAATGTTATCCTTAACTTACTCAAGGAACATTAGTACAATCCAAAGCATCGCGCCAACGTAGCCACCACTTCGTCCGCATCGGTCTACGTTGTACAACCTCCATGCTACTTACCTAATAATGTGCCCCAGATCCGGGTGTAGGATCTTTTAGTAGCAATCCAAGAAAACCATTAAAGATAAAGCAAGCAAACACACAATGTAAAGCATATAAAATGATGAACTAAAACTCTAAGATAACCCCACTTTTTATATTCCCCAGCAGAGTCTCCAGTTCTGTGATACGGTGGCAGAACCGACTGTTATATACTGGTTTTGCATTTTTTGTTCGCAAATGTGCGGTAAGCAAGAGTCACCACTGTCTTTTCTTTTATCCAAATTAAGGAAAGGGTGAAAAGAACAGAAAAAGACCTTTTCGAGATGTTTTCTGAGTAAGGGGGGTAGATTATGGAAAGGGAAGGTGTTAGCATCCTTTCCATCTGTGGTTTTCCGCGGGCTCTTAGAGGTTTGCTCATTTTTCAAGATGCTTTTGTGCTTTGTGTTTGAAAATGTTTTGAAAACGCCTTAGTACGGCGAACTTTGTAATGTTTATCAGGATAGTAGAGAAAATATACAAAGTGTTTTGAAATGTCTTTTGAAAAGTAGTTTTTTTGTAAGTGCAAAAAATAGTTTTGAGCAAACTTCTAACAACTATCTACTTTTTACTCGAAAAGGATCATTCTTTCCCTCCTATCCTTTAGACAGTGATATCCTACTATTAGTAAGTAGGTAGCCCAATCGTTGGATGTTGAGGGACAATCGAAGGGACATTACAGTCACGAAGGCAATTTTATAGAGATGCTTTAGCAATTCTATTTTAGGGACTATATCATTTATCAAGAAGGCAACTGTAGGATCATCGTGGGACTATGATCTTTTGATTTTATGGGTCTTTGCTATAGCATTCTTGCCCCATGACTATTTTTTAAAGGCAACCGAAGTGGGCGTACCTTAGAGGTGCTTGTGTGCAATTGTGTTCAATTCAGTTTTTTTTTGTCTTTTTGTTAAGTTTGCTAGCGTTTGATTATTAATCTTATCATACAAGCCTAATTACTAGCAGTTAATATGAAAAGCAGTAAAAAAATGCAGAAAATAGAGGTCCTACGCTATTACAATGCTTCGGGAGGGGATTTACATTATACAAGGATAATGGGGGATAAAGCAGTAAATATCCTAATTTTATCTATTACACTCAGTAGGCAGATACAATAATAGTAAAAATACAGAATTAAATAAACGGGTGCAAAGTAAAAGAAAATATTTTTGTTGTTTTTGGTATAAAAGAAAATAAGGCCTAAGTCTATTTAATTTTAATTTTAAGAAAAAAAGATGTTAAATAATTAATTTATTTATTTACAAAATTAATTTAGTTGGAAAAACAACTAGCCTAATATTTTTGTAATTTTGATTTTAATGTTAATTAAAAAGATAAATAGTCCACTAAAAAATAAAGAAAAGAAACAAAAGTAAAATAAGAGTACAATGAGGCATCCTTCGATTGGGGTGAAGAAGGGGGGAGGGGGGGGGGGGGGGGGGGGTTCGATCCAAAGGGGGAGAGATATGGCCTCTTCGATTCAGGAGAGATGCCTTCTTTTGATTTGGCTAGGGAGTGGCCGTGAATAGCCTTCGACCAGGGAAGGGGATTGCCCTTCGATCCTGGGGAAAGGGAACATATTTCGATCCAGGGAGGAGGTGTCTCTTTCGATCGAGAAGGGAGTTGCCTTCTTCGATTCAGGAGGCTATGGCTCTTTCGATCCAGAGAAGGTCCTTTGATCTGGGATGCTATACCTACAAAAGTATATTAGCGAAATAAAGCGCAGGACCTGGGTATCAAAACCCAAGTCCTTTGATCCTGCGCTCGCTCGGGTCTTTTCAGGCTATATCTCCAGCAAGTGTTAGCAAACAAAGAACATGACTTGGGTTCCAAATCCAAGCCCTTTGATTCTATCCAGGATGACAAGTCGAATGGAACAACAAATCTGGATGTGTTATGAAAATACAAAGTTAGACAATTTACCCTCTCTTACCAGTAGGCTGAACCTTCAATTTGGGCACTTTCTGGATGTGGGCACCTTCAATCTGGAACTTCTGGGCTTGGATACTTTTATTGAGGGGTGGCTTTGGCTTGGAAAATTCTGACAACCTTTGATGGATTTTATGGGCAGCGTCTCTCCAATGTTTTTTGTTCTCTCCCCCTTTTTGCAGCACTTGTGATCTCTTTATATAGAGGGGGTAGAGGGGACGGGAAGGCAAAGGTTTAAATAGCCTTGATTATGTGTTTGAAATCCATGAATGATACTTTGTAACGTTGTCCAAACACATGGGATCTTGTCCCTTTTTTGAATTTTGAATGATATGTAACTGGCCTTCGAATGCTCCCTTTCGAAGGGGCTGATGGCTTCTTCGAATGGACCTTTACATGTTCTTTGAATGGCCCCTTTTAAAGCTTCTCTGAATGTACCCTTTGAAAGCTTCTTCGAATGGACCTTTACATGTTCTTCGAATGGCCCCTTTGAAAGATTCTTCGAATGGAACCTTTGAAAGCTTCTTCGAATGGACCATTGCATGTTCTTCGAATGGACCCTTTGAAAGCTTCTTCAAATGAACCTTTGCATGTTCTTAAAATGGACCCTTTGAAAGCTTCTCCGAATGGACCTTTTGGAATGCCAATTGAAGGGCCTTTGTCCATGCCAATTGAAGGCCTTGTTGAAATGCCAATCGAAAGACACTGTTACCATGCCGATCGAAAAGTACTTATTAAAATGTCAATCGAAAGACCTTGTTAACAGGCCAGTCGAAGGAACTTTGTCCATGCCAATGGAAGGGCGCTATGTAGATGCCAATCAAAGGGCAATTTGGAGATGTCAATCGAAAGGCATTTTGGAGATGCCAATCAAAAGGCATTTTGGAGTTGCCAATTGAAAGGCATTTTGGAGATGCCAATCGAAAGAAACTTAAAAACATCACTCACAAATTTTCCTTTTCTTTAGGAAAGGGTTTGTGACCAACCATGTAGGGGAAGACCTTGGAAAACATGAGAGGGAAAATTTTGGGGTACAACAGATGGCAGAATCGATGCAGTAGAAATCTTCAAAACATTGTAACTTGAGTTCCAGGAGTGCGTTTGACGTACCGTTCGAAGCGTTGGGAAGCTGGTGTGATGATCTATATTATGATTGAACTATATGAGTGCTTTTATGCATGATTCAAATACCTATATGTTTATGATATTGATTCATATATGTTGTTATGCCATGATGTGTTATTTTGATGGTGAATACGATGTTGGTTATGATGTTTTATCTTTGTGATTTGTTAATGATGTTGTCATGAAATAAATAAAGTGATTCATGATGGTCATTTAATGATGTACGTGTACAAATGCAATACATGCTATTGTGATAATTCTATGATGTATCATGATGTTGAAATACTAAGAAGTTGGTGTAGGTAATGAGTTTTAGGATATGTTGTTGTATGTGATAGAAACATGTTGAATTCTGTGCATGTTTGACTGAGATGATACTAGTATGGAATTGCAAGAGAATTATAGTTGGGCAGATACAGAATCACAACAGAAAGTTTCCATCTGGTGTGCACCTCCAGGCGACGGAAGTGGTGTCACCGGGCGATGAAGTTTTCCTATGTTGTTGCCAGGCGAGCTTGGAGGCGATGAAGGGCAGAAAAGAGGATTGCTACTGGAGTGCTTCGCTCGCACTTTCTCCGGGCGATGTGGAAGCGATGAAGTTTCGTCGGGCAATAAAGAGGCTTCGTCGGGCGATGATGTCCAGATTTGATTGGTTATGTCAGATGTTCTTAAAAGAGCCATAACTTGAGTTTTATAACTCGGATTGAGATACCGTTCGAAGCCTATGGTAGCTAATGAAATGAACTTTAGTTAGATGGAATGAAATGAGATAAAATAAGTATTTTCCCAATAAGTAAGCTAGGATTTAGTTAGGATCCCTGTGTTGAATTACATTTATGCTTTATTTGTATGATGTTATGTTGATAATACATTGATGTTTCATTTGCTATGATGATATTATGATGATGATGATGTTATGTTGATAATACATTGAGGCTTCATTTGCTATGGTGATATGATGTCATGATGATATGAAGATAATGATGTTGTGATGATGATATGATTGTTTTGATGATGATATGGTGATAATGATGTTGATGGCCTAAATTGGTATAGTGTTGAAGGCTTATGCCTTGCGGTTTTATAATTATGTTGTTGCATGTTGATGTTGCATGCATTCATTGGTGAAGGCTTATGCTTTGTTGTTGGCCTGTAATAGCATTATGATGAGGGTGTATGCCATATTATTTCCCAAATTGGCATATGTGATGAGGGCTTATGCCCTGTTGGTACCACATGCATTTAGTTGTTATCGGTTACATTACATTGCATTGCCTTGATTTGATGTCGTGCTAAATGAGTTAATATTGTGTTTCGATGATTTGTGATGAAGATGTGCATATGTTAGTATGATGTAAGTGTGTGAGTATAATACTTGGTAAATGATGATGTATATATTTCATGATTGATGATTGTTTATAAATACTATATATTTTCCTTATATCTTTTATAATGATTGTGATTACTCACCCTTTTTCTTGAATGTTTCTTCCACGTGGGTAATGTGCAGGTGATCTAGAATAGTTCGTAGAAGCTGAGGATAATTATGGAGTATTTATTTAGTTCCATTGAATAGAAGGTGTCTTTCTCTAATACGTAACACGGGATTTGGGAACTTGTTATGTTTTTGCATTGTTTTATTGTTAAATATCTTAATTCAAGCTTATGTTGAACCACAAATTTAGTGGAGAATGTTTTTATTAAAGTCGTGGTGCTATGAAAATGAATAATTAGATATTTCTGTTGTGTAAATTATTCTTTTATGAGAAATGAAGTAATAAATTGATTCGAAACGTTATGAATTTTTGAAGATGTGACATCCTACCCGTGTACTATGATATATTTTCATATATTATATTATAATTATTTATATGGGAAAGTGGGGTGTTACAATTGGTATCAGAGCAGGTCGGTCTGTCCGACCATGTTGTCTAATGTTGTTTGTTCCTTAGTGTGTGACATGTGTGTGAAACACTGTCTGTAATTGCTTATTTTTCTAACTGTTTATCTATAAGGGTTGGTTTGAAACAAGTGGGGGAGAAGCTTTTGCTTCTCCGAGGTGTTTCAGGTATGGGAGTTGGTGCAATATACTTCTGAGTTACAAAGAGCACGAGTATTATTGGAGCAATGTTGTTTCTAGAAACTGAAGAGAGTAAGAATTCATGATTTTGTATGCAAGTCAAGTTGGGATGTATTGGGGGAGAACGATCAGGTATTTTTTATGTTTGCTTCTCGGAGAATAGAGAGAAATGTGATGGCTAGTGATATGACAGTGTTGTGTGATTCTTGGTGTTTTTCCTAAAGATATTTGCGACTTTCCTCTAGAGTGTAAATATGAGTTCGATGATAGTAGATAATTGATGTTTTTATCTGCTAAGTGTGTAGGATAACTCTTGGGATATGAGACTCAGATGTTTGCATGTCCGTGACAACAGTTGTATGAGGTTGTAAGTGGATTACTGACAATTGATTAAGGCAATGATTGAGAGTGAATATCCACTTAAAGGAATTAGAAATTTGATTGACCAATTAGTAGGTGAGTATGTCTTCAGTATAATCGATTTGAGGTCGGGTTACCTTCAGATTCAGATGAAGAGTGAGGATAGTTAGAAGGAAAATTTTGGAACTTCTGTAGGCATTAAGAATATTTGGATTAGTTAGTTCTGGTGTTTATTGAGGACATTATGATTAAATCTAAGTGAGAATAAGGGAATGTTAAATGTTGCGATTTGAATTACAATTTCGAAAGGGAAGAGACCTTTTGCTAAGTTGTCAAGGTGTAGATCATTGTGTGAGTAGGTTATTTTTCTTGAGCATGATGTTTAGAATTATGGTATATGTGGATCCATCCAAAGAAGATTTAGTTCTACATTACGAGACTCCCAGGTCGGTTATGGAGACTAGAAGCTTCTTGGGCTTAACTAGTTATTGTCGCAGCTTGTTTATGACGAGGTCAAATACGAAATTTTATAAACGAAAGAATTGAGTGAATGAGATATTTGGTATTAGGAAGGATGTGAAGATATTGGAGAAGTGCATGGAGATGCAACTTATGCCGAGTAAGAATGATTACAATGGCGAAGATTAATTGGACCATGGTGCTTTGGGTAACTTTATGCATAAGTTATAATAAACACTATTATAGTTTAGTAACGATGGTTTATGCGCCATCATGGTTGCGGCTACCTATTAACAAATTGAGGAACTGATCATCCTTAATCTCTTATTGATAGTAGACAGGATCGTGTTGGATGGGATAGACTTATCTTACCAGTTTAATGGTGTGTAAAGTGTTTGACATTCTATCAAGAGGATATTCGTTCATCATTTTGGCTGAACCTAATGGATAAGTGATTATGAAAGAGTTGGGACTTAATGAATAGTTTGGAGACTCGAGGTTGTATGCGAGCTAACGCCACAGAATGGAAGGTTAAGGTTATCAAAAGTGAAAAATGATTTTCTGGTGGATATTAAAGAGAGTCAGGAGTTACAGGTTAAACTTGTGGATCTTATAGTTGATGGAAGTCAAAATAAGGACAATGACTTTAAGTTAAATAATCAGAGTAGCGCAGCTAAAGCGTGATGTGGTGCATATTGTTATGCGTGTGAGACTTGTTAGGAGTCAAGAGTTAAACTTCAAAAGTCTACGGGAATGATGCAAACCATTAGGAAATCTAGAATGGAAGCTATAAGTGAAAGGTTTATATATTATTCGAAACACCTCCATGTCAATAGATGTATTGAGTTACATGTTCCATTGATAAATTGTAGCATTGTTGCACTAATGTTGTGTGTCAATATTGTCGGTATTATGGTTATGTTGATTTTCTTATGAAGGTATTATTGTGTGATGAAATGATAGAGACGATGCTCTTGTCATGGAACTCTACGTTCTTAAATTATGCTGTTTCTCGTTGTCGGGAGTTGGAGAATAAGATGCGAGAGTCGTATCAAGAGTTGTGTACATCAAGTAAATTTTCGAGGACGAAATTTTTTTAAGTGGGGGAGAGTTGTAACACCCTAACTTTTAGAATTGCTTAATTGATGAATTATTAGAAGTATTTATGGATTATTGGTGAATAATGATGTTTCATATGATGCGTGTTGGTATGTTGTTATTTATTGCGTAGGACAATGTGAGGTGAATTATGATGAGTAGAGGTGTTAGAATAATTCAATAATTATATAGTAAGTATTTAGATTGTTATTATAGAATATAGAATAATTAGAATAATTAATTAAAAAGGATTATTTTAATTAGAATATTATGTTAATAATTAGGAGAAAGAGTGAGGGTATAATGGTAATTGGAAATTGGTTAAGTGAGGCTAATAGAGGAAGATATTAAGGGTCCTTTGTGGTAACAGAGAAAAAGAGAGTTATACGATCATTATGTACGATCGTGATATTGGGAGAAGAGCAAAAGAAGGCTAGGGCACAAAAGTTTGGAGAATCACTGAGAAGCGTGAAGAGAAGAATTTATCGCTCAAAACAATAAGGTAAGGGGTTTAATCATTTTTATTATGATTGATATCGGGTTAAGTTGTGATAGGTATGTGTTATGTGTGTTGAATTTGATAAGGATTGATGAAATTGGGAAAAAAAACATATGTTGAATGAATGAATGAATGGATCCTTGATGAATGTGTTATATTAGGAACTTTAAATAATTGGTATAGGGTGTTGAGAAGGTTATATACTTATAGGATTTCGAATTCTGAAACCGGGACTTTTTACGAAATCAAATTCGAAGGTCCGGAAGGCCTCCAACCATAGAAAATCATAGAAGGAGAAGTGTTTTCTGGTTAGTGTCGTCGGGCAATGTAGAGGCAACGCAAGTTTCATTGGGCGACGCAAAGGCTTCGTCGGGCGATGGATGGAAAAAGTGATGCAGCATAAATCTTCAAAACACCGTAACTTGAGTTCCAGGAGTCCGTTTGACGCACCGTTCGAAGCGTTTGAAAGCTGGCATGATGAACTATATTATGATTGAACTATATGAGTGCTTTTATGCATGATTAAAATACATGTGTTTATGATATTGATTCATATATGTTGTTATGCCATGATGTGTTATTTTGATGGTGAAGATGATGTTGGTTATGATGTTTTATCTTTGTGATTTGTTAATGATGTTGTCGTGATATAAATAAAGTAATTCATGAAGATGATTTAGTGATGTGCATGTACAAATACAATACATTTTATTGTGATAATTATATGATGTATCATAATGTTGAAATACTATGAAGTTGGGGTAGATAATGAGTATTAGGATATGTTGTTGTGTGTGATTGAAACATGTTGAATTTTGTGCATGTTTGACTGAGATGATACTGGTATGGAATTGCAAGAGAATTGTGGCTGGGCAGGTACAGAATCATAACAGAAAGTTACCATCTGATGTGCATCGTCGGGTGACGGAGGTGGTGTCGCCAGGCGATGAAGTTTTTCTATGTTGTCGCCAGGAGAGCTTGGAGGCGATGAAGGGCAGAAAAAAGGACTGCTACTGGAGTGCTTCGCTCGCACTTTCTCCGGGCGATGCGGAAGCAATGAAGTTTAGTCGGGTCAGAAAGAGGCTTCGTCGGGTGATGATGTCCAGATTTGATTGGTTGTGTCAGATGTTCTTAAAAGAGCCATAACTTGAATTTTATAACTCGGATTGAGATATCGTTCGAAGCCTAGGGTAGCTAATGAATTGAAATTTAGTTGGATGGAATTAAATGAGACAAAATAATTATTTTCCAAATAAGTAAGCTAGGATGTAGTTAGGATCCCCGTGTTGAATTACATTGATGCTTTGTTTTTATGATGTTATGTTGATAATACATTGATGTTTCATTTGCTATGATGATATGATGATGATGATGATGATGATGATGATGATACATGTTTGATTAAGATGATATGATGATGTTATGTTGATAATACATTGATGCTTCATTTGCTATGATGATATGATGTCATGATGATATGATGATAAAGATGTTGTGATGATGATATGATTGTTTTGATGATGCTATGATGATATTGATGTTGATGGCCTAAATTGGCATAGTGTTAAAGGCTTATGCCTTGCAGTTGTATAATTGTGTTGTTGCATGTTGATGTTGCATGCATTCATTGGTGAAGGCTTATGCTTTGTTGTTGGCCTGTAATGGCATTGTGATGAGGGCGTATGCCCTGTTATTTCCCAAATTGGCATATGTGATGAGGGCTTATGCCCTGCTGGTACCACATGCATTTAGTTGTTATCGGTTACATTATATTGCACTACCTTGATTTGATGTCGTGCTAAATGAGTTAAGAATGTGTTTTGATGTTTTGTGATGAAGATGTGAGTTGTACCCCAATTTTTGCCTCTATGATTCTTCTATCATCTCATATTAACCCAATCACAACAAGATCACATTTGGGTTTGGTTCTTCTCCCTATCTTTAGGTTTGCTCATGAGGAATCACCAAGCACGTTAATTTGTATATTTTGATCATATTTTTTTTGTTATGATTAACTTTTAACTAACAAATTCAATGAATTTTTTCTCTAATTGATGATGCTATAGGTGAAAGCACAACACATTTCATCGGGTTAATCTATAGGTTCATGAGTTTATTTCCATGCCTTCTTCAACAAATCTCAATTGAGATTCAAGCTCCATCATTGAAGATGCTTTGAAGTGATATCATGACAAGGTCTACTATGATTCATCATGCCTAAATTTTTCAAAGAAAATCAAAAGATACAAGAGTTGATTGAAGAAGTTTGACCTAATTGGACAAGTTCTTGATTTCTTGATCACAAGTGCATAACTCTCTCAATTATCAATATTTGGAGATGTTTTTTATTTCTATGGGTTTTTATCATCATCCAAAACAACTTCTATTCACATGGCAAATGTATTTGTTCAATAAAGTTTGTCAAAATTGAAAGTGGTTCCTAAGGCATTTTGTTGTTCTATGAGCTAGGGTTTTGAACTTCTAAAGGCTATATCTTGCTCATATTTTGATATTTTTAAGTAATTCCAAAGACATGCTTTTCTTTAAAGGGTTATCAACTAATCACTTCAAAAGTTTCAAGAAGATTTTATGTGGAAGATTCCTAATGAAGAAGAAAGAGTACAAGTCCTCTAGATAGGCCATCAAATTCCATTATGTGACTTCAAAAGATCATAACTTGGTCAATATTTATCTCCTTGAGCCCATTATTTTTCCATAATAATCTTAAGGATGTGAACTTCAACTCTTCTTTTATGTGAAAAGCTTGAAAATGGATGGAAGATGCCCTAAGAATGCAAGAGATTATAGGTCATTTCATGGATTTTCACCAACTTCACAAAGCCATGAATTTCTCAATTCTTAGAGTTTTTAAATGGTTCAAATTTCAAAATTTCATTTAAGGGATCTACTTTATGCCATATTTTTTTGTAAAAAGAAAATTTTGGATGGAAGGCCATGTTTGGATGCAAAAGATTATAGGACATTTTTTGAGAAAAACATAGAATTTTTTTAAGTACAAAAAGTCAGCCTCATTTTCTCAACTTTGACTCATCACAACTTTTAGCTCCAGCATACATTTGATTCCATTATTTGCACATTGTAAATATTGTAACCTTCTCTTTCAAATGCTTCAAGAATCATGCCCTAAGATCCCTTGAGCTATGAACACCATTGATTCAAAGTTGGTACCTTGAAACTGACTTTTGCCTCCAAGTTAGAATTTAAAATGCACAGTTCAGCTTCTAATCACTAAATTTCTGCGTGTTTTTACTTCTAATCATGTTTAACAATCTTCCAGAAGTGATTAGAACCTTGAAACGCAAGTTTTGGTTGAGTTTTGAGCAAAATAGAAGTCACACTTTTTATGCTTGCAACTTCACACGATTTCCCTCCAAACTTCATCATTCCACACGCTTGAGCATTCCATCTTATTCCCTATAAATAGAGGGTTATATCTCACTCATTTTCTCAAGCTTAGACAGCCAGAATCACCCTGCCTAACTCTTTCCTTAACCCATATTTCTGCAACTTCGAATTTGGTTTTACAGCCTTCCTCAATCCATTTTCTTTGTCAATTTTTCATCCTTGAACTTCACTGAAGCTAACAGAAGAAGAACCAAGCCCTAAAGCATCCTAAATCATGCTAGCCGAGTCAAGTTTCAGAGCTCTGAATTTGACCTTCAATAGGTAGATTCCTTCATCAGTTCTCTCAAAATTTGTTACCACAATGAAGCTCTCATCATTCTGATACTAGTCGCAACATTAGTTTTCAACTGGAATTGAGTTTTGCTCATGAATTTTCAAATCCCTATTCAACTTTTTTCTTCTGGTTTTCTTCAAATCGACTGAGCTACAACTTATATAAATTTTTCGCGAGGGTGCAGTTTTCTTCGTCTTGATGAGACGAAGAGAATGGCATAGGTATGAGCTCCCAATTTTATAGTTTGAGAGGCCTGTAATTCGCATGGATGGAGGTTGAAGATGACCAACGTGTCATCTCTCAACCAATGACAAAGCGCCACTTGTTTTTTTCAACTTCTGATTTAAAAAAATGATCTGGTGGTTTATTCACTAATATCCATATCATGCACAGTGCGACAGATCCCTTGGATTTGATTACTAATGCATTTTGACATTGATCCAATGGTCTACATCTTTTTGGTTTTATTTTTATTTTATGATTTTATATTTTAATTGATTTAAACTTCAAAAATTCATTAAAAAAATTCATTTTTGACTAAAAAAATCTGGAAAAAAAATCTTAAAATATTTTGGATTTTTCTCTTTCTGATTTTTATTTTTTCACAATTTTATTTCATGATTTGATATTTTTTATAATTTTTCACTTTTAATAACTTGTTTTAGTTGATTAAAAATATTTTTCTTAATTTTTAAATTCTGAAAAATTATGTAAAGGTCCTTTGGCCATTTTGACAATTTTTGATAACCTTCTTTTATTTTTATTTCTGATTTTACTATTTTTTTTTCCATTTTTGGTTTGATTTACCTATTTCTTTTATTTTAAAAATATAGTTTTTGACTTTAAAAAATTCTAAAAAAAATTGTCAATCTATATTAAATAATATTTGATCTTTGACTTTTTTTTAAGGATTTTTACTTAGTGTTTTAATATACTTTATGTATTTTTACCATATATTTGCCTTTTAATTAACCTTTTCAATATTATTTTATTGAATTTTATTTTTATTATTTTATTTGATTCTGACTTGGGCATTAGTGGGTAACAAATTCTTCAGCCTCATTGGATCTTGGGTGTTGATAGGTTGAGAAACCAAATCCACCATAATGGATGAATGATGTTGATGATATTTGAAACCCTAATTTCATACCTTGCATCTCTTCCCTCTTCATCTTATCCTTTTCTCATTGTGTTACATGTTGTTAGAGGATGATCTACATATCATCTCTCCAAACATATGGCACATAGATTACTATTGACCGGCCTCAAAATAGGTGCGACTTCTATATAAGTTGTAATACGGTGGGAGAACTAACTGTTATACTGGTTTTGTGTTTGTGTCCACAAATGTTGAGGTAAGCAAGAGTTTCTACCGAATTTTCTTTTATCCAACAAAGGAAAGGGTGAAAAGAACAGAAAATACCTTTCGAGAGTTTTCTGAGTAAGGGGGGTAGATTATGGAAAGGAAAGGTGTTACCACCCTTTCCATCCGTAATTTTCTACGGGCTCTTAGATGCTTAGCTCATTTTTGAAATACCTTGTGCTTTGTGTGTTTTTGAAAAGTATTTTGAAATTTCAATAGTGAGGCAGTTTGCTTTATGATAACTCTTATATCAGTCCTCAAGAGTGTTGATAAAGCGTTTTGAAAATGTTTTGAAAGAATTTTGTGTATGTGTAAAAATTTGTTTTTTGAGCATAGCATCTAGGAACTATCTACTTTACTCGAAAGGTTCGTTCTTTTCCTCCTTTCCTTTAGAAAGTGCTATCATACTATTAATGATTAGGTAGCCCTAATCGTTTGGATGTTTGAGGGAAATTCGAAGGGACGTTTATAGTCACGAAGGCAACTTGGCAAGAAATCTTAGTAACTACCCTAGGGTTTTAAGATCATTTTTACCAAGGCAACGTCGAGAGGGTTATTTTGATCTTTAAACTGGAGGATAGTCACTAAAATCTCTCACGTTTCGAGAGTTGTGACTATTTTCCGAAGGCAACCAAAGTGGGAATACCCTAAAGGTGCGCATGTGCAAGTGTGTTTGTTTCAGTTATTTATCTTTGTGTTAGGTTTGCTAACGTCTTGTTTTAAATTCTTGTCATACAATCCTATTACCATACATCTAAGCAATTAATATATGTACAAGAATTTAAAGTGCGGAAATTAAATCTATCTATTACATGGCTTTGGGGAGGGGAAAATTACAAGTCCAAAATAGGAAATAAAGCAGAAAAAAGTAAAGGTCCTAATTTAAACTATTACATCCCAGTAAGCAGATACAATAATATAAAAAATAATAATACTAAAATAAAATTGTCCGCGAATTAGAAATACGTCTAAATTCTAGAAAGAAAATTCTTTTTGTTTGTTTTTTATTTAATAAAAGAAAAATAAAATCTAAATCTACTTAATTTTAAAAAAAAATGTTTAAGTAATTAATAATTAATTAACGAAATTAATTTTAATAAAAAGACTAAAACCTAATTTTTGTGATTTTTTTATCTGATTTTATAGTTAAATAAAAAACAATTAAAAAGAACAAAATAAAATGGGCCAGGATAGCAAAGACAACAGAGGGTGGTGTAAGTAAAAGAAAATGCAGGCCCAGATCAAGGAAGAGGCCCAGGTTGACTTATGATCCAATGAAGGAAGCTTCCTTTTGATCCAAGGAGGGGGCTGCCTTTCGACCTGGATCTGCAAGATAATGGTTAAAGAAAAAAACATAATACACAACCTGGGTATCAAACCCAAGCCCTTTCCACTGCACAAGTTCCCCTTTACCATCTGAGCTATTTGTCCATTCGTTGATACAAATAAAACCATGACGTTAGATTAATAAAGAAAATCATATATATATATATATATATATATATATATATATATATATATATATATATATATATATATATATATATATATATATATATATATATATATATATATATATATATATATATATATATATATATCAAAACATGCGCGCTGCACAAGCCAGAAGGAAAGAGGTGCCTGGATATTGAGATTCGAAGGACTTCGTTTTCAAATCCCCTAATAATGGTGTCCTGTTACTTTGGTATTGATTTTCACATGTAACAATATTAACAATCACAAATGTCGCTCATAGCATGGATATACAATCAATATGAATTTAAATTACATATTGAAGGAGTTTGAGATCGAAGGCAAGTTACCAAAACGGAGGGATTGTGTGAGTGATGTTCCTGCATGCATTGGTCCTGCCTAATGCTTGGAAATGTCTCCTAGAAACTTCAAGGAGTGAGTGGAGTGCTTCCTTTGGATTGAGGAGGCTTTCCCAGATTGTTTCAATTTTGACCACTTTATAACGTGTGTGTGTGTATAGGAAACGTGTATGTAGGTAATGTGTTTCAATGGGCAAAGAATCTGTCCATTTGCTTGCACTCTAGCTCTGTATTTATAGGGGTAGTGGTGAATGGAAATGGCAAGAAACAACCATTAATCAGGCTTTGATGGCAGAATCGAAAGCCTTAAACAGGATGTCTTTTTTGAGGATTTTCTACCCTTTTGGGTTTTGAATGAACCTAGACATGTTTCACTCCCTGACTCCTTCAAATGCCCTCAAGCCTTATTTTTCGATTGGCTCTGAGTGGCGTCCTTCGATGGCTCTGGGCTTCAATTCAATTTGTTCATGGTTTCATCCTCATGACTCCTTCGATTTAGTCCATTTACGTTGGTTGTTTGACCTGGAAAATTCTCCTATTAGCCCAATCGAACACTTCCTTTTGGCCAGTCGAAGCTTCTTTTGTGATTTCCTTTGAATGTAATTGTGCAGGAGGCTTGGGCTTGGTAGCATGTAGGAATTTGGCCAGCAAGCATCTTGAACCAGACTCATCAAAAGACAAAACAAAACTCATTTCCAACAATTGTGTGTCCTTCGAATGGACCAATTGTATGTCCTTCAAAGGCACCATTTGTGTGTCCTTCAAATGGACCAATTGTATGTCCTTCGAAGGCACCACGTGTATGTTTCTTCGAATGGACCACATGCACCACTTGTGTGTTCTTCGAATGGGCCAAATGTATGTCCT
The DNA here is from genome assembly GCA_948472305.1 of Vicia faba. NCBI lineage: Eukaryota > Viridiplantae > Streptophyta > Magnoliopsida > Fabales > Fabaceae > Vicia > Vicia faba. The sequence continues at coordinate 74,329,623 of OX451735.1, forward strand.
TCGAAGGCGCCACTTGTGAGTTTCTTCGAATAGCCCACATGCACCCCTTGTACATTCTTCGAATGGGCCACCAATCTGTGTTCATAATGTAGAAATTATGTGTTGAAGGGTTCATAGGTGGAGTCAAAGCTAGCATGAGGGAAGCCACTGCTTTGTGAATCGAAGAACGCATGAAAGAATTTCTTTCCTTGTGAATTGAAGGCAGGCCTGAAGGATGTACTTGCCTTGGGAATTGAAAGCAGGCATGAAGGAGGTATTTGCCTAGGGAATCAAAACCAGGCATGAAGGAGGTATTTGCCTAGTGAATTGAAAGCAATCCTAAAGAATATACTTGCCTTGTGAATCGAAAGTAGGCATGAAGGAGGTATTTTCCTAGTGAATCGAAAGCAAGCCTGAAGGATGTACTTGCCTTGTGAATCGAAAACAGACATGAAGGAGGTATCTGCCTAGTGAATTAAGAGCAAGCATGAAGGAGGTATTTGCCTAGTGAATCGAAAGCGAGTCTGAAGGATGTATTTGCCTTGTGAATCGAAAGCGAGTTGCTTCTAAGTAATCCTTTTCTTTGTGAATCGAAAGCAAGTTGCTTTGAAGGAATCATTTTCCTTGTGGAAGCTTGGAAATCAAAGAAAACTTGCTCTTTCTTCGATTTGATGCTTGAGAGCCCAATATGACTATATGGAAACTATATGGGGCATCAAGAATCAAATTGTACCTGTTCAATCTTCTTAAACCTGAAGGTTTAGATTGGCTTGTTTGCCATTCGTAATCTGAAGGTGGAAGATGATTGAACACTAGAGTGCCCAAAAATTTGCACTCGATGATGTGATGGTTGATTGTGTAGGGAATGGGCTTAAAGATGCCATTTGGAGAAGATGACTGAGAGTTGTCAGTGATGGGCTTAAAGATGCCATCCAAAGTAGATGCTGACTTCATAAGAGGTCTCTTTGTGGGGATTCCTGTTCCTGTTGTCTGAGGAGGACTCCGTTGGGGAATGTTGATTTATGTTGTTCTCCTGCTTGAGGAAAACTCTGGGGAATAGAGTCTAAGAACTTTAGTTTTCAATGGCTCTACTGAGGAGTTATCTCTGGACCAGGGAGATAAAAGTTAGTTGTTTTCTGGTTGAAATCCAGGCTTCATGGTAACTTGTTAGGAAGAGTGAAATTAACTGCTGCCTGGAAATGTATTAGAAGGAGCCTGTGTAGGGCTGCTTCAGGACAAGTCAGTGTTAAACTTCATCTGGAGATATATGAGATGGGGCCTGTGTAGGGCCGCTTCAGCATGAGTCTGTGTTAGACTGCATCTGGAAATATATGAGAAAGAACCCATGTAAGATTGCTTTAGGGTGAGCCCGTGTAAAGATGCATCTGGAGAGAAGGAACTTGTGTAAGATTGCTTCAGGATGAGCTCGTGTAAAGCTGCATCTGAAGAGAAGGAACCCGTGTAAGATTGCTTCAAGATGAGCCCGTGTAAAGCTGCATCTGAAGAGAAGGAACCCGTGTAAGATTGCTTCAGGATAAGCATGTGTAAAGCCTGTGTAAGATTGCTTCATCTGGTCGTGTAGATAGTCACCCTGTCTTGTTTCAGGAATTGATCTATAATCGGCTGTTTGCAGATAGTTATCCTGTCTTGTTTCAAGTATTAATCTACAATCAGTCATCCACAGATAGTTGTCATGTCTTGTTTCAGGTATTAATCTGGAACTTGTTTTTGTCGGTCGTCGAGATAGATATCTTGTCTAGTTTTAGGTATTAATATCTGACCTAAGAGAAAGGAAGATAATTTCCCCGTCTTGTTTTGGGAGTCAATCTTCAATTTTCTCATGTAGATAGTTATCCTGTCTGGTTTTAGGTATTAATCTACAATCAGTCGTCCATAGATAGATGTCCTGTCTTATTTCAGGTATTAATCTGGAACTTGTTTTTGTCGGTCATTAAGATAGTGCACTTTTTGGTTTCAGGAATTAATCTCTGATTTGAGAAAGAAAGATAGTTTCCCTATCTTGTTTCAGGAGTTAATCTTCAATCTTCTTGTGTAGATAGTTGTCCTGTCTGGTTTCAGGTATTAATCTACAATCAGTCGTCCACAGATAGTTGTCATGTCTTGTTTTAGGTGTTAATCTGGAACTTTTGAAAATTGTTGACGATATTCGTCTGTCGATCTTTCCTGAAAAGGTAAAGAATTAGTTGCATGCAATATCATGGAGCATGAAGTGTAAATGATGCTCTCAAAATAAATGAGATTGTGATATATTCATTCGTGTTGGATATGCTATGAAGCTTGTAAAATGGTTTATGAATGCAATGTACGAACGTGTCATTCATTTTATTATTGTGTTGTTGAATTGGGAAAATAAATCCCGAATTGTTGTTGGGGATGAAGAGTGTAAGTCTTCAAATTTTGTTGAAGTTGAAATGTTGGGAGATGGATTTCCATTGTTAGAGAAATAAAGTATGTTGAGGAAGGGAAACTCCATGAACTGCTTGGGGATTTTTATGAAATCCTGCTGAGGAATCCTGAAAAGCTTGTGAACCACGTTAGGGAATTCTTTAAGATGCCGGGGCAGTAATTGGAGATTCTTGCTCCGCCAGGAATATAAGAACACCTGGCATCATTAGACTGCATACTGAGGATATGGCAGTGACTTTATAGTAGGATACCCATTCCTTTGTACCTGTTGGAGAAATTATCTGCGGGGATTTGCAGATGGCCTTTAGGCATTGTCCTATTTTTAAAGCCTGTAGTAACCGTCTTTATATTTTTTATGCGTGTATTTCTAAACGGTAATCATATTCAAATGAATATGTTCAAAAATAATCACTGGACGTTTTTGCAAACAAAACAAAAAGATAAAAAACAAATAGTTTTTCACTTTCAAAGAGATAGCTTTGTACGAATTTGAATTTGTGCCTATAATAGGAGTTTTGTACAAGGAGACGAATATCCTAGTAAGAGAATACCGTCGTAAAAATGAAAATTATACAAAGATAGTATACAAAGAAAAAACAGATATGTGAAATGATCCCAATGGGTTCCCATTCTGCTATTGCATTTATGTCTTTGAGCATCTCATCTCTTTTGCTGCTTGTTCGAAGCTGACTGGATTGATTAGTACCACTTGAGCTTGATAGTTGTTACCGAAGATTGACTGTAAGGTGATCCAATGGGACATAGTTATACGCTTAAAATCCCTAACTTTTGCCTGGACTGCCCTTTCGGGTTTTCAGTCCACCAGGATACCCTTTGTTGCCCAAGCTGCCTTTTCAAGTTTTCGACTTGTCGGGTGTATATATTTTTTCCATATGTATATCCCTAATTTTTTCCCGAACCCTTTGGTTCGTCGGGATGCCCCTATTTTTGCCTAGGTCAGTCAACCTAGCGGGTCTTTGTTCATGTGTAGTATCTTTTAACTATGTCCGTGTTTACAGGGTGCGGAAGGTCGTCACCGTCCATAGTGGTTAATATCATGGCTCCACCAGAAAATATGTTCTTGATTACAAATGGTCCTTCGTATGTAGGAGTCCATTTACCCCTGGGATCACCTTGCGGCAGTGTGATGCGCTTGATTACTAGATCACCAGCCTGATATACCTGACATCTGACCTTCTTGTTAAAAGCTTTAATCATACGTTTTTGGTACATCTGACCATGGCAGACAGTCGCGAGCCTCTTTTCATCAATCTGGTTCAATTGGTCAAGTCGAGTCTGAACCCATTCGTCTTCAATCAAACATGCATCCTTCATGATTCTCAAGGAAGGTATCTGGACTTCGATGGGTAGGACAACTTCCATACTGTATACTAAATAGAAAGGAGTTTCCTCTGTTGAGTGCGCATTATGGTACGGTAACCATGAAGAGCAAATGGAAATATCTCATTCCAGTCTTTATATGTCACTGTCATCTTTTGTATGATCTTTTTGATATTTTTATTAGCAGCTTCTACGGCGCCATTCATCTTCGATCGGTAAGGAGAAGAGTTATGATGCTGGATCTTGAATTATATGCAAAGCTCGATGATCATAGTATTATTGAGATTGTTACCATTATTTGTAATGATTATTTCTAGAATACCATACTGATAGATAAGGTTATGTCTGATGAATCAGGCCACAATGATCTTCGTAACAGAAGCAAATGAGGCTACCTCAACCCACTTTGTGAAGTAATAAATGGCGACGAGGATGAAGCGGTGCCCTTTAGAAGCTGTAGGTCTAATCTCTCCAATCATATCGATGCCCCACATTGCGAATGGCCAGGGAGTAGTCAAGACGTTCAAGGGAACCGGAGGCACATGTACTTTATCAGAATAGATCTGGCACTTGTGACAAGTTCGTGAATGCTGATAACAGTATGCTTCCATAGTGGACCAATAGTATCCTGCCCGTAGGATCATTTTAGCCATTGTGTGCCCACTAGAATGGATGCCAAAGGTACCTTCGTGCAAATTTGCCATAATCTTTTCTGCTTCACTTTTATCCATACACCGGAGCAAAGTAGAATCGTGGTTGCGCTTGTAGAGGATTATGTTACTGAGGAAGAACTTGGCAGAGAACTATCTTAGGAACTTCTTATCATTGACTGAAGCTCCTTCAAGATACTCTTGGGCTTCGAGATATCTTTTGACTTCATGGAACCAAGGTTTGCCCACTACTTCTTCAGTATCAATCTCATGACAGTATGCTGGTTCGTCCATTCTCTCAATAGTGATCTGAGGAGCTTCATTATCCCATCTGACCTTGAACATGGATGACATCGTAGCTAGAGCGTTCACTATTTGATTTTCCTCTCGTGGAAAATTCTCAAAGGTAACTTCTTCAAAGTGTGGGATCAGTGTCAACACATGCTCTCTGTAAGGGATGATATTAGGATGCTTCGTGTCCCATTCTCCTTTGATTTGACTGATTACTAAGGCCGAGTCTCTAAATACACTCAAGAATTTGATCCTCAAGTCGATAGAAGCTTTGAGACCCATAATGCATGCTTCATATTCAGCCATATTGTTGGTACAATTGAAACATAGCCTGGCAGTGAAAGGAGTATGACAGTCTTCGGGAGATATGATCACAACACCGATGCCATTTCCGAGTGCGTTGGAAGCTCCGTCAAAAACCATAGTCCATCGGAATCCTTTTTAGGTCCTTCATCCAATCCAGGTTCTTCATAATCAGTTACTAACATGATGCTCTCATCTGGAAACTCAAATTTCATGGATTAGTAGTCGTCCACAGCCTGATGAGCCAAATGATCATCTAATACACTTCCCTTAATTTCTTTTTGGGTCGTGTATTGAATATCATATTCGGTCAGACTTATTTGCCATCTTGCTATTCTTCCGGAGAAAGCGAGCTTCTCAAAGATGTATTTGATGGGATCCATTTTAGATATCAACAAGGTAGTGTGAGTCAACATATATTGTCTTAGTCGGCGAGCAGCCCATGCCAATACGCAACAAGTTTTCTCGAGCAGTGAGTATCTTATTTCATAGTCGGTAAACTTTTTCCTAAGGTAGTATATTGCATGCTCTTTTCGACCAGACTCGTCATGCTGCCCCAGCACACACACCCATTGAGTTCTCTAACACTGTTAAGTACATGATCAGAGGTCTTCCTTCAACCGGCGGCATCAAAATTGGAGGCTCTTGAAGATATTCCTTGATTTTGTATAAGGCAATCTGACAATCTTCGTTCCACTTCACTGCTTGATCTTTCTTCAGTAATTTGAAGATTAGCTCACAAGTAGCGGTTAGATGGGAAATGAATCTGGAAATGTAGTTTAGACGTCCCAAGAATCCCCTAACCTCCTTCTCAGTGCGAGGAGTTGGAATTTCTTGTATAGCTTTCACCTTTTCAAGGTATACTTCAATACCTTTACCGCTGATAATGAAGCCTAAGATTTTACCAGATCTTACTCCAAAGGTGCACTTATTCGGGTTCAACCTTAGTTTATACTTTTTTCAGTCTTTCAAACAGCTTCTGCAGGTGATCAAGGTGCTCCTCTTCAGTTTGAGACCTGGTGTTGTATCCCAAAATTTTCCCTCCCATATTTCTCAATACATTTCAAGTGAGATCCTCAAATTGCCCTTGGAAGACCAAATGGTTGACCAGACAAACTCTCTCCTAAGGCAGTCTACCTCAAATTAGGGTTTCAGTTTGTATCAAGATGCTTGAGTCCAAAGGATCCCAACTGCTCACCATTGTCCTAATATGTTCACAAGATCATCCATGTCAAGTTTCAAGCCTTGTAGAGGAAGTTTGCTCAGTCAATTGCTCAAAATCCTGAAAATTGACTGTGCTAGGGCAAAAGTCAATTGTGTCCTACATACAGTCAAACCTCAATATTTTTGGTCAACATTCTCATTTTGAAGTAATATTCATCATTTTATCAAGGGTTTATCATGATTCCTCAAGTATTGCTCACAATTCATCAAAACCCAAAAGTTGCTAAATTAGGGTTTTGTAGGAAAAGTCAACTCAACTTTGACCAAGCATAACTTTCTCATACTTTATCAAACATGACCCATCCAAAGCTCATTTTGAAGAGGATGCAATTCCCTACAATTAATCTTCATCTCCAAAGTTCAAAATATGCACTCACAAGAAGATATAAATTTGGACATTATAGGTCATTTTGAAAAGTCAACAAAAACACCTTTTTTGTTAAAGCTTTATACATGAACATTGAAGATTCAATTGAGATGAGACCAAAAGGGTTGCTTATAGGACATCTCAAGATTTCTAAAAAGTCCAAGAACACATCTCTAGGGTCAAAATTGAAGGAGTTATGCATTGGTAAAGTTAACCCTTTTTGCAAAATTGCCAAAAGTCAAATGTGGCCAAAATTGCATTTTTTATCAAATGGGCCCAACTTTTTATGATTTCATTGAGTTTGTAACATGAACCACGACCCATAATCCTTTACATTTGTCATTCTTTCATTTTTGTCATTTATTTTGATTTTATTTCAATTAAATCAAATAAAATCAAAATAAAATCATGAAAATATCAAAACTAATCAAAGCTTGAGATTTTGTTCATGTTTAGGCCTCTTATACATCTGGAAAGAGAATAAAATCGTGCAAGCTTCATTTGGACACAAAAGATTGGATTTGGCTTGATTTGGAAATATTGGCATAAGGATCAAATCTTGAATCAATAATCTTAATTGAGGAAGATTTGAAACAAGTTTGTAACCCTAATTCGTTCTAGGGTACATATAGAACATTTGCAGATCAAAAAGAAAGGGATTGGAGGCGTGAAAACAAGAAAGCAAGTTTCAAAAAAATTGGAAAAAATGGCACACTGATTTCTAAGTTGCAAACCAATTCAAAGCATCCTAAGCATCCCAAACGTTTGCTGGACATCCCAGGAACGTGTTGCAATCATTAACAAGCCTCTTAACGTCCAGAATTGCACTGTAAGCATCTCACGATATCCATGCTTTCTTGAAATCGAATATCACAATTCTATCACTTTTAGCATGATTTATTTGCATATTCTGAATCCTTGAATCATTTACAAGCTAATGGTAATATCCAATTGTATTTTTATTGGCTATACAACAAGTTGCCATATTTAGGGTTTTAGTTTCGTTTTTAGGGGTTTTACGTGAAGGAACAATTATCCATGGAGAGTGGTACCATGATGCTCGTGAGGTTGCCACGAGTTGATTGATACCACTGGTATTGATTTATCATGCAGGGATAAGATTTTGGAGATGCATAGGTTTGTACCTACGCCCAGATGACTGTAGGTATAAGTCCAAAAACTTTTAGCAACCGAGGGAGGAAGAAGATGATAACACGGCCTTCCCTGATTGGCCCATTAAAATTTCGTGCATTTTCAGAATCCACTTTTTGTCTTTATCATATAATGCTTGTTTATTATTATTCATACAAGAAAATAAGCCAGCTCAGATGGTCAGCGTGTGTTGTGAAAATGCCAAAGGGCCTGGGTTCGATTCCCAGGTCCCCATGTTATTCCACATTATTTTGCATTATGTGATCAGGTACACAGGTACACAATAAGTCCACCATGCGTCCTCAATGTCCAACCAATCAGACCATCCACATGCTAGATCCAAGGATTCCCAATGAAGGTCTACCATGGACATCAGTCAAGCGTGTACATGGGATCAGGGAAAGTCAAATGGGCTAGGCGCTATTGGGCTCAGAAATTGCAATTCAGACCCCCCCTTCTTACTACCACCAGGCCCATTCTTGTTCCTCTTTTATTTTCTTTTGTTTAATTTAATTTAATTTAATTATTTTCTAACACAAATTAATTTCTTTTTTACAAAAAAAATCATAAAATCAATTCCACAAATTTAGAATTTAGGTTTTATTTCATTTTATCAAATTTAATTTAATATTAGTTAAATTTAATTTTAGGGTAATTCTAACTTTTTGTAAATAATTAAAATCAAATTAGAAAAATTAGGGTTGCCTTTGATTTAATTTTTATTTATTTTCAAAATAACAAAAATACAAAAAATAGTTAATTTAATTATTTTTCTTAAATAAAATTAATTAGTCATTAGGTTTTCTTTATTGATTCAATTAAACTCTATTTTTCTCAAAATAACACCACACAAAATATGATTTTTATTTCAATTAGGTTTAGACGGGGTCAAAACCCTAATTTCTCTCGTTCTTAACTCATCGCGCGCATTTATTATTTTTGCGATATTAATGTAACTGCTTACAGTATGTAATAGTTTAATTAGGATTTTCCTTTCTTTATCGTTTTACGGGTTTTTTGGCTATGTAATTAATCCCCCTCCCCGAAGCCTTGTAATAGCGTAGTTTTATTTCTCGCATTTTTATTCTCGCAAATATTAACTGTTAGATGTATGGTAATAGGATTGCATGACAAGACTGTATGTTAGTTTAAAATGGTTAGCAAACCCTAATGTGCAAAGATAATAACTGAAATCAAATCACTCGCACATGCGCACTCCTAGGGTATACTCTCACTTCGGTTGCCTTCGGTAAACGATCATTAAGTATAGGGTGTCTTAGTGGTTACCCTCTTGTCTAAACAAAGATCAAATATCCCGTTCGGAAATGTTGTCTTCGAAATGTTTCCTCAGAAATGTTGCCTCAAACATGATATTAAGACATTAGAGTTATTACTAAGACGTCCTAACATTGCTTTAGTGATCGTACGTCCCTTACGAATTGACCCTTACAACTCCAACGACGGTGCTACCTATTTCTCAATAATAGGATGGCATTGTCTAAAGGAAACGAGAATAGGAACAATTCTTTTTCGAGTAGGTAGATGCTAGTAGGTACTTGCTCAAAGTCAACCTTTTTTCACACTTACACTTTTCCAAACAAAGTTTTCAAAAACACTTCGTAACACTCTTGAGGACTGATACAAGGGTTAAAACGAAGTAAAACAAAAACTTTTCAAAAACACACAAACACGAAAGCAATTTTTAAAATGATGAGCAAGTACCTAAGAGCCCGTGGAAAACCACAGATAGAAAGGGTGCTAATACCTTCCCTTTCTATAATTTACCCCTCGTACTCAAAATCTCGAAAAAGAAATTTTTCTGTACTTTTTTCCTTTCCGGTTGGATAAAATAAAAGTCGGTGGCGACTCTTGCTTACCGCGAAATTTTGCGAATACAAACGCAAAATGCAAACCAGCATTTTCCAAAACAGTCTGGTTCTGCCACCGTATCACACCTGGCTATCATGTCATCAACGTAGACCTCTATCTCGTGATGGATCATGTCGTGAAACAAAGCTACCATGGCACGCTGATAGGTTGCCCCGATGTTCTTCAACCCAAATGGCATAACTTTGTAGCAGAAAATGCCCCACTATGTGACGAAGGTTGTTTTCTCTATGTCCTCAGGTGCCATTTTGATCTGATTGTACCCAGAGAAACCATCCATGGAGGAGAATACCTTTATGTTGTGTAGTGTTATCAACCAGAACATCAATATGGGGAAGCGGAAAGTCATCCTTGGGGCTTGCCCTATTAGGGTCTCTATACTCCATACACATGCGTACCTTACCATCCTTCTTAGGTATCGGAACAACATTAGCAACCCATTGTGGATGAGAAGTAACAGCTAAGAAACTGGTGTTAAACTATTTCATGACTTCGGCTTTGATCTTTTCTGACATCTCAGGACACATACGACGAACCTTTTATTTCACTGGAGGGCAGTCTTCTTTTGTCGGTAGGCGATGAACCATAATATTTGTGTCAAGTACCGGCATGTCTTCGTATGACCAGGCAAAGATCTCAACGTAGTCATGTAACATCTGAATTAACCGCTTTTTTACACTATGCTCCAGATCGACACCTATTTTGACTTCCTTCTTATTCTCCTCCGTACCCAAGTTTACTGTCTCAACCGGCTCTTCTTGAGGCTGTATTTCCTTTTCCTCCTGTTGTAACAGTATGGCAAGTTCTCCTGGTACTTCACAATCTTCCTCACCTTCGTCCTCGGCTTGGTAGATCGGATTATCAAAGTCATAATTGGTAATAGAAGAACCGTTATCAATGGGATCCAGAGTGGATGTGGATCTGCAGTTTGATATGTGGGTGTGTGTAAGAAAGCATAGTTATTTTTTAGAAAGTAAAAAGTAGAAAAGAGAAATAAATAGCGTAAAATTTGCATGTAAAAAGTGATAACCCTCACAAATAGACCATTGTGCCTCGGGTAAGACACAATGATTTAGAGTTTCAATTGTTCAAATATTACATATCCCAAAAAACTAAAAGATAATTACTCTTAAATAAAAGTAATAGGAACAAAATCCTTGGCCTCCCAATTATTGAGTCCACCGTTGATAGTTGGGAAGATCCACTTGTCCATGTCACAGTCGCTATCAATGTATTCCAGGGCATTGACTCTATGGTTGCTGATGCGTAGTGGTGGTCCCCCGACGCGAGCACGACGAACATCTCTTTGGGCCCCTGAAGTAAAACCCAAACCAAATTTGTTAGATTTGTAGGTAATATCCAAAAGTTGGCCCCAAATGGTACACACACCTTCTTCAACTACTGCTTTGGCATCCTTCAAAGAAGCCATCTTCAATGGAGATCTTGTAATCTTCGGCACACTAGTAGCAGACTTGGTTGCAGCAACTGTTTGTGGAACCTCCTCAAAGTTCTGACAGGGAGTCTCAATGAACTCGTCGTCCATCTCAACATACCTGAAAGAGTTCAAGTGGCTCACCATGTATTCCTCCTCGCCATGGACTGTGATAATCTTTCCATTAACTGGGTACTTCAACATTTGATGTAGAGTAGAATTAACAGCACCGCCCCCGTGGATCCAAGGGCGACCCAATAAGCAGGAGTAAGACGGGCGGATATCCATCACATAGAAAGTGGAGTCGAAATTCTGAGTACCAACTTTGATAGGGGTGTCCACCTCTTTGTGCACCATTCTTTTGGAACCATCGAAGGCCCTCACCACAATATTACTGGGCTTCAGTGTGAGTCCTTCACAATCCAACCTGTCCAAAGCATTCTTGGGTAAGACATTCAACAATGAACTTGTATCTACCAGAACATGAGCTAGGGTAGTGCCCATACACTCAATGGAGACATGCATGGCATTATTATGCTTTCTTCCCTTGGATGTCAAATCTGCATCAGAGAAACCCAGTCCATTGTCAACTATCAAACTAGTAACACAAATCTCGAATTGATCGACGGAGGTCTCTTGAGGCACATGGGAAGACTTCGGGAATTTTAACAAAGCCTTAGCATGGGCTTTAGATCATAAAAGTAAGGCCAGCATTGAGATTTTTGAAGGGGTCTTCCCCAATTTCTCCACAAAGTTGTAATCACTTTTCTTTATTATCTTCAGTATCTCTTCCATTTCTTTTTTAGAGGCCTCGGGAATGACTTCTTTGTGCGCCTTCGTCTGGACAGGCTTAACCAGTACCTCTTTGCCCCGAGTCTTAGCTGACTCATTAGCAGGGATAACAACAGAGATAACAGTAGGAGTAGCAATGGGAGTAATAACAGGAGTAGCAGTAGGAGTGGCAACATGAATAACCAAAGGAGTAGCAACAGTCTTCAGAGATATTTCACGAGAGAAAACCCTTCTGTTTCTTATAATTTTACTGGTCCCAACAATGTTGTTGATGTCAAGATCAGTATCTTCAGCAGTTTTATCTTTCAGCCAATAGGTCTTGCTTGACACCATGGAAGTAGATGTTAGATCCATAATTCCAAGGAACAACTTTATCAGAGGAATATGGTATTGGCTCAGAAGAGTGATAATCAAAGGAGCAAACTTAGGAATGGATTTAATCCTGACGAGTATTTTGGGGGAGACCCTGGGAGGATTATCGGAAATGATAATTATTAAGACATCTTCACACAAATTTCTTGCAAAGGGAACTCTCTCAAACAGAATTTCTTTGTTAATCATCAGGCGTTGGACACCCGTCTTTAATAACAAACAACCATCTGATAGAGACATACATAAGTAGAAACCCTCACCACATCCTGGAAATAAACCAGCTCGCAACATATTCTCTTTAACAATCAGAAGAGGAGTAGCTAAATCATCAACAGAAGAGACAAATAGGTCGTCATCAATGGAATTGACACCCTGGTCATGTTTTGGCATTGGTGTAGTTATTACATTAGGTATCTCCGGAGGGTCAAACTCAATCTCCTTCGCCTCGATAAGATCTTGCACCTTATTTTTCAGAGCCCAACAAACGTTTGTATCATGCCCCTGACTTTTGGAATGATAGGCACATCGAGCATTTGGTTTATAAAGGGGAGATGCAGTATTGGGATTCTTAGGAGATTCCTTTAGAGTCACCAAATTGGACTTTAACAGGTGTGGCAAAACCTAGGATAAGGTCATGTTGATCTGGGTGAACTATCTTCTGGGTGCATCCGGCCTGCGCTGATTGTTTCGTTGTTGATTTGATGCAGGACTGGAGATCATAACAGCCCCTACCGTTGGACGGCATTCAGTTTTGCTTTGATTTCTATGGCCATAAGCAGCACTGACCTCCTTCTTCCCAGAGAATGGTTTCTTTACTGTACTGGAGGATGCATCTCTCTGGATCTTACCACTCTTGATACCAGCTTCCACTCGCTCATCGGTCAATATCAGCTCAGTAAACCCAGAAGAAGAGCTTCTAATCAGATGGTTGAAAAATTGGCGGATAAAGTGCCTAAGAACATGTCTACCAGCTCTCTATCAGACAGAGGAGGCTGGACTCTTCCCGCAAGGTCTCTCCACTTTTGGGTATAATCTTTGAAACCCTCGTCGGAACCCATAGACATACTTTGCAATTGTGTACGGGTTGGAGCGAGGTCAGCGGTATATTGGTACTACTTGTAAAAAGCAACAGCCAAGTCTTCCCAATTAAGAATGTTGGTTCCTTCCAGTTGATAGAACCATTCTAATTGTGTCCCTGACAAACTTTATTGGAAGAAATGTACCCAGAGATTCCTATCAGTAGTGTGGGGTTGAATCTTCCTGACATATGACCTTAAGTGAAGCTTAGGACATGAGACATCGTCATACTTAAGAAATGTGGGGACCTTGAATTTCTGCGGGATTACCACCTCTGAGACCAGTCCTAGCTCTTCAAAATCTAGCCCAGGTACCATCTAAATCTCCATAACATTGAGACGATCCTCTAGTTGTTTGTATTTATCATCAGTAGGAGGATATTGTTCCTCGGAGTAATCAGCCTCTTCTTCATCAGTTAAGGGGTTGTTGTTTTCTTCTGTTGGCTTCTCTTCTTGATTGTCCCCCTCATTTGACGGGGTTGCGAAATCTAGAGCTCGCTTAGCCGGTCCTCTGAACCTTCTTCCCAAATTCAAGACACCAGTTGGTTTCTTTGCCTTCTTTGTCTTCTCCTTGATGATAAGAGCTTTCAGATCTTCTTGCCCCTTAGTCAGAGCCAACAACATTTGTTGGAACTGAGCATTTTGAGCTTGAAGTTCCTTTACTGTTTGTTCAAGATCCATTTCTTTTGCTGAAATAAACAACGAAAAGAATAAGAAACCTGTCTCAAAATACCTGCTTATGTAATGATATGCATGTTAATGTTTATGCAATGTTTTAAAGGACTTTGGGAAATTTAAATTTGTGAGCCAAAATGAAACAAAGATTTTATTAATAAGATTCAAATTACAATTGCCTTTTAGGCTTACAATTGAAAGTTAAAAACTCTTAAAATATAAGAATTAAATCTCCCATGGGCGCTACCATGGGTTCATCTGATCAATTCTTGAATAATCTTGAGTGTTTGGGACCCTTAGGAACACGAGGAGGTATCTTGAATCAATTTGTCTTGAAAAATGGGAGGGAGAATTTTGGGGTACAACAGCTTCCCCTGTTCAATCTTCTTAGACCTGAAGAGTTAGATTGGCATGCTCGCCATTCGAGATCTGAAGGTGGAAGAGGATTGAACACTTAAGTGCCCAGAAATTTGCACTCACATGTGTACAAAGTGACACTGTTGGTTGATTATATTGCTTAAATGGGCTTAAAGATGTCATTCAGAGAGGTGATAGAGTATCGCTGGAGATGGGCTTGCAGTTGCCATTGAGAGCAACTGTTGATAGGAGTATCAGAATGAGTCTACGTATGATTGCATCTGAAGAATGCTTTTACAAAAAATATTTGAAGGAAAATGCTTTTCAGGATGAAGCCCTGAAAGAGATGCTTTTCAGAATAAACCTCTGAAGGAAATGCTCACCAGAATTAAGTCTCTGGGGGGGAAATCATTTTGTCATGCAGATTGTCGCCCCGTCCTATTTCGGGGATTGATCTACAATCTGTTTTTTTATTGGTAAACTCGTCCTGTTTTTGGGAATTCATACCACCTGGTCATATAGATGGTTTCCCCGTCCTGTTTCGGGAATTAATCTGTGACCTGTTTTTTTGTTGGCGAACCGTCCTGTTTTGGGAATTCATATCTCTTGGTCATATAGATAGTTGCCCCATCCTATTTTGGGAATTAATCTGTGACCTGTTTTTTGTTGGTAAACTCGTCCTATTTCAGGAATTCATACCGCCTGGTCATATAGATAGTTGCCCCGTCCTGTTTCGGGAATTAATCTGTGACCTATTTTTTGGTTGGTAAACCCGTCTTGTTTCGGGAATTCATATCGCCTGGTCATATAGATAGATGCTCCGTCCTGTTTTGGGAATTACTCTCTGACCTATTTGAAAATTGATGATGATATTCGTCTATTTGCGAACTTTACCTAAAAAGACAAAAATTAGCTTTATGTAATGTCATAATGTACGTAATGCATTATGTAATGATGCTCTCAAAATAAATGAGAATGTTATGTGCATTTCGGTATGTATACGCTATGATGTATTGTGAAAAGATGTATGAATGCAATATGTCATTGAAGCGTATCGGTAGCTCCTTGTAACAATTTCTAGATAGGGAAAAAAATCTCGGACTATTACTGGGGATGAAGAAAGTGATTCTTCAATTTTTGCTGGGAATAATTTTGCTGGGGATTCCTGATTTTTGTTTGAGGATGCTCTGCTGGGGATTTTCGACTTCTGCTTGAGGATGGAGGCGTTCAAGGAGAGTCGGTCATTCGCCATTCTTTTTGTTGAAGGATTTGATTCTTACGTACCCTGACTGGGGATAAAAGAGATGGATATCCCTCCGGTGTGCTTTCTGTCCCGGTTTCAGATACCGTAGCAACTCTTCTAGGGATAGCAACTTTGATTAAACCCTGCTAGAGAAGAGACTTTTGTTAGGGTTTTACGGTGTTTGAGTAATAAACTCCATTTGGGAATTAAATTCCTGTAAACTGTGTCGAGGAAATAAACTCTGATTGGAATTTTATAGGCTGCACTGAGGTAGTCTCCACTGTATGCTAGGGAAATGATCAAACTTCCTTATCCGCTAGGGGCCTATTGGGGATGATGATCAGGTCAAGCTATCCATTAGGGATATGGAGGTGAACTGCTGGAAGATGCCCAATTTCTGTCTGAGGGTATATTATACTTGCTAGGGAATATATCTCTGTTTGGGATGAGCTTGTGAAGATAGCTATGTAGAGATAGTTTCATGGAGATTGCTCTGTGGGGATTTATGAATAACTTGAACATTATCCCAACTCCTAGAGTCTTTAGTAAATTCTGATCAGAGTTATAAACAAGTGATGAGATAACGGGACATAGTCGTACATTTTAATCCCTAACTTTTTCCTGGACTATCTTTTTAGATTTTCAGTCCACTGGGATACCTTTTTTCTCAAGCCGCCTTCTCAGGTTTTCGACTTGCCAAGTGTACAATTTTATTTATATGTCCCTAATTTTTTCCCGAACCCTTTTGGTTCGCTGGGATGCCCTCATTTTTGCATTGGCCAATCAACCTAGCTAGTCTTTTTTTCATGCGTAGAGTTTTTACTATGTCCGCGTTCATAGGGCGCGGGGAATTTTCACTGTCCATGGTAGTAAGTGTTGTAGCACTGCCAGAAAATATTTTCTTGATCATACATGACCCTTTGTTTGCAGAAGTCCATTTTCCCCTGGGATTAGTCTGGTGCACCCAATGTTTGAAGTTATTGATCAACCATTTATTATTAGGTTTCTGATAGTCTTGACCTTCCTCAGTATTTTTCTAAGAACTGTCACGGCAGAATGACACCATCTGATACTGCTGACATAGACAAGCAATTTGGTAATACCGAAGATTCAATTTTCATAGTGGCTTTTACTGAAACTCATGATCAATGTAACATGCCCGAAGTGATTCAGATGGAGATCTGCCCCTAGCTAATCAGCACTTTTGAGGGATTCTTTGAATCTTGACTTGACTGCCATAGATGAGTTGGACAATAACATGTCATGCCCCTTGATTTATAACAATTGTGTCCATGAAAGGCCTATTACTAGAAGTGTCTTTCTCTTTGACCCATCCTATGAAGTAATTTTGTCCATTGGGAGGATTTTGATTCATTGAATATTCGTCATGCGAATTTCTCTGCTGTAAAACACTTAGTCATATGCAAACAGTGGTATTAAAATGAAAAGCTTATGTCTGTCTTGAAGTTTAAAAAATACATTTTTTAGTAAAACAAAATTTGTAAGAATGTGATATCAACTCAGGATTTATAGTAAGCCTTACAGGAGTTAGGATACCTTTTTGTAACAGTATGTTTTCGAACTAACCCATGCTTCAGTTAGGACTTTGGAGGGTTGTAATATGGCCTGGTTCACAGTTTAAGAAACAAAGGATAAAGGATCAAAGTTTATTTGTACCCAACCCGTTCTCCATGATGTCCTTCAGTCCTATACTCAGTTAATTATGCATTTAGGGAATTATAGCACTGATACTTGGTGATGGTTTAGAAATCGAAAGTTTATTTGACAAGACAGTCATTTTTTCTTGTAACATCTTTCTTTTATTGAGGATTTGTAGCGACCTATTTTTGACTTTATTATCCATAACTTCCGCCTGAACTATTTTGTTTGAGATTACAGTCAGCGAGATGCCCCAAAATTTTCCCTAAGTCCCCTTCATAGGTTTCGACTTAGCGGTCTTTTCTTTTGAAAGATAATGACTGTCCAACTTAATGATTACGGGGAACCATCATCGACTTTTGATTTGGAAGGATGTCTTCGATACTACCTGCTGTGTACGAAGGAAAAGCTTGTGATTGAATGCGCAATTGAATTAAATGAGGAACTACCCTGCCCCAGGTTATGATTAAGGGTTTCAATTTACGTGAAAAAGAAAACTCCTACTTCTTAGGCTCAAAGGGGTTGACTAGGGATTAACTTCCTTATATCTCCACTATTTAGGAATTGAAGCAACGCATGTATATCATCGGCAAGGTCTGTTCAAAAGCATGTTGTATGAGATTATGGTATTGTTTTTGTCATCCTCCCTCTAAAGGCTTATAACTTTTAACGAGAGTTGAATATCACAAAAAGGAAGTAAAAAGCACAGTTTAAATACAGTAAAAACGAATGGATTAATTCAAGACAAACATATGCAATGCATTAATGAAAAAAAAAGTTTGACATAAAGATAAGTGTTCGAACAAACAAAAGAAATTACAACTGAAAATTCAAATGAACTGGACGCTCTCAATCTTAGTCATGATTTCGCATGGGAGCAGTGATCTACATTAGGAGTCTCATGAGGGTTAAAATCAATCTCCTTAGCCTCAATCGTATCTTGAGTCTTGTTCTTCAACACTCAACAACCATTTGTATCATGTCCAAGACTATTAGAATGGTATGCACACCTTACATTGGGATAATAGCTAGGAGCGGAAATATTGGGATTTCGAGGAGGATCCTTCAACGTAATCAAATATGCCTTCAACATGTGTTGCAACTCTTAAGCCAATGACATGTTGATTTTGGTAAATTGTCTTTTTGGTGTATCCTACTTACGCGGATTACCATGTTGTCGTTGTTACACTGGTGTAGGATTAGAGATCAGTATTGCCTGCATAGATTGGTTGTGGTCTCTCTTATTGTGACCCTTCTGGATGTACACAGCATTGGATTCTTTCTTCCCGTTGTATGACTTCTTCTGAGTATCGGAAGAGGTAGGCACCTGGATTTACCACTTCTGATTTCATTATCAACATGTTCCCCTGTCAATATCAGTTCAGTGAAATCGGCTGAAGAATTTCCAAGTAGATGATTATAGAAAGGACCTGCTAGAGTGCTCATGAACATGTCAACCAATTCCCTGTCAGCTAAAGAAGGTTTTACCCTTCTTGCGAGATATATCTATTTCTAGGCGTACTCTTTGAAGCTTTCATTAGAGTCCATAGACATACTCTATAATTGCATACGAGTTGGTGTGAGATCAGCATTATACCGATACTACTTGTAGAAAGCGGCAGCCAAATCTTCCTAGGTATGAATATTGATCCCTTCTAGTTGATAGAACCATTCCAACTGTGTTCCAGACAGGCTCTCTTGGAAGAAATGAACCCACAATTTCTTGTCAGTAGTGTGTGGTTGGATTTTCCAAACATATGACCTCAAATGTAGCTTCGGGCAAGAAACACTGTCATATTTAGCAAATGTAGGAGTTTTGAACTTGGTAGGAATGACGACTCATGAGACCAAACCCAATTCTTCGAAGTCCAAGCCAGGCACCTTATGGATCTTCATAGCTTTCAGATGCTCTTCTAATAGCTTATACTTCTCATCGGCAGGGGATATTGTTCATCCAAATAATCTTTGTGATACGGTGGGAGAACTGACTTGGGTGTTTTGCGTTAGATTGCAAATGTTGCGGTTAGCAAGAGTCACCACCGACTTTTCTTTTATCCAAAAGGAAAGGTGAAAAATCACAGGAAAGACCTTTGAGATTGTTTCTTGAGTTCGGGGGGTAAATTATGAAAAGGGAAGGTATTAGCACCCTTTTCATCCATGGTTTTCCATGGGCTCTTAGTTACTTGCTAGATCACTTGCTTTTGTTTGAAAATGTGCTTTGTGTGGTTTTTGTAAGTATTTTGAAAAGGCGTCATCGTTTAGGCAAGCTTTGTAATGATTCTTGTTCGTAAGAATGTATACAAAGTGTTTAATCTTTTGAAAAAAATTTCAAGTTTGAAAGATGTTTTTGAATGTGTTGGTGTTTTTTTTAAAAATAGCAAGGATGTTTTTGTTTTGAAATGGAGCAAGTAACTAGGAACAATCTACCTACTCAAAAGTCTTTCATGTCCATTTCCTTTTTCCTTTGACATTGTTATCTTACCATTGATTTGGTAAGTAACCCTATCTTTGGATTTAAACGGGACGGGTGTGGGTCATTGTATAACCATGATTAGCAATGTTGCAAGGTATCTTAGTATTCTTTTTGAGGGACTAAGATCATTTGTAAGGCAACTTAGATAGCGTCATCGAGGAACTATGATCTTGTATTTGCTTATTTTTGCTAAGATACCTTACATGCGTAATATGGTCATTTTGTATAAGGCAACCAAGTGGAATAACCCTAGGGGTGCTTGTGTGTAAATGTATTATTTTCATGCTTGTTTTTGTCTTGAATTAGGGTTTTCTAAGTATTGGTTTTAGTCTTTCCATACAAACCCTAATTACTAGCATGTTATATAAAAGCGATAAATTGTGAAATTTAAAGTTACTACGCTATTACAACATTTGTGGGAGGGGGTGTACAAATAGAATAGGGATTGCAAAATGTAAACCTAGTTAGTCTATTACAACCATATTGAATTGGCACCAATGTACAAGGAAATAAATAAATACAAAGTATAAAATGAATAAATATACAAAAATGCAAAAATGTAAAGAAAATGTATCTTTGTTTGATTTTCATGAAAAAAGGGGTTTTGTCTCAACCTAATTAATTAAAGAAAAATAATTAATTAAACTTAAATTTATTAAGAAAAGATTTTAAATAAAACTCTAGTTCTATTAGTTAATCAAAAGAAAATAAGTTTAAGAAAATTATTTATTGGTATTTTTATCTTGAAAATATTCATAGCATAATAAAAAAAATTTGGCCTTTTTTATTTATATCAAAGTAATATATTTTAATTAGTGTGAGAGGAGATAAAATAAAAAAACATAGTATTTTAATTTAAATTTAACAAGACTAGTTAATAAAATAATTAAAGTATGGTTGAATAAAAAGATTTTTTATGAGAAAAATAAAATAAACTAAGTTAAAATGAAAATCCAATTTTTTTTGTATTTTTTAATATTAGGAAAAATAATTTAACAAATAAAAATGAAATAAATAAAAATAAAAACAGAAAAATAAATAAATTTGGGCCAGGGGTGCAAACATACTGCAGGGGGGTTAGTTAGCAAAAAAAAAACAAGCCAGGCCCAAAGAGGCCCAGCGCCTGCCAAAAAAAGACAAATCAGAAAACCAAAAAAAGTGAAAAAAATCCAAAAGGTTACCACTGGGGCTCGAACCCAGGTCCCAAAGGTTACAGGCGCGCGCTTCTACCACTGGGGTGGCTATACATCCGTTAATATAAGTAAAACAATAAATATACAACGCAAAACGCGCCCTGAAGACTTCATCTTCAACCTCCAGCCAGACCAACTGTAACTTGCTCATTTTTCATCAAAAATGAAAACTGTAAACATGAAACTTGTAGCAAATTTCCTCACGATTTCAGAAATGTAAAGCATTAACACTATAGATCAAAGATAAACATGAATTTTAATGGCCCTAATCTGAACCCTAAAAATCTCAGAAATTTCAGTTTTAAAATTCTCTAAGCTCAAGCAAAATTAATGGAAACCATGGACATGGTTAGCTTTAGGGCAATGATATCTACATGTTTTATTCACAAATAAACTATTGATGATGCCTGTATGAAAATTTCCAAGTTGAGAAAACTTACCTCAAAACTGGAAATCGTGTTTTGAGTTTGAGCTTATTTCAAGTGATGGTGATGATCAGGTTAGCTTCCTTGAGGTCCCAGGAAGCTAATGCAATGATTAGCTTGAACAATGGATGGCTGAAATGGTCTGGAGAAGTCAATGTGCAGAGTTGAGTTTTTGGAAATGGAGGACGGTGTTAATGGTGTTACAATTCTAAAACAGGGTGTGGGATCAACTCTATATGATGTTTAGAAACTTTAGAAACCAAAAGGCCAAGAAACGCATGAGTAGATTATGAGTTTCAAGTTTTTGGTCAGTTTGTGTAAAAATGGAAGTGTGAAGTGTGATTCTGAGTTCTAGGTTTTTTCAAGGCTTGATAATTTGTGTGTTTGTGTCAAATAGTTTGTGTATGTATAAACAAAAATGTTTGAGTGCATTGGCAAGTCAGAAGTACCAGTTTCTAGCTTTTGGCTGGGTTTCTTGATTTTGAAGAAAAGAGGGAAACAAGTTTCAAGGAGAGGTACAAGCATGGGATGGGTGATTGTAAGTGTTTGAAACATTTCTCATGAGTTATAGGACCTGTTTGATCAGAAGAGAACAAGTGCAAGGCTCAAGAACAAGTTTTGTACAAAAAGTTGCTTTATCAAAATGGCAATGTGACCTTTCTTCCAAAAATGGATAAAAAGAATGTCCATGCATTGAATGCTTGAAGTGAGACCTCTAACAGCTGTGTAAACCATTAATTATGGAGTGCCTAACAAGTTTGAGGCCTGCAAAGTAGTGTTTATGCAGCATGGTTTGAATTTGAATTTTGTTCATCACTAAAATGACTTGTAATCAAAGTGATAAAACCCTAACTTCATCTCTTCGATTCTCCCTACTCAAGAATGATATCAAGGAGTTCTTGGACATTTTGAAAATCTTGCAATGTTATCTACAACCCATATTTTAATTGATTTTGAATATTCCCCTTGGAACTATATGAAAAAGTGCCATGAAGTTAGGTCAAAATCCTGGCCAAATTAGGGCAAAATTTCACTAAGTATTTAGTTTCATGACCACATGTTCATAAAATTATAACTGGAGATCCTTACATTTTTGGAAGGATTTGTGTAAATAAAAGTTGTAGATTTCATGGAGGTCTACAACTTTCACGTTGGAAGTTTCTCTTGAATCATCTTTCATCATGGTGAAAATTTTGCTCAAAGTTATGAAAAACATGAGATTTCCAACACTTAGAAAAATTTCTAAGTTTGGAAATTTTGACTTTCCAAAATGAAATCTTGACTTTTTGATTTCCTGATGAATAAGTTTCATATTTTGACATGTTTTGATGAATTGCGATCTTTAGCACTTGAATTTGACCAAAAAGTCAAAGTTTGACTTTTCAATATACAGTTGACTTTTGATCGGTTGACTACAAAATTCATCTGTCAATCCAATGGACTTGCAATGTTTTGAACCATGTAATTAGGTAAAAATGATGTAATTGGACTCTTGATATCATGTCTTAAACCAATTGATCATTTTCTAGGTCAAAAATCAAAAATTTCCCTTCCCAGTCCAAACCCTAATTTTGACCATTTTGCCCTTTTGGAGATTTGATCAAATTTATTGAGTAATTATGGTCCAAACTTGATGTAGATCAAAAATTATGAAGTTTGACTGTAAATTGGCCATGGTTGACTTTTTCCCCAATACAGCTGATTTTTAGGTCAACTGCTCAATTGACTAAGCAAAAGTGTGATCCAAGGCTTGAAACTTGACATGAGTAATCTTGGTGGTCCATAATGATCCATGAAAGTCAAATGGGACATTGTAAGTTCAAAAATACTTGTGCAAACTCAAACCCTAACTTTGGTCATCAGTGTTTAAGAAGGTGTCTTGAGCTGATCAACCCTAGTGCAGTCTTGAGGCAAAGGAGATCTTGTGAGAAAATACTTGACAAATGAGAGGGAAAATTTTAGGGTACAACAGCTGCCCCTGTTCAATCTTCTTAAGCCTGAAGAGTTAGATTGGCGAGTTTGTCATTCGTAACTTGAAGGTGGAAGATGATTGGACATTAGAGTGCCCAGAAATTTGCACTCGATAATGTGATGGTTGATGGTATAGGAAATGGGCTTAAAAGATTCCATTTGGAGAGGAGATGAAAAGTTGTTGGGGATGGGTGTAGCGGTAAAATCAATGAAGTCTCCACCGAGTATTTATTTATCCAATATGAAAGGGAAAGGAAAATCATCGAATAAAAACCTAAAAGGGGATATCAAGGTCTTGCAACCGAGAGATTGGGTAAGGGAGTCGATTACGCGAGGGGAAGGTATTAGCACCCCACACGTCCATAGTACTCTACGGGATCCACTCTCGTTATTCTAATCAAAGTGTGTGTTCAATCTAATGCTTAAGGGTTATAAACTAAGAGAGAATGCATGCAAAGAAAAGAGAAGGAATGTAGGGAAAATAAAGTTGTACTCCCTTGGGCCCTACCCCAATGCCTATGTATCCTTTTTGAGGAATCAGAGCTACCGTAGTTCGGCTCATATATTTTGTTTGTTTGTATTTTTTAAATGAACAATGTTGCATTCGATCATTCCACCGCTGCTCGACCTTTGAAGACTTACGATCTGTAGTGGAAAGGAGCTAACATGCTCTTAGAAGAGAAAAGGCGAATGGCGAAAAGAAATGGATTGGTTGGTATTTTTTACCATGAAAAGAATTTTTTGTATGCTTAGCATTTTTATTCATTTTCCAAGAAAAAGAAGTTTTAGTTTTAAATGCAATTATGCAAAAATGGGAAGAAAACATTCAAGGGAGACTAACCTATTCTAACCAAATGTTATCATACAATGAGGGATCCTATATAAGTTAGTATGCCAAAGAAAGTATAACAAACTATCCTATAGGGAACATGCACTAAGAGCGAAGTCGTGATCTCAATTTCTAAATTGAGTGACTCATCGATCAACAAGAAATAAAGGAAAGCGATAAAATCATATAGGGAGCATGCACTGAGAGCGAAGTCGTGATCTCAATTTCTAAATTGAGTGACTCATCAATCAATAAGAAAGGGAACAAACACAAGCACAACACATATAAGAAATGAAGTGCGGAATGCCTGCTACAGTTCTTTAAATAGCGACTTCGAGCACACGCTCTTTATTTCCTACTTCTCGTGATATCTAGAAAGCAATAAAATGCGGAAAAAAAAATTGGAAGCAGTGTAATACCAAACGAACAATGACGTCCGCAAAAAGCGCAACCAAAGTAAATAAATCCGAGATACTTTGTACGAGCTGGCATCAACAAACAAATAGTCAGAGTTCGAATATTTGGGATAGGTGTCACAACTTCGTCGATGTGAAAATAAATTACAATCGGAATCCAAAACACATCCGCATACCAAATAATGAACCTGCATAAAACTCAGCTCAACCAACAAAGGTGAATCACAAATTTCGAATAATCGAATAACCATGAATTAATTCCTATAATCAAAAATGAGGAAAATCTAACAAATTTTTATATTTGACTTTATTATTTTTATCACGTAAATAAAAAAACAAACAAGTCTAAACAATTGGCAAAATTATTTAAAAGGACTCACTAAAATAATAAACAACAAAATAACTCCCAGAGGGTGAAAACTGAATGTAGGGGTAGTGTTCAGCAAATTCCAAAAGCCCAATCAGTTTGAGTCCAACACATCTTCTTTGTTCCAATTGCTTGCTTCACCAAAAAATGTAATTAGGGCCAAGAGAATATCAAATCTGCCAAAGTCCACGAATGCCCCCAACATCAATTTTCAGCATTTTTTATTATCACTATTTTTCTGATTATTCTGATAGTAATAAAATCCCATAGAAGGCTTGAAACAGCGTCGTTTAGACCAAATGCACATCAAAACCTCATTTTTTCTCTTCTTCTCGTTTCAACCTATTTCGCCTTTCAAAGCTTCAGCAACCGTGCCGGCGGCGCCCGTGGTGGGGAGTACGGACAGAGCAAAAATGGTATCACCTTGTTCATTTCTAAGCCCTAAGTCCAAATCCAACATTCTTTTCTTTCAATTTCTCCTCAAACTTCCTACATCTAAACCCAACAGAAACCCTAGATTCATCTTGCACCTTAACCTTTCATGTTCCCTTAATTCTATGAAAACTTTTGAATCTACACTTGATTGTAACAAAAAAAAACCCTAACAATTTGGATCGAAATTCAATGAAGAAGAAACCTAATCTCGAGTAGCAAGTTTGGGGTTATGATTCAGCAAGGCAAGAACTACACGATAATATCAAAGAATATGATAAACAACATGAAGACGCAACCAACTTCAATGGAGCATACCTCTGCGTCAACTCTGGCAATGACAGATAGCTTTAGGTAAGCTTCTTCTTGGTTACTTCTTCTACGTTCTTATTTGTGATGCGTTCTGTGAGGTTCCTGTTCTTCCTTCTTCTGACTTTCTACGTGTATCAGTGTTGTAGTTTTGATGAAGTGTTGTTGTTGCGATGAAGATGAGTGAAGATGATGAAGAATGGAGAAATGGAGGATCCGGTTCTAGCGATCTAGGTTTGATGATGATGAAGGTTGATGAAGGTGATGAAGAAAGACGATGGAGATTTCAGAGGTTTTTTTGATTCACAGATGAAAAGGATTGCAGAAGTATATGCTTGGAAAGAAAAAATGAGAATTCTTCAGAAGGTTATTGAACCAAAAAATGAAGATTCAGAGAGAGTGGAGAGGTGAGTATATCTGTTTTCTCTTATCTTTCTGTGAATGAATCCTGAAAATTAGTGAATCCCCCCCTTGAAATCCATCTGGTCAGTTCTGTTATATCATTTTGTTAGAAGATTGTTGAGAATTGGTTGGGAATCCCCACAGTTAGGATTAGTTAGAAACTACTAGAGGTTGTTAGAAGGTGAGCTTTTTTTTCTATCACAGTCTGTTATAATTTGGTTTGACATATAGAGCAGTTGGTTAGTGAAGTTAGAGGTGGTTGGAAAATTTGTTAGGACTGTTAGTTGGGGGTTAATTAACCGGGTTCTATTAGAAAACAGTTGGAAGAAGGTTTAAAAAATAGTTAAGTTTTTGTTTGGACTGTTAAGGGAATTGGTTAGAGAGGGTTAATTGGCTGTTTGTTATAAGAGTTGTTTGGAATGGTTAGAGAAAATGGTTAACAGTTAGGAAAAGGTTTGTTGGAGACTGTTACATTCTGTTTTGCCCTGTTTCTGTTTTCTGTTAGAAGAAAAATGGTTAGTTAGGAAGGTTGAGAAATCTGTTAGCGGTTGGTTACAGTCTGTTTTTGGGCTAAAACAGGGTCCTGACTTCTGTTGAAAGGGTTTTTTTTGTGAAATGCTAATAGTTATATGGTTTTAATATGGTTGCAGGGCTGCATAGGGTATAAAAAGTTGCAGCATGGCTGATTCTTTTACAGAGCATGTTTACTCGTCTTGTTTTCCTTCGTGCAGAGCATGGGCTTGGTTGGAAGATTGGCTCGAAGAAAGGTGCAGATCCAATCACATGAAAAAGATGAAGAATGACATAGATTTTAGATTTTTAGGGTTTTGGTCTTTGTGATGTAAAAGCCTTGTAATTTTATCATGTATTTTTGTAATTAATAATGTTGTAATGAGAACTCATATGTAATGAATTGCATACTTGATATACACTTTGGATTGTAAACTAGAAATTTAACTTGTGTAATTCTTGATGAACATGATACGGATATTACAAGCTCTTGATCAAATGTTGACTTATGAATATGAATTTGAAACTCTGAATATGAACTCTTGACAACCTTGAATTTCTTTTTAAAGTACAAATAAATCTTGAACAATCTTGGTATAAGTTTAACTTTGGATAAGGCCTTAAACTCCAAGAAACATGAACGCCTGGATCATTTAGACTTCGAGATTCTTGTACTAGATTTATGAGTCTTGAATTTCAAACAACTCCCATGAATGAGCCTAAACTCTTTTGAATCAATTATTGAAAAAAAATCCAAACGCGTTTGAATTAACGACCTCGAATTCGATACAAGCCATCATCATGAATTTTCTTGAATCGGTCTTGAAAGAAACACTTCATAATAATGAATCCATTCTCTACTTCACTCTTCAAATTCAAGTCAACTTGCAAACAATCAAGAAGTTGAAGAGATAACAGGGGATTGATTACAACGAATCTCCCAAACTCCTACCACGCTATATAGTTGCTCTTTAATCAACAAAATATCAGCTGAAAATCCAGAGCCACACTTAATCATTCGGTAAGTCTCACCACAAGAAGAGAAACATGGTTCAATCTTCTAGACTTCTTAAAAAGAAATGAATCATAGAGCAAGTAATAAAAGGGAGGATCTACATGATTGATGAACTTGCAATAAAGAACAGATGGTGATCCTTGTAGCCTTAAGGAGAAAAACCTAGCATGATGAACTTCCGTTGAAGATCTAATACCAAGCTCCAGTATAACATAGAAAAAAAAGCATAATCCTTTGGCTGAGTTAAACCCTAATTCCCTTATTCCTTGAAGAAACTATGATGAAGAAAACCTTGTATTCTTAAGGAATATTTTCAAGGAAAGTATCCACGATGCTTGTAAACCAAAACCCTAATCTCATACCGAGAATGATAAGAGTGCCAGTTAAATCATCTTTGAGTAAGATAATAGCCTTAATTCATAGAGAGGAACCCTAATGCCAAAGCTCTTCGATCTTATAACCATGAGACCAATGCTATGTGCAAAACGTACAAAGTATGATGAGGGGTATTAGGGGCAAAAATTAGGGTATAACAATGGGCTTGTAGATGCCATCCAAAATGATTGCTGGTAGGAATAGAAGAAGTGTCAGAATAAATCTCCAGTTGATTTATGTTGGAATAGTGGATGTGTTGGATTGAGTATCAGAATAATATCCATAAATGGATTGTATCTAACTCATATCTGAGAGTTGAATCTGAATGAGTATCAGGATGGCATCCGTGCCTGGAGCATATCTAAACTGTATCTGAAAGCTGAATCTGAATGAGTATCAGGATGGAATCCGTGTCTGGAGCGTATTTGAACTGTATCTGAAAGCTGAATCTGAATGAGTATCAGGATGGAATCCGTATCTAGAGTGTATCTGAACTGTATCTGAAAGTTGAATCTAAATGAGTATCAGGATGGCATCTGTGTCTAGAGTGTATCTGAACTGTATCTGAAAGCTGAATCTGAATGAGTATCAGGATGGAATCCGTATCTAGAGTGTATCTGAACTGTATCTAAAAGCTGAATCTGAATGAGTATCAGGATGGCATCCGTGTCTGGAGCGTATCTAAACTGTATCTGAAAGCTGAATCTGAATGAGTATCAGGATGGCATCCATGTCTGGAGCATATCTGAATTGTATCTGAAAGCTGAATCTGAATGAGTATCAGGAATGCATTCGTGTCTAGAGCGTATCTGAACTGTATATGAAAGTTGAATCTGAATGAGTATCAGGATGGCATCCGTGTCTGAAGCGTATCTGAACTGTATCTGAAAGTTGAATCTGAATGAGTATCAGGATGGCATCCGTATCTGGAGTGTATCTGAACTGTATCTGAAAGCTGAATTTGAATGAGTATCAGGATGGCATCTGTGTCTGGAGCGTATCTGAACTGTATCTGAAAGTTGAATCTGAATGAGTATCAAGATGGCATATGTGTCTAGAGCGTATCTGAAAGTTGAATCTGAATGAGTATCAGGATGGCATCTGTGTCTGGAGCATATCAAAACTGTATCTAAAAGCTGAATCTGAATGAGTATCAGGATGGCATTTGTGTTTGGAGCGTATCTGAACTGTATCTGAAAGCTGAATTTGAATGAGTATCAGGATGGCATCCGTGTCTGGAGCGTATCAGAACTGTATCTGAAAGCTGAATCTGAATGAGTATCGGGATGGCATCCATGTCTGGAGCATATCTAAACTGTATCTGAAAGCTGAATCTGAATGAGTATCAGGATGGCATCCGTGTCTAGAGCGTATCTGAATTGTATCTGAAAGCTGAATCTGAAGATCTCGTGCCAGATTGCTTTAGTTGGTCGTGTAGATAATTGTCATGGCTTGTCTTAGGTATCAATCTCTGACCTTTGTAATTTGTTAATGATAGCCATTGATTAATCTTATCCTGAAAAGGGTAAAACATTAGTTGTATGCAATGTCATGATGTATGAAATGCGTGGTACAATGAGATTGTGATATATGCATTCGTGTTATCGATGTTTATGATATATGGATGCGATGTATGCGTATGTGAGCTAATCTGTTGCACTACTGTTGGATTGGGGAAAATAAATCCCTGACTGCTGTTGAGGATATGGAGTGTAAGTCTTCATGTTGTGAAGTTGAAGTGTTGATTAATTTCCGCTTAGAGAAATAAACTCTGTTGTAAGGGAAACGCCGTGTACTGCTTGTGAAATCCCGTTGGGGAATCCTGAGAAATTTGGCGACTTCTATCGGGGAGTGATAGCTGGAAGTTTATTCCGCTGGGGATTAAACTGCACATTATGGGGGATTTTATGGAATAGTTTAAAGATATTACCCTATTTCTTAAAGCCGTCAGTGATTGTCTTTTTATTTTGTTCATTTGTAAACAGTAGTTACGTTCAAAAATAAATCATTGGACGTTTTTGTAAACAAAACACTAAAATAAAGAAAAACACATAGTTTTGCACTTTCAAAGGGATATCTTTGTATTGACTTTAGTAAGTATTTTTGTATAATGAGACAAACATTCTAGTAAGAGAATGCCATCGTAAAAAATGAAAATTTGATACAAAGAAAAAATAGCTATGTGAAATAATCACATGGGGTTCCCATTCTGCTATAGCCTTCGTGTCTCTGAGCATCTCATCTATTTGTTGCATTGTCCGAAGCTGATTGAATTGATCAGAAACGTCGAGTTTTTAGGTTATCCATAAGGTGATCCAACGGGACATAGTCATATGCTTTAATTCCCCAACTTTTGCCCGGACCTCCCTTCCAGGTTTTCAGTCCATCGGGATACCCTTTTTTGCCCAAGTTGCCCTTTCGGGTTTTCAACTTGCCGGGTGTACAGATTTTTTTGTTTTATCCCTAATTTTTACCCGAACCTTTTTGGTTCGCCGGGATGCCCTTGTTTTTCCTAGGTGTGTCAACCTAGCGGGTCTCTTATGCGTAGTATCTTTTGACTATGTCTGCGTTCACAGGATGCGGTAGGTCGTCGCCATCCATAGTGGTTAAGATCATGGCTCCACCAAAGAATATGTTTTTGATAACAAACGGTCCTTCGTATGTAGAAGTCCATTTTCCTCTGGGATCACCTTGCGGCAGTATGATGCGCTTGATCACTAAGTCCTCGACTTGATATACTTGGCATCTGACCTTCTTGCTGAAAGCCTTGATTATCCGTTTTTGATATATTTGACCATGACAGATAGAAGTAAGCCTTTTCTCATCAATTAAGTTCAGTTGATCAAGTCGAGTTTGGATCCAATCGTCTTCATTCAGCTCTGCATCCCTCATGATTCTCAAAGAAGGGATCTGGACTTCAATAGGCAAGACAGCTTCCATGCCGTATACCAGAGAGTAAGGTGTTGCCCCGGTTGATATGCGCGCCATGGTGCGGTAACCGTGGAGAGCGAATGGTAGCATCTCATGCCAGTCCGTGTATGTGACTATCATTTTCTGTATGATCTTTTTGATGTTCTTATTTGCGGCTTCGACAACACCATTCATCTTTGGCCGGTAAGGAGAAGAATTATGGTGCTGGATCTTGAATTGCACGCACAGTGCGGTGATCATAGTATTATTTAGATTCGTACCATTGTCTGTGATGATCCTCTCTGGGATACCATACCGACAGATGAGATTCTGTTTAATGAACCGGGCTACTACATTCTTGGTAACGGAAGCGAAGGAGGCCGCCTCAACCCACTTTGTGAAATAGTCAATGGCCACCAAGATGAAGCGGTGTCCATTAGAGGCTGTTGGTTTGATTTCCCCAATCATATCGATTCCCCACATAGCAAAAGGCCAAGGAGCCGTCAAGACATTCAAAGGAACCTGATGCACGTGTACCTTGTCAGCATAGATCTGACACTTATGGCAAGTTCGAGAGTGTTGATAGCAATCTGCTTCCATGGTAGACCAGTAATAACCTGCACGTAGGATCTTCTTTGCCATCGTATGCCCACTGGAATGGGTGCCGAAAGTGCCTTCATGTAAATCAACCATGATCTTTTCCGCTTCAACCTTATCTATACAACGAAGTAATACAGAGTCGTGGTTGCGTTTGTAAAGAATTCCATTACTAAGGAAGAACTTAGTAGAGAATCTCCTTAAGAACTTCTTATCATTGACTGAAGCTCCTTCCGGATATTCTTGAGCCTCGAGATACCTCTTGACTTCGTGAAAGTAAGGCCGGTCCACTACTTCTTCAGTATTAATCTCGTGACAGTGAGCTGGTTCATTCATTCGTTCAATGGTGATCTGGGGAGCCTCGTTATCCCATTTAAGTTTAAACATGGATGACATTGTGGCTAGTGCATCTGCTAGCTGATTTTCTTCTCGTGGGAAATGCTCAAAGGTAATCTTCTCAAAATGTGGGATCAATGTCAACACATGTTCTTTGTAAGGGATAAGGTTAGGGTGTTTGGTGTCCCATTCCCCTTTGATCTGGCTGATGACCAAAGCTGAATCTCCGAATACATTTAAGGATTTGATCCCCAAATCTATGGCAGCTTTGAGACCAAAAATACACGCTTCGTATTCTGCCATGTTATTTGTACAGTTGAAGCAGAGTCTTGCAGTAAAGGGAGTATGACATCCTTCAGGGGATATGAGTACAGCACCAATGCCATTTCCGAGTGCGTTGGATGCCCCATCAAAGACCAGGGTCCATCGGGATCCTTGTTCAGGTCCGTCATATGGTATGAATTCTTCACAGTTGTTTACCATCATGATGTCTTCATCTGGGAATTCAAACTTCATGGACTGGTAGTCATCCACAGCTTGATGAGCAAGGTGATCAGCTAGTACACTGCCCTTTATTGCTTTCTGGATAGTATATTGTATATCATATTCCATCAGGATCATCCGCCATCTTGCTATTCTCCCAGAAAGGGCAGGTTTCTCGAAGATGTACTTTATCGGATCCATCTTGGATATCAATAAGGTAGTATGGGTCAGCATATACTGTCTTAGCCGGCGAGCAGCCCATGCCAGAACGAAGCAAGTTTTCTCGAGCAGTGAATATCTGGTTTCACGGTCGGTAAACTTTTTGCTCAGGTAATAAATAGCATGCTCTTTTCGGCCAGACTCGTCATGCTGCCCCAATACACACCCCATTGAATTTTCCAAAATAGTTAGATACATGATCAATGGTCTTCCCTTGGCAGGTGGCATCAAAACTGGAGGTTCTTGCAGGTATTCTTTGATCTTGTCGAAAGCAGTTTGGCACTCATCATTTCATTTGACTACTTGATCTTTCTTCAGTAATTTGAAGATTGGTTCACAAGTAGCTGTTAGGTGAGAAATGAATCTGGAAATGTAATTTAACCGTCCCAAGAATCCTCTAACTTCCTTCTCAGTACGAGGAGCAGGCATCTCTTGTATCGCTTTCACCTTGGCGGGATCCACTTTGATACCTTTATTGCTGATAACAAAGCCTAGGAGTTTACCGGACCTCACCCCAAATATGCATTTATTCAGATTCAACCTTAGCTTGTATTTCTTTAGCCTCTCAAATAATTTCTGCAAATGGTCGAGATGTTCTTCTTCTGTTTAAGATCTGGCTATCATGTCTTCCACATAGACCTCTATTTCGTGATGTATCATGTCGTGAAATAGAGATACCATGGCACACTGATAGCTTGCCCCAATGTTCTTCAATCCGTATGGCATAACCTTGTAACAAAATGTGCCCCATTGTGTGACAAAGGTTGTTTTCTTCATGTCCTCAGGTGCCATTTTGATTTGGTTGTAGCCTGATAAACCGTCCATGAAGGAAAACACCTTATGATGTGTTGTATTGTCAACCAGAATATCGATGTGCGCCAAAAACTTGATCGCGACTTTATCGTCTAAATTAATCGGGAGACTGCAAGTATACAGCCCTATCGCGTAGTTTTAAAAGATATCGAACCTAAGGGACTATAAATCGAACTAACGTAACCAAAACTACTGTGTAAAGCTATAGCTATCGAATAATTAATTAGGGGAATTTTTGGGTAATAAAACTTAGTTCTAATTGAAATAATAATATTGCGAATATCGGTATGTACTTCGTTAACTTTTAAAGAATCCGGCTTTCCACTGGCTTATTTTCAAAAATAGTAATAATATCTTTTTCAGCAAAAAGTATTTATTCAAAAATCTATTCTCAAACTTTCGCTCTATTGAAGTAGATTATAATTTTAAACTCTGATGTATGCTTTCGCTATCCCATTGATTTTAAAATTACTTTTTGAAAATAAATAAAGTTTAATTGGTTTTAAAACGCTGTCGCAATCTTTAAAAGCAATACCTAGTATCTACTATCTGATTCTAAACCTCAAACTGTCGCTCTATTGGTTTCTAATCTTAGTCGGTTTATTAACCTCAAACTTTTGCTCTGTTGGTTTCTAAACCTTTTTAACAAAATAAACTAGATAACTAAATCAGAAAGAGTGTTTATTTTATAAAATATAATCAAGCCTATTTATTCCGGATCCATTTAAATTAACTCGTTACATACCGATATTTAAATGATTTAGCCAGACATACTCATAAAAACAGACATGGATACATAAAAGGAGTTAACATTCATAAATAAATTCATGGCTAAATAAATATTCTCATGCAAATAATTAATTAATTAAAGCGATGTAAATAAGGAACCTGAATTGAATAAATGCTGGAAACAATTCTTGAAGCTTGAATCAATCCGTACAGAATCCTCGTTCTTCAACGGAAATAAATTCTAAGTATTCGAAAAAGGAAAAGAAGCTGGCTGGAAAAAATAACTACTAGGAGTTGAATTACAATGGAAACTAGTAAATGCGATGAAAGTAAAAATTCTGAAAACTGAAAAAATTCTAAGCAAAAACGGTCCCAATTTTCATTTCCTAATGTCCTCTTATAGTCCTCGAACGTAACCACCTCTTCAGATATTTTTGTGTCCCACTTATCCTTGAATTTCTCGTTTTTTACTTGCCCACGTTGAGACGGGCGCCTCAATTGACTTGTTCTCCATTGACCACGTTGAGACGGGCGCCTCCCACTAAGGGGAAAGTCCGAGGCGGGCGCCTCAATTGTAGGGGAAGAGTTGAGACGTGCGTCTCACTCTTGCATGCGCTTTTAGGGTTTTCTTGCCTGCATGGGTTTGAATTCGTTTGGGCCCGTTTGGAGATAATAGACCCTTTTTGATCCATCACCATTGCTTTGCACACCCCTTTTCTTCATTTCTTGCACCCTTAGTCCAATAACTCTCTGAATTTCTTCACTTTGCTCAATTTGTCTAATTAAAATAAAATACCTGAAACAATAGAAATACCGGCGTAATATGGAAATAAAATGAAATAATTAAATAAAAAATACTAACATTACCTATGAAAATTAAATCAAATATACTATATAAAATTGCGTTATCAAACTCCCCTATACTTAAACCGTTGCTTGTCCTTAAGCAAAAGTGAAAAGGTGAAAATCACTGACGCGCAGTTAAACACAGATATAAGAACATACATCACTTCGTACCAGGTTGCAAGTTGAAAATTTTTTTTTTTTGTTAGAGAATTTAAGTCGAACTTAAACACCAAAGTTACCGTAGGAACACTGGATAACCCCATTTAAGCAGACCAATTTAAGTCATGTCATTATAGCTTAACCCAATACTATGTTTTATTTCACCCGTTTTCATTCTAGTGCAATCACATTAAGCCCTTTACCTTACACGCACATAGTGGAGTAACTGGTTAGTGAATTTGATCTTAGTAAGCCAGCTAGGAGTTCTGGTAATTTAATCATATGGTACTCCCTTTTTCCAATTAAAAATTGCGGGGGATCGAACCGTAATTCACCCTACCAAGTTCAGCACCAGGGACCACTGAACCAATTTATAATGGATTATTATGCATTTAAATTTATAGTTTCTGCAACTGTTGGATTAAATGATCTGGTAAGGATCATCTAACTTAATAAGTGCATCTTCAGATAAAAGCAATTTCTTAAGAATATTTGATCAATCACTTATATTCATCAGCTCCCCACGTAGTTTGTGTTTATGGCGGTGCCGACTGCTTAATAAACTACTCGGGGCTAATCTAAAACTAAGTTTTAAAGGTTTTGGTATAATAAGTACTTAAATCGATCCAACACATCGGGGATTTTGAAGTGTTAAGACGATAGCAATTTTGCTAAGTTGCTCGAATTATTGTTTATAATAGGCAACCTTAATACTAGTTGAATAATGTTTTATAAATGCGTGTTAAAATTGTTTTATTTTATTCGTTATGGCTCAAGAAATAGGAGGAATTCGAGTAAGCACAAATTTTTGCATAAGAGATTAAAATTTGCATAAATAAGTATTTTATTGAATTGAAATTTTGCAATACAAGAAAAGAAATAAAAGGAAAAATACTACAAAGAGAGCAAGGGAAATGGAAATGAACAAGGAAATGATCTGACTCCCCCATACTTAAAAGGAGCAATGTCCTCAATGCGATAAAAACAAAGGAGAATCAGATGAAAAGAGAAAGGCGATCACTCGTTGCTTTGAGAATCATGATTTCTTGTTCTTCGTCCTCTAGTACGGGGTCTTCGTCGTACGTCAGAATTAGAATCATTAAGATGAAGTGCGTCTGCTATGCGAGCTTGCAAAGATTCGAGGTTACGATCATGGAGAAAGGCGTATTGTTGTTGTTCGCGTCGCATCTCTTGTTGATCACGTTGTACTTCTTGTACGAGACGTAAAGTCTCAGCTTGGTTTTGTTGCATGGCATGGAACAACTGATCTTGACGAAGCATATGAGCCTGCATGGCTGCGAAATTTGCAGGGGGATTATCTGGTTGTTGGGCGGCAGGTGCATCAAGAGCATAACGCCAATTTGCGCGGACTCGGACGTCGTACGATTCGGACAAGGTAACACAATATCAGGAATTGGACGGCGATTTATCACCAATGTAAACCGGCCATCATGTCTTGGAGAGATTATGTGGGAATCTCGGCAATAGATGACATCGAGAAGAGTGGCTGGCATCATGTATGGTAACAAAGAAAGTAGCTCGGCGGAAAGGCCTAAAGCAAATGCTAAAGATGTGATGATGCCTCCAAAAACAAAGGGATTAGTACCTGCCGCGTTCGCGCATGTGTGGATGTGACTGAGCATGAAAGGAGCGACGTTGACAGCCTGACCATTAAGGGCACAGAAAATGATGAACATCTCATTTTGGTTGACCTTGTGATTATTGGTCCGACCAAAGATGGTGTTAGCAAGAACGCGGTGAAAGTACCTTAATGCAGGGTTATGTATTTGAGAAGCGTAGAGATCGCGCCAACTTTCCGTTGTTTGACCGGTTAGATCATTCCATAAGGAGAAGCCGACTTGATCCCAAGAAAGATTGTGGTCATCGTCGAAAGGCTTGTAATGGACATGCTCGCCGCGAGTGAAAGATAAGAGTTCGACGGCTCTTTCTTGATCAAGAGAGTACTCTTGGTTGAACATGCGGAAATTGGCGGTTCCGGTTGTGTAGGGATCGTCGACAGGTGTTGTGTAAGAGAAGGAACTAAGAAATTTAAGCACGAGTGGTTCATAAGTTGGACATGGGTTTGTGCATAGACTGGTTAAACCGGTGTTATTGAGCATTAATACGATGCTATCGGTCATACCTAAGGTTTCCAAACACTCCGAACTTATGTATTTTGTTGGGACGACGGAACGGGTATAGAATTTGGTATACTTTTGTAGTTGTTGGCCGTCGTCGTTGTCGCGGAAAATGATATTGGATAGGTCGGGTGGTGGTCGGTCGGGCTTAACTTGTCTTTGGTTGTTTCGTGGAGCCATAGATGGATATGGGTAGAAGAAGAAAAAAAAGGTAGAAAATATGGGTGTAGGAGAGGAAATGGTAGAGATGGTTAGAAATGTTGTGAAATTAGAAAGAAGGATGAATGGTATTTATAGTTGAGTGAGAGTTAAGAGTGATAAATTATAATAAGTGGGTGTTGGAAAATGGAGGGGAAAATTTGAATGGGGATTAATGGTGGGAAATGGAAGGAATATAGTTTGAATGGGAATAAAGAGTGTTGAATTTGAATTAATTGGGGTGAATGGGAAAACGAAACGGACAAGACAAGTAAATGCAAGGAGACCAACTTTTTCTGTACGAGACAAATGCTGAGGCGACCGCCTGACATAGGAGAACACGCGTGAGGCGTGCGTCTCAAAGTTGCATGGGAAGTGGGAGGCGTGCGTCTCCTGTCAGCGTGTTAGGCTGAGGCGTGCGTCTCAGCTTGTTGGGAACAGGCGCGTGAATGACAGTATGCATGTAATAATACTAATATTCCTATAACAAAATATTTTTATATGATACAATATATTAAGCTGCAATATAATTATAGGAAAATAACGTGAACGGCTTTTTAAAATGATGACCCAAGTTGCTTACGATTTTCAGAATCAAGTGTCTGGAAAGTAAAACATACAAACATAACAAAAATATTGTAATTCCTAACAAAATCAAACTAAGCTAAATAGAATGAACTACTTAAAAGCTCTAGCCACTACATGGTCCTGCCTTAGGAGCGGAGGAAGAATGAAAGTAAGCGAAGACTTCTTGAAATTGCGCAGAAACAGTATCCATAAAACCAAAGAAATCTGCTCGCAAACTAGTCAAATCGTCCCTCAAAGCCTGATGTTCCACCTGGAGAGCGTGGATGACAAGGGCATAATTAGTGGTAGGAGCCTCATGCATAACGGTGTCAGGAGCAACAGAGTGAGCGGTAGAATCGTGCTGAGGAGGGCCCATATCATAATAACCTGAAGGAGCAGTGGGATCTTCCTCAGAATCTTCCAAAACCTCATAATCTTGCGGAGTCTCAGGAGTACGGGGCGGAGAAGGCTGCTGATCAAGACCAAAAATCCAGTTGGCTTTGTTATGCACACTCGTAGCAGGGTTAGGCAAGGTAAACAGCTGCATAACATGACCATTAATCAACAAGGTAAACTGAGTCGGGCCAAGATCACCAATTATACCAGTGTTGAAACAGAACTCGATGGTCATGCAAGTAATACCAGTAAAAGCATTCAGATGCTTAAAGGATTGTCGAGGTCCAACAACATTCGCAATCATAGTGACGAGACCTCCCATCCGAATGGGTGCATGATCAGTATCAATGAGATCCACAAAGGTACGGATCAGATAAGTGATCGCATTAACCGGACGGTTTTGCGAAGCACAATACATGATAAAAAGCTCATCTTTAGAAACAGTGGTGACATTATGGGGTTTTCCAAAAATGGTGTGGGCCAAAATCTTATGGAAATACCTGAAGGCCGGATTGTGGATATTCTCTGATACAAAGTCCTCGGGCTCAGGGTTAAGGATTCCAGAAATAGATCCCCAAAAATAGTCAAGCTCTCTAAATCCAAGACACTTCTCCTGAGTTTCATGATAAACTCTTATGCCATTAGGAAAACCAAGAAGCTCACCCAATTCTTTATGGTTAAACTTGAAAGTGATGCCAAAAAGTCTGAAGATAATAAGTCCACGGTGTAAAGCGAACCCATGAGTAGGAAAATACATCAAAGAGCTGAGGAACTCCAAAGTAAGGTTCCGATAAGTGGCATAGCAAGTCATCAAGTGTGAACTATCCCACCCAATCTGATTCAGCAGAAAAAGCACACTATCACGAATACCAAGAGCAGTCATAGCACCGTGATGAGGGTAGATAGTAGGTAACATCTCACGCTCGGATAAAACTCCATATTTGGTGCGTTGATTTCTCCCTCTGAAACTAACTGGCATATTGTCAACTCGAGACATAGCGGGAAGAGAAATAAGTAGCAAGAAATAGCCTGAAGAGAAGAAAAATAAAGAAGATCAGCATTGGCCAAAATGCTGATAAGAAGAAAAAAAACATAGAATAGAAAGAAATAAGACAAAGAGGAGAAATATAATGAATAGATAAAGAAAAGAAATAGATATATTTTTGTTTTTGTTTTCGTTAAAAATAGACTAAAGAAGAAATGAAAAATAAGAAGAAGGAAATAAAGAAATAAATAAAAAAAACGGTGGGTTGTCTCCCACAAAGCGCTTTGTTTTATGTCGTAAGCTCGACAAATAAAACTAAAAACTAGGCTTCTAATCAAGCGTGTGGCTCGTCTAGATTTATCGTTTGAGAATTTCCCTCGAGTTCAGTTAGATGGTAATGTTTTAAACGCTGCCCGTTTACTATAAACGGTTCAATCGAAGGTCCTTTAATCTCTATTGCACCACTTGGATAAACTCGAGTAATTTCAAAAGGTCTGGACCACCTAGATCGTAATTTTCCAGGAAATAATTTTAATCGTGAGTTAAATAGTAATACCAAGTCACCTATGTTAAAATTCTTCCTAGATATATGCTTATCGTGCCATTTCTTTGTGCGCTCTTTGTAAATCCTAGCATTTTCGTACGCATCCTGTCTAAGTTCTTCCAATTCATTAATATCCAGGATACGCTTCTCTCCAGCGGCAGTGTAACTTAAGTTCAGATTCTTAATGGCCCAATAGGCCTTGTGTTCTAACTCAACTGGGAGATGGCATGACTTACCATAAATAAGCTTGAAAGGGGTGGTACCGATGGGAGTTTTATAGGCAGTTCGATAAGCCCATAAAGCTTCGTGAAGCTTAAAGGACCAGTCCTTTCTGGACGTAGCGACAGTTTTTTCAAGGATTTGTTTTATCTCGCGATTTGAAACTTCAACTTGTCCGCTAGTTTGAGGATGGTAAGGTGTAGCTATGCGATGTCGAACTCCATATTTTCCTAATAATTTTTCAAAGATTTTGGAAATGAAATGAGATCCACCATCACTTATAACGAGTCTGGGTACACCGAACCTAGGAAAGATTATGTTCTTGAACAGCTTAATTACCACTCGGGTGTCATTTGTTGGGGAAGCTATAGCTTCGATCCATTTTGAGACATAATCCACAGCCACGAGTATATACTTGTTACCGGATGAAGATGGAAAGGGTCCCATAAAGTCTATCCCCCACACATCAAAGATTTCGACTTCTAAAATTCCTTTTTGTGGCATTTCGTCACGTCTAGATATATTACCGGTGCGTTGACACCGGTCGCATTTTAAGATGGTGGCATGTACGTCTTTCCATAAATTAGGCCAATAGAGACCGGATTGTAAAATCTTTGCACAAGTTTTAGATGTACTCGCATGTCCTCCGTAAGGTGCAGAATAACAGTGTTTTATAATGTTTTCAATCTCTTCTTCTGGCACACATCGGCGGAAAATTCCATCGGGACCTCTCTTGAAAAGTAAAGGTTCATCCCAATAATACTGTTTAAGATCATGGAAAAATTTCTTCTTCTGTTGGTAGGTAAGTTCAGGTGGTAAAACGCCTGCAGCGAGGTAATTTACGAAATCGGCATACCAAGGCACTGAGGAGACGGCTAAGGTGGTTTCCATGAGTTTATCTGGTTCTGTGTCTTCCAAGTGGGCAATTAGTTTATCATACTGGAATTCATCATCGATCGGAACTTGTTCATGTTTAAGATTTTCTAGTCTAGAGAGATGATCTGCTACCACGTTTTCAGTTCCTTTCTTATCTTTGATTTCTAAATCGAACTCTTGCAGCAGCAATATCCATCTCAGGAGTCTAGGTTTAGCGTCTTTTTTGGTTAGGAGATATCTAATAGCAGCATGATCAGTGTATATGATTATTTTGGATCCTACTAAGTAGGAACGAAACTTGTCTAATGCGAAGATCACTGCTAAGAATTCTTTCTCGGTTGTAGCATAATTCATCTGCGCTTCGTCCAGGGTTCTGCTTGCATAATATATGACGTGGAGTATTTTATCCTTTCGCTGTCCTAAAACAGCTCCTACGGCATAGTCACTTGCGTCACACATTATTTCAAAAGGTTCATTCCAATCTGGAGTTTGCATTATAGGCGCAGAAATTAATGCTTTCTTAAGTGTTTGAAAGGCTTCTAAACATTTTTCATTGAAGATAAATTCGGCGTCTTTCATTAATAGCTCAGTTAGGGGTTTAGTTATCTTAGAGAAATCTTTAATGAATCGTCGATAAAAACCGGCGTGTCCCAAAAAGCTTCGGATTTCTCTAACAGTTTTTGGAGGTTGAAGGTTCTCAATAACTTCGATTTTAGCAGAATCGACTTCAATTCCTCTTTTGGATATAATGTGTCCTAAAACAATTCCTTCTTGTACCATAAAATGGCATTTCTCCCAATTAAGCACTAGATTAACCTTCACACAACGTTCTAATACCCTTTCTAAATTTTCTAAACATTCTTCAAAGCTTTGTCCACAGACGGAAAAATCGTCCATGAAGACTTCCATAATATTGTCCAGAAAATCATCAAATATTGCCATCATACATCTTTAAAAAGTTGCAGGAGCATTGCATAAACCAAATGGCATTCTTCTATAAGCAAAGGTTCCAAAAGGGCATGTGAAAGTTGTTTTCTCTTGGTCATTAGGATGAATAGGTATCTGAAAGAAACCTGAATAACCGTCCAAGAAACAGAAATGAGAGTGTCTAGCTAAACGTTCCAACATTTGATCAATAAATGGTAAAGGGAAATGATCTTTTCTGGTGGCTTTGTTAAGTTTATGATAATCGATGCACATCCTCCATCCAGATTCGACTCTTTTAGTTATGATTTCTCCCTTCTCATTTTCGACTACTGTGACACCTCCTTTCTTAGGTACAACATGCACAGGGCTAACCCATTTGCTATCAGATATAGGATATATGATTCCTGCTTCAAACAACTTCATAACTTCCTTTTTCACAACCTCGCTCATAATCGGGTTTAGTCTCCTCTGGTGTTCTCTTGAAGTTTTACAATCTTCTTCTAGCAAAATGCGATGCATACAGATAGAGGGACTTATTCCTTTAAGATCAGTGATATTATATCCTAAGGCTGTTGGATATTTTCTCAGAGTTTGTAAAAGTTTTTCAGTTTCGGTTTCACCAAGTTCTGCGTTGACTATCACTGGTCGTTCGAGTTCGGGATCTAGGAATTCATATCTTAGATTTTTAGGAAGTGTTTTGAGTTCTAGGGGTGGTTTCCTTAAACATTGTGTAGGATCTGGTGCTATAGCTAAGCATTCACTTAGATTACTACTCAGATTTTCATCGAGATTGTCTTCATTTTCAAGCTCAGCTTCTTTTCTACATTCATCGATGATATCCATGAAGTAACAAGTATCTCCAATTGCAGGTGCTTTCAGGAATTGAGAGAGGATAAATTCGATTTTCTCTTCACCTACTTCAAAAGTAAGTTTTCCTCTTTTTACATCTATAATTGCACCGGCTGTAGCTAAGAAAGGCCTTCCAAGAATGATTGGGGTAACTTCGTCCTCCCTTATGTCCATGATAATGAAATCGGTTGGTATATAGAATTGGCCAATGCGTACAGGAACATTCTCGAGAACTCCTGCAGGATATTTAATTGACCTATCCGCTAATTGAACAGACATTTTGGTTGGTCTGAGTTCTCCCATTTCAAGTTTCTTGCATATAGATAACGGCATCACACTTATACTGGCTCCAAGATCACATAAAGCTTTATCTATGACAAATTTGCCAATTACACATGGAATAGAGAAACTTCCAGGGTCTTTGAGTTTAGGAGGCATTGTGTCTTGAATAATTACACTACATTCAGCAGTAAGCATGACAGTTTCATTATCCTCTAGCTTTTTCTTATTGGATAGAATCTCTTTAAGGAATTTAGCGTAGGAGGGCATTTGAGTTATAGCTTCGGTAAAAGGAATTGTAACATTAAGTTGTTTCAGAAGATCCACGAATTTCTTGAATTGACCCACATTCTTAGTTTTAGCTAACCTTTGAGGGCATGGGATACGAGGCTTATAAGGTGGTGGGGGTACATAAGTTTCATCTTTTTGCGTGGCATCTTCATTATTATCTCTCTGATTTTCCTTTTCTTCTTTATCTTTAGTTTCAGATTGTTTATCATAATTTTGTTGCATAGCTGGGCTATTATTTCTGGGATCTACAGGTCCATCATACTCTGTTCCGCTTCTTAAGATAACAGCATTTGCAT
Source organism: Vicia faba (assembly GCA_948472305.1). Classification (NCBI taxonomy): domain Eukaryota; kingdom Viridiplantae; phylum Streptophyta; class Magnoliopsida; order Fabales; family Fabaceae; genus Vicia; species Vicia faba. The sequence continues at coordinate 74,373,224 of OX451735.1, forward strand.
GTCCTTTGGGATTAGGTTGAGGTTGTCCAGGAAATGAGCCAGCAGGAGCAGCAGGAGCCGCTTGTTGTTGAGCTACCTGAGAGATTTGTGTTTCTAACATTTTATTATGTGTAGCTAAAGCATCAAGCTTGTTAGATAATTGCTTAATCTGCTCATTAATGTGTATATTCTGATTTTGAACATCCTTATTAGTCTGGGATTGAGTATTATTGGTTTGGGATTGAGTAGCGATGAAATGCTCTATCATGACTTCCAAATTAGACTTCCTAGGAGCATTAGACGTGTTAGGACCATTATTGGTGTAGCTGGAGCTTGTCCAGGTGCGTATAACGCGTTGTTACTCTTGTATGAAAAGTTAGGATGATTCTTCCAGCCAGGGTTATATGTGTTGCTGTAAGGATTACCCTGTACGTAATTCGCTTGTTCAACTGGAACTCCTGTTAAAAGTGGGCATTTTGGAGCAAGATGTGATTGGATACCACATAAGTCGCAAGTTTGAGCAATTGCAGCAACAGTAGCTGCGGGAGCGGTGGTAAGATTCTCGAGCTTTTGAGTGAGAGCTTCCACTTTAGCGTTGACTTGATCCAGACTATTCACTTCAACCATGGCACCTTTTGTTTGAGATTTCTCTATGCTAACTCTCTCCGTACCCCATTGGTAATGGTTTTGAGCCATGCTTTCGATAAGTTGTCTTGCTTCAGTATATGGTTTATTCATCAGTGCGCCACCAGCTGCGGCGTCTATAGTCAATCTCGTATTATACAAGAGACCATTGTAGAACGTGTGAATGATCAGCCATTCTTCTAAACCATGATGAGGACAGAGTCTAAGCATGTCCTTATAACGTTCCCAAGCTTCAAAGAGTGATTCATTGTCTTTTTGTCTGAAACCATTGATATTGGCTCTGAGCATAGCAGTTTTGCTTGGAGGAAAATATCTAGCCAAGAAGACTTTCTTCAACTCATCCCATGTGGTGATTGAGTTGGAGGGAAGAGATTGGAGCCATGCGCGAGCTCTGTCTCTGAGAGAAAAAGGAAATAGGCGCAATCGTATCGCCTCGGGGTTAACACCATTCACTTTCACAGTGTCTGCGTACTGTACAAACACTGACAGATGAAGATTTGGGTCGTCAGTAGGAGCTCCAGAAAACTGGTTCTGCTGAACGGCGGAAAGAAGCGAAGGTTTTAGCTCGAAATCGTTTCGAGCGATAGCAGGAGAAGCAATACTATTATGAGGCTCTGCTTGAGAAGGAACAGCGTAGTCCTTAAGAGGACGAGGAGCAGGAGCATCAGGATCAACCATCTTCTTGAGTTCTTCAACGTCAGGAAGTTTGGTCGGAGGAAGGTTGTTGCGTTCTAAATACTCTTGAATTCGTCTCCTTAATCTAAGGTAATGCTCGATATCGTATATAGGTATATGCAAAGGCGCGCCTTGAGAGCGAGTATTTGGCATACACAGAGGGAAAAGAAATAGTTGCTATAGTCTATATTTCGTAATAAAATTACGATATCAACTTAAATAGTCCCCGGCAACGGCGCCAAAAACTTGATCGCGACTTTATCGTCTAAATTAATCGGGAGACTGCAAGTATACAGCCCTATCGCGTAGTTTTAAAAGATATCGAACCTAAGGGACTATAAATCGAACTAACGTAACCAAAACTACTGTGTAAAGCTATAGCTATCGAATAATTAATTAGGGGAATTTTTGGGTAATAAAACTTAGTTCTAATTGAAATAATAATATTGCGAATATCGGTATGTACTTCGTTAACTTTTAAAGAATCCGGCTTTCCACTGGCTTATTTTCAAAAATAGTAATAATATCTTTTTCAGCAAAAAGTATTTATTCAAAAATCTATTCTCAAACTTTCGCTCTATTGAAGTAGATTATAATTTTAAACTCTGATGTATGCTTTCGCTATCCCATTGATTTTAAAATCACTTTTTGAAAATAAATAAAGTTTAATTGGTTTTAAAACGTTGTCGCAGTCTTTAAAAGCAATACCTAGTATCTACTATCTGATTCTAAACCTCAAACTGTCGCTCTATTGGTTTCTAATCTTAGTCGGTTTATTAACCTCAAACTTTCGCTCTGTTGGTTTCTAAACCTTTTTAACAAAATAAACTAGATAACTAAATCAGAAAGAGTGTTTATTTTATAAAATATAATCAAGCCTGTTTATTCCGGATCCATTTAAATTAACTCGTTACATACTGATATTTAAATGATTTAGCCAGACATACTCATAAAAACAGACATGGATACATAAAAGGAATTAACATTCATAAATAAATTCATGGCTAAATAAATATTCTCATGCAAATAATTAATTAATTAAAGCAATGTAAATAAGGAACCTGAATTGAATAAATGCTAGAAACAATTCTTGAAGCTTGAATCAATCCGTACAGAATCCTCGTTCTTCAACGGAAATAAATTCTAAGTATTCGAAAAAGGAAAAGAAGCTGGCTGGAAAAAATAACTACTAGGAGTTGAATTACAATGGAAACTAGTAAATGCGATGAAAGTAAAAATTCTGAAAACTGAAAAAATTCTAAGCAAAAACGGTCCCAATTTTCATTTCCTAATGTCCTCTTATAGTCCTCGAACGTAACCACCTCTTCAGATATTTGTATGTCCCACTTATCCTTGAATTTCTCGTTTTTTACTTGCCCACGTTGAGACGGGCGCCTCAATTGACTTGTTCTCCATTGACCACGTTGAGACGGGCGCCTCCCACTAAGGGGAAAGTCCGAGGCGGGCGCCTCAATTGTAGGGGAAGAGTTGAGACGTGCATCTCACTCTTGCATGCGCTTTTAGGGTTTTCTTGCCTGCATGGGTTTGAATTCGTTTGGGCCCGTTTGGAGATAATAGACCCTTTTTGATCCATCATCATTGCTTTGCACACCCCTTTTCTTCATTTCTTGCACCCTTAGTCCAATAACTCTCTGAATTTCTTCACTTTGCTCAATTTGTCTAATTAAAATAAAATACCTGAAACAATAGAAATACCGGCGTAATATGGAAATAAAATGAAATAATTAAATAAAAAATACTAACATTACCTATGAAAATTAAATCAAATATACTATATAAAATTGCGTTATCAGGAAGCGGGAAATCATCCTTAGGGCTCTCCCTATTCAAATATTTGTAGTCCATGCACATTCGTACCTTGCCGTCCTTTTTAGGCACGGGAACAACATTGGCGACCCATTGTGGATAGGAGGTGACGGCCAAGAATCCAGTGTTGAATTGTTTCATGACTTCAGTCTTAATCTTTTCTGACATGTATGGTCGCATGCGACGGGCCTTTTATTTTACCGGAGGGCAATCTTCTTTTGTAGGTAGACGATGTACTATGATATTTGTATCAAGTTTTGGCATGTCTTCATACTACCAGAAAAAGACCTCAACATAATCATGTAGAAACTGAATCAGGTGCTTCTTGACACTGGGTTCCAGATTGGCACCCACATTGACTTCTCTCTTGTCCACTTTGGTACCTAGGTTAATTGTGTCCTCTGGTTCTTCATGGGGTTGTATGGTCCTCTCTTCTTGTCGTAGTAACCTTGCAAGTTCCCCTGGCACTTCACAATCTTCCTCACCTTCATCTTCGGCTTGGTAGATAAGATTTTCAGAATCACAGAAGGCCATAGCAGAACCGTTACCCATGGGATCCCGAATGGATGTAGATCTGCATTTTGAATGTGAGTGTGTGTAAGAGTATAACTATCTTTGAAATAAAATGTAAAAAGAAAAACAAAGAGCACAAAGTTTGTATGCAAAAACGTCCATGATTCATTGATGACATATGGAAATGAGATAACAACCCTTACAAATGGATCGTTGTGTCTCGGGTAAGACACACAATTTTAAGAGTATGAATTGTTTAATATTACAGGTCCGACAAAATTTAAAGACAATTACTGTTGGATAAAAGTAATTGGGACAAAATCTTTAGCTTCTCAGTTGCTGAGTCCTCCATTGACAGTTGAGAAAATCCAATCCTCCAGGTCATAGCTATCTTTATCATCCTCCACTGTGTTGACTTTGTGGTTTCTGATCTTCAAGGGTGGTCCCCCGGCACGAGCACGGCGTACAGCTTGTTGGGATCCTGAAGTGAAACTCAAACCAAATTTGTCAGATTTGTATGGGATATCTGGGATTTGGCCCCAAATAGTGCACTCACCTTCCTCGATCATTGCCTTGGCATCTTTTAAAGATGACATCTTGAGCGGAGGCCTTGTAAACTTTGGGACTTGGGACACAGCCTTGGTTACTTCCACATCTTACGGGACTTCTTCAAAATGTTGGAATGGAGTTTCAATAAATTCACCATCTAATTCCACATATCTGAAGGAATTGAGATGGTTGATCATATACTCTTCTTCTCTATGAACGGTGATAATCTTCCCTTGAATTGGATATTTCAGCATTTGGTGCAACGTAGAAGTAACTGCGCCAACATTGTGAATCCACAGTCGTCCTAGCAAGCAGGAATATGAAGGGAGAATATCCATTACATAAAAAGTTGAATCAAATATTTGGGTTCCAACCTTTATGGGGATATCTACTTCTCCATGCACCATCCTTTTCGAGCCGTCAAAAGCCCTCACTACTATATTGCTTGGTTTCAATGTCAATCCTTCACAGTCAAGCCTATCAAGAGCCTTTTTAGGCAACATATTTAGAGACGACTGGGTGTCCACCAAAACATGAGCCAAGGTTGTGCCCATGCATTCCACTGAGACATGCAATGCCTCATTATGCTTTCTTCCTCTTGGCGTTAAATCAGCATCTGAAAAACCTAAACCATTATCTGTAGTCAAGCTGGCTACGCAGTCTTGGAACTGATCAATAGATGTTTCTTGGGGTACATGGGCAGTTTTCAGGAATTTTACCAAGGCCTTTGCATGCGCCTCGGAACATAGTAGTAAAGCTAGCATGGACATTTTAGATGGAGTTTGCCCTAATTGCTCGACTACATTATAGTCACTTCTTTTTATGATCTTTAGAATTTCCTCCATCTCTTTCCGGGAGGTCTCAGGGATAGCCAATGATTGTGCCTTCATCCGGACATGCTCAATCAGAATACTTTTACCTCGAGTCTCAGTTGACTCGGCAGCAGGAATGTCAGTAGGAGTGATAACAGGGGTTGTAACAGCTTTGTCAATTGGAGTATTAGTAGAGATGATTGTAGGACCGGGAACAACCTTTAGAGGAGCGACAACAACAGTGTGATACGGTGGGAGAACTGACTTGAGGATTTGCGTTTGTGTTCCCAAATGTTGCGGTTAGCAAGAGTCGCCACCGACTTTTCTTTTATCCAAAAGGAAAGGTGAAAAAGCACAGGAAAGACCTTTGAGATTGTTTCTTGAGTTCGAGGGGTAGATTATGAAAAGGGAAGGTGTTAGCACCCTTTTCATCCATGGTTTTCCATGGGCTCTTAGTTACTTGCTAGATCACTTGCTTTTTGTTTTGAAATTGTGTTGTGTGGTTTTTGAAAGTATTTTGTAAAAGAGGCCATTCGTTTAGGCAATCTTTGTAATGATTCTTGTTCGTAAGAATGTATACAAAGATGTTTGTCTTTTTGAAAATGTTTTCAATGTTTGTAAGTTGTTTGGAAATGTGTGTGTTTGTTTTGAAAATATCAAGGATATTTGTTTGAAAATAGAGCAAGTAACTAGAAGCAATCTACCTACTCAAATGTCTTTCTTATGCATTTTCTATTCCTTTGACATTGTTGTCTTACCATTGATTTGGTAAGCAACCCTATCTTTGGATGTAAACGGGACGGGTTTGGGTCATTGTATAACCATGGTTAGCAATGTTGCAAAGTATCTTAGCATTTTTGAGGGAATAAGATCATTTTATAAGGCAACTTAGAATAGCATCATCGAGGGACTATGATCTTTTGATTTTGTTTGTTTTACCAAGATACTTTGCATGCGTAATATGGCTATTTTTTGTATAAGGCAACCAAGTGGAGAAACCCTAAGGGTGTTTGTGTGTAAGTGTGTTTGATTGCATGCTTGATTTTTATCTTGAATTATGGTCTTTTATTTGATTGATATTTTACTAGCATTTACATTTGAAAGCGATAAATTGCAGAAATGTAAAGTCCTACGCTATTACAATATTTAGGGGGTGGGGGTACAAATTTATGAATGGGGATTGCAAATGAAAATAAAGCCCTAAATTACTATTACAACCATATTGAAATACATACAAGAAAATATTAAATGAACTTGTTTTGTTTTAAGAAAAAAAATTTGTCTTTTGTTTTAAGGAATAAAATAAAGTGTGAACGAAATATTTTTGGTGTTTTGCTGATTAATGAAATGGAGAGTGCCAGCGAGAAAAATAAAGAAAAAGAAAATAATAAGGGGAAGAAAAAATGAGGATCAGCGTGCTGCTAAAAGGAAGTTAGAGGTTCTGACCCTGGCGTGCTGCAGAACAGAAACCTGTTAGTGAAAATGTATAGGTCAGAGGTTCCGACCCTGGCACGCTGCAAAACAGAAACGTGTTAGTGAAAATGTATGAGGTCAGAGGATCTGACTCTGCTGGGAACACAGTAATTTTCAGAAGTTCTGATATTACTGATAACAAAACAGGCTCCAGAAGCGCTGGTGCCAATGTCAGAACTTGGTCTCTCTCTATGTTAGTCAGAACATCTGCAATTTGGTTATTTCTCCACAAAACAAAAGACATGCCTAGGACATTTTCAGAAGGTGTCATAGCGCTTCAGAAATAAAGAGAATCAAAACCATAAATTAGAGGCAAGTATGCCTTTGCTAATCCTAACTCTGAGTTTTAGTTTCTTCAGGAAAGTTCTGAATTGATTCATTCTCTACTTAAGCATACAGATGCGTGAAAATCTCAGAACATGTACAACATCAGAAGCATGATATCTACATTGTGTTTTTGAGCATACAAATATGGTGATGCTTAAACAATGTGGTGAGAGTCAGCAGATGCTTACCTTGCAGCTGGAAGAAGTTCTGTGAACTGAAGTTAGCCTCAACTCTGATGATGTTCTGAACAGCTTCTTTAAATGGATGGAAGGAGGGTATATAGTAGTATGAATACAGAAGCTATGGCAGTTTCCAACGTGTGGGTCAGAAACTGTATGGGTGTTTTTTAGTCAAGAAATATTTTGAGAACAAATGGATTTTGAAAGCAAGGGATCCAAATTTAATGGTTTGTATGCTGTGTTTACAGTTTTTGAAACTCTAGGAATTTTGGGCAGAGATTCAAGGTTTTTTTCTTTCTTGCTCAAACTTTCTGTCTCTTTTCAGCAATTTTTCTGGACCTCTTCTCAGTGACCAATGGTATTCTATTTATAGGCAAAGCTTTGTGGGTTTTAAAATGTCAAGTGGCGCCAATATCATGCACTAGATGTTGACTTACTCTTGAAGAAAGTTCAAAAAAGGTTGTGATGATTGACAGCTTTTAGCCTAGGCTGGATTAGTAAGCAAGGATTAAGGAAAAGTGACACCCATAAGCGAAAAGTAGCGCATGGACCCATACCTAAATTTGTACAAAGGTATTTCTATGCTACACGTGGAGAGACCCTTTGGACAAAGACTCAAAAGTGGTTGTGAGCATTAAATGGTGATGAGATTTGTCAAAATCAGAAATCTTGTAATATGAGATTTGCATCATTACTTAAATCTGAGCCAGCAGTTCCACTTCAGCATAGTCCAAAACAACGCACCCAAGTTCTGATCTTGGTATCCTGTTGCCTCAGCAAGTTCTGAGGGATCCCCGGGCTTTCAAGCATGTTCTGAAAGAGCATTCAGATTTTTCCATCACGTTTTATAATCTTCTGGAAACTTCTGACTGAGCTGGCGTAGATGCTGAAGAGCCACATTCTGACTGAATGTTATGTGTTGAGCTAAGTTTGCATCTTCTGACTGCTCCTGCCTGGAGGTTGGTTCAGAAGTTCTGAAGTGTCATTTTTTATCTTAAATACTTATAAAAATCCCAAGTATTTAGAAATTTGGCTTTTCCATAGTAAATTTGACTTTTGAACTTTAGATGGAACAAACTTCCTGAGGATCCAGGGTGATTTCTTGAGAAAAATGAGAGGGAAAAGTTTGGGGTACAACAGCTGCCCATGTTCAATCTTCTTAGACTTGAAAAGCGAGATTGACATGTTTGTCGTTCGTGGCTTGAGAGTGGAAGATTATTGAATACTAGAGTGCCCAGAAATTTGCACTCGATGATGCGCTGGTTGATTGTGTAGGGAAATGGGCTTAAAAGATGCCATCTGAGAATGCTTGTTGAGATGTAGTTTGTATGTTTGAACATCAGAATGGCTTCCGTGTCTGGAGTGTATCTGAACTGTATCAGGAAATTGAATCTGAATGAGTATCAGAATGGCTTCCGTGTCTGGAGCGTATCTGAACTGTATCAGGTAGCTTCTTTGAATCTGAATGAGTACCAGAATGGCTTCCGTATCTGGAGCGTATCTGAACTGTATCAGGAGTGTCTTTGAATGAGTATCAGAATGGCTTCTGTGTCTGGAACGTATCTGAACTGTATCAAGAGTTGTCTTTGAATCTGAATGAGTACCAGAATGGCTTCCATATCTGGAGTGTATCTGAACTGTATCAGGAATGTCTTTGAATCAGTATCAGAATGGCTTACGTGTCTGGAACGTATTTGAACTGTATTAAGAGTTGTCTTTGAATCTGAATGAGTACCAGAATGGATTCCGTATCTGGAGCGTATCTGAACTGTATCAGGAGTGTCTTTGAATGAGTATCAGAATGGCTTCCGGGTCTGGAGCGTATCTGAACTGTATCAAGAGTTGTCTTTGAATCTGAATGAGTACCAGAATGGCTTCCGTATCTGGAGCGTATCTGAACTGTATCAGGAATGTCTTTGAATGAGTATCAGAATGGCTTCCGGTTCTGGAGCATATCTGAACTGTACCAAAATTGCATATTGTCGATGGTAGCTGTTAATCTTATCCTGAAAAGGGTAAAATGTTAGCTAAAACACAAAGTTATGTTGCATGAAATGTATAATGCAATATATTTTCTTTATCCATGTTTATGATATGTAGATGCAATGTGTTGTACCCCAAAATTTTCCCTCCCATATTCTTCAAGAAATTGCCAAGTCATGCTTCAAAATTCTCCAAGGGTTGCACAGTGCAAGGGTATCCTAAACAGTCAAGATTAGGGTTTTGGTTCTGATCAAGAAAATAAAGTTTCCAAGGGTCCAATCAAGTCCCACATGCCTATAAATATGGTCAAGCATCCTCATACCAAGTTTCAAGACTTTCAGCATAAAATTGCACAGTCAAAAACCCTAATTGCACTACAGTCAACTATAGGGGCAAAATGGTCATTTGACAGTCAAAAGTCCAAATTTTTTGTCAACATCTCATTTTGAAGCCAAAAACATCATTTGATCAATGCTTGATCATGATTCTCAAAGCTTGGCTCAAAAATCATCAAGATGCAAAAGTTTCCTTATTTGGATAGCTGAAAAAGTCAACTGTAAACTGACCAAGGCATAACTTTCACATGGATTATCAGAAAAATCCCATCTAAAGCTCATTTTGAAGAGAAAGACATTTCCTACAACTCCTCTTCACACTTCAAGTCCAAGAAATGCTCTCACAAAAAGTTATCAATTTCAACATTATAGGTCATTTTCAAAAGTCAACAAAAAGGGACTTTAAGTCAAAGGCCATAACTTGAGATTGGTAAATCAAAATTACATGGGACCAAAGGCATTGGTTAGAGGATTCAAAGACCTTTCCAAAATGTCCACGAACATGAGCAAAGCCTAAAAATTGAGCAAGTTATGCCTTGTGGAAGTTGGGAAATTTTTGGATATTTTGAAAAGTCAACATTGCTTCAAATGACCTAAAAGTGCTAATGGGCCTCTTTTTCTTCCACAATTCATCATCCAAGACATGCACACGACCATTTGGCCCAAAGGGAAGTTTTTTATTATTTTTATTTATTTATTTGAATTTTTATTACAATTAATTCATTTAAACTAAATAAAATATGAAAAAATACTAAACTAATGAAATCAAATCTTTTTGTGCAGAAAATACTCTCATTGGACACTCAAGATTCGTGCATAATCATTTTTGGAAGGTTTTGTCATGATTTGATATCAAATTGCATGAAAAAGATTGAAAAACTAATGCCATAAAAAATCAAATATTGCACAATCAATTCAAGGATTCTTTGATCAAGTTTTCAACCCTAAATCATTCATACATATACAAGCAAGCTAACCCTCATGCTTTTGACCCCTCAGCTGCGCAAGAACCTGAAGAAAGAACTTGAAATTTTGGCTTGAAAACTCAAAACTGAAAATACACTTGTAGGTCGTTTCAAGCCACAACACTGATTCCATTGCATCCCTGGGACATCAAGCAACGTGCCTGGATCAAGATCACCGTCCCTAACCCTTTGAATCATTGTACAAAAGTCAAGCTTTTTCACTTTTTTTTTCATAATCGTATTTTACAATTTAAGCACATTCATTGCATTTTGTTCATGAATTCTTATTAACTAACTGATTCTGAAGCTAACCCAATTGCTTAATTGTGTTTTTATCACCTCTATGCGAATCTACCATTGTCGTATTTTAGGGTTTATGAAGCTTTGAATTGGGGGTTTTCGTTTAAGGAATAATTGGCATATAAGACCTAGACCATCCAACTCAGTGCGCTTGGACGAAGAGAATGAGACCATCGCGCCTAATTTATGAAGCCCCAGGGGCTAATCGCTATTTTTGCAAAAGTGACCTTTTAAAACGCTTCAAAACCGTTGCCAATGTTTTGTATGTTTCAGGAAATAAACAAGACCAGGAGGAAGATGATGATGTGTAGAGAGATGGTTGGCCCGTTTAAAAGTTCGCGCGCAAAAAGGGCACTAGCTCATGTTTTCTTTTATATTGATTATTGGTTATTAGATAAACAAAAGCATGCGAACGGCCTAGTGGTGAAACGTAGCGTTGGTATTCATCAGGACCTGGGTTCGATCCCAGGTCCCTCGCCCTTGCCAATATTATTTTTCTACTTATCATCCTATGCAGGTTCAACGTTGAAGGTTCACCATGTTCACAATATCTGGCCATCCACGTGCCTATGGGGATGGATCAAATGGCCACAATCTGAAGTGCACCATGGACTGCAGTCAACCACCTCACACACTAGTGGCAAAAGTCAAAGAGGCCAAAGCTATTGGGATTAAATTGCTAACCATTTACCTCACAACTGGGGACAACACCCCCCTGAGGTTTGCAATGTTTTTCTTTTTTTCATTCTATTTTTATTTTCAATTATTATTCTTTTTATTAATTCTTGTAATTTAATTGTTTTTCATAAAAAAACACAAAACAATAAAAAAATCAGAAAAGATAAAAAATAATAAATATTTTTATTTTAGTATTTTTGTAAATAAATTGCATTAATTAATTTTAGTTGTTAAATTAGGTTAAATTGTAATATTTTCTTAATTAATTTAAAATTGGTAGAACTAGGGTTCAATTAATTTTTTATCCCTTTTTTCTTTTCTTTCATAATAATTAAATATTTCCTATTATTTATTTTATAATTAAATGGCATGTAAATAATTAGGTTAAATATTAGGTTAAAATTTAATCTCTTCTTAATAAACTAAAAACAACTAGAATTAGGGTTAGCATTTTATTTCAATTAATTCTTTTTTCATTAAAACCATAAAATACAAAAATACCAAAAAGACAAATTTCTTTTCCTTTTAATTTTATTAATTTAATAATTGTTTAATTTAATTTAATTAAAAAGGGTCCAACGCCCTCGCTTCGACTTTAATTCCAATTCGCATATTTATTTTTTATTCTTTATAATATTTATGTATCTCTCCCAAGGCCATGTAACATTTTTATCTGTCGCACTTTTAATTCTTTATTTTTCTGTCAAATCGGGTTCTGGAAATTTTGGCGATGTGGACCCGCGCCTTTTGTAATAGTTTAGAATTTTTACTTCTCGCAATTTTTAACTGGTAATAAATGCATGCAAGAATGAATGGACAAAAATAAAAATAAGCGCATAGATCACTCATAACATGACAAGATAAATGCAAATGAAAACGACACACAAATTCACACACCACCCCTAGGGTACGCCTCACTGTTGCCTTGCCTCGAAAGGTGATCGTCGAGTAGAGGATGTCTTAGTAAGTCCTCATGATCCGGGAACCTGGCATGAGGGTAGCTTCTAAGGTGTCTTCCCATTGCTCTGGTGATCACCATGTCCCGAACCTCGAATTGACCCGAACACCTCCAACGGTGGTGCTACCTACCTCTCAATGGTGGGATGGCACTACTTTAAAGGACATCTACACAGACGAATTCCTTAGGGTAGGTAGACGACTCTAGATGCTTGCTCTAATTTCAAAACAAATCAAAAATACTTTTCACACTGACACCTTTTCAAAAAAGCTTTCGAAAGCAATTTTTCAAACACTCTTGAGGACCGATACAAGAGTCGAACTGGAATTTTCAAAGAAACTTTTTTAAACCCACAGTTGAAAAGAAAACAAACCATTTTGAAAACACAAATGAGCAAGTATCTAAGAGCCCATGGATAACCATGGATAGAAAGGGTGCTAACACCTTCCCTTTCTATAACCTACCTCCCGAACCGAGAGCAATCTTTATAAGGAATTTTTCTGTGCTTTTGTCCTTTCCATTTGGAGAAAATAAAAGACGGTGGCGACTCTTGCTTCCGCGACATTTCGCGAACCAGCGTTAAACAGTCAGTTCCAGATCCACCGATCACAGAACTGGCGACTCTGCTGGGGATATACTTTTAAAGTGAGGTGTACCTTAGGGTTAGTTCATAATCGTGTTTTCAATTGCTTTCTTTGCTTGCTTTAAATTGTGGGACTGTCTTGGGAGTTCTATAGATCCTAACCCGGATCTGGGGATACCTTCTTAGAAAGTAGCAACAAGGCTGTGAGGGAACTGTGCGGGGTATACCGACATGGTTGAAACAGTCTGCTACGTTGATGTGGCACTTTGGTGTGTACCGGTAACCCTTGAGTTCAGTCAAGGAGAGTACGGGGCCTCCATGTGGTGTCGTGAAGCATCAACTGACCTTAGGAACCTTAATTGAACTATCTTGGCCTCCTTAGGGTAGTGAGATAACTGACTTTGGTGCAGTCCGAGGTTGGTTGATACTCGATACTACACTCAATTGAGGGTTGCTTTCCTGGGATATTTCGGTCGCCAGTTCAGTGGCTAAATCGAAACGATAAACAATGAAAGCAATCCAGTGATATTGGGACCCTTAGAACCCGGTTACTTCTAATAGGACAGGTCGAGCCCACCAACTTCAAGAGGGTAATACCCAGACCCCATGCTGGCCTAAACTCTAAGGGCTTCTTTTGTGTGACTTGTGTGCCTTCCAACTTGACTACTTGCATTCTTGTTATCTGACACTTGAGTTTCTTGCAGATTTTGTTTATAGTCCTTAATTGGGACTCATAACAGGGTTTACTGAGTTTCTTGCAGGTTTTGTTTATAGTCCTTAATTGGGACTCATAACAGGGTTTACCGAGTTTCTTGCAGGTTTTGTTTACAGTCCTTAATTGGGACTCGTAACAGGGTTTACCTACGTTACCCCATGCATAGCATAACATCATACCATTGCATACATCCTGCATAAGGACTAACCCATTTCAAGGATCTCAAGGGCTTGTGATGCAGGTCATGATGAATCAAACGTCTAGCAAGGGGCAAATAGGATTTATTTTCCTCTAGCCAAAAGTTGTCAGGGGCTATGACCCACTAGATATGGTGAGCTTTGACACTTGAAGAAGGTTCCCCCCAACCAAGGTTGTTTGGAAATCAAAGCCAGACAGGATGACTAAAGTCAGGGGCTATGACCCACTAGATATGGTGAGCCTTGATCCTTGAAGAAGGACTCTCAACAATATGAAGTACCTTCAATCAAGCCACCAGTTTCCAATGCTAACTATTTTCTTGTTTACCCTGCGAGGTCCTTGAAAACATTGCATGCATATCATACATATCATTGCATGACAGGTACCCTTGTTGCAGGTCACTTACCTTTCCCGCTGTTTATTTCAGCAATGGCTTCCCAACAAGATAACCAGGACCTTCTTGCTCAAGAGACTCGGTTTGCGGAAATCCTCCTGAATCTATCCAAGGGGCAGGAGGAGCTAAGGACACTTCTCATGGAGACTTTAGTCAGGAACAGTACTGAGGACGAACGGCTGAAACGCCTGCAAGCTGAGATGGATGCAATGAAAACCCAGATGCTGGGGCAGATGACTGCCATTCAGGGTTTAACTCAAAGACAAGATGAGCTCGGGGTTCTCGTCAATAAACTGCTTCAGGGTAACCAACTGGGGCAAATGTCTAAGGGTAAAAAGCCATTCATCATTCAATCATCCTTGAGACAAGGAGATAAGGGGAGAGCTCCTCAAATGGCTTCAGCGCCGCAAATTCAGCATCAACCTCACCAGCTTCAGCCAGACAAGCCCAGGAGGCAATTCACCCAGCTTAACATGTCGTTGTTCCAAGCTTTACAACGCCTGTTAAGATTGAACCTGATCACATTAAGGGCTCATCCCTGGAACCAGAACACAGCATCTCCTGTCTATGATCCCAATAAAAGGTGTGCCTACCACTCTGCCTGTCCAGGACATGATACAAACGAGTGTTGGGCTTTGAAAAACAAGATCCAGGACCTGATTGATGAAGGAGCACTGGAATTCACACAAGATGGTCAGGCAGAATTTTTCTACCATCCCTCCAAGGCTCACTTTTTGAAGTGACAAGCCCTGAGATGAAAAGACCTTTGTTCATTCGAATGTTCAAGTTGTGATTTTCTTTTGTTCAAACATTTACTCATATTAGAACGTTGTTATTTCATTAATGCATCGCATATGTCTGTTTTGAAGCAATATATTCGTATTCACTAAATGCAAATTATTTTCATATTTTTTCTGATGATCAACTCTCAATTAATAATTCTAAGCCTCTTGAGGGAGGATGACGAAAACGATACCATAATCTACAGTATGCTTTTGAACAGACCCCGCTGATGAGGTACAGGCATTGTTTCAATCCCTAAACACTGGAGTTATAAGGAAGTTAATCCCTCGTCAACCCCTCTGAGCCAAAGAAGTAGGAGTTTTTCTTTTCGAAAATTAAAACCCTTAATCATAACCTGGGGTAGGGTAGTCTCTCAGTTTATCCAAGTACATAACAAATGGCACCAAAGAGGTCCTTACAAAAACAAACAAAAAAAAAAGACAGTGATGGTTCCGAATATTCAATAAAGAAAGGCAGTCATTACTTCTCAAATTAAAAACCCATTAAGTCAAAACCCATGAAGGAGACTTACAAAACTGGGGTATCCCGCTGACTGTAATTCCAAAAAAGGAAACAGTTCAGGCAAAAAAAGAAAGGGATAACAAAAATCAAGAAAGAGGTCTTACAAACCCTCAACAAAAAATGAATGACTGCCTATTCAAAATAAGTTATCAACATCCGAATCATCACCGGAAAATCAGAGCAAAGACTCAAACAAGGTCTAACGCACGATCAGCTGAGTTTAGGTTTGGAGAACATCACGAAGAGCGGGTGGGTACAAATAAAATTTGAGCCTTTATCCTTTGTTTCTTAAATCGTGAACCAGGCCACGTTATAACCCTCAAAAGTCCTAGCTGAAGCATGGGTTAGTTCGAAAGCATACTGTTACGAAAGGTATCCTGACTCCTTAAGGCCTACGGTAAATACGGAGTTGACATCACGTTTTACAAACATTCACTTGTTTTATGAAAAAGAATGCATTTTCAAAATATTCAAGACAGACATAAGCGTTGCATTTTTAACATAACTTTGTTTGCATATGACTTTTTGTCTGACCAGCAGGAAAATTCGCACGATGAATACCTAGTGGACAAAAGCATTTCCAATCAAGGGGCAGACATGACCATGGTCTATTATCTGGGGCAATCCAATCAAGATTTGGAGAATCTCTCAAATGCCAAAATAGCCTGGGGCAAATCTCCGCTTGGGTCACTTGGGGCATTCCAACAAAGAATCTTGCCTGATCAAACACCTTCTGGTGGCGTGGCAAAATATTTCCAACAGGGGAAACTCCCCACATTCCCTGAACGTGGACATAGTCGAAAAATACTACGCAAAATCAAAGACCCGCTAGGTTGACGTACCTAGGCAAAAATAAGGGCTTCCCGGCGAACCAAAAGGGTTCGGGCAAAATAAAAGGGATGAAATGAAAAAACCTGTACACCCGGCAAGTCGAAAACCTGAAAAGGCGGCTTGGGCAAAAATGGGTATCCCGGTGGACTGAAAACCCGAAAGGGCGGTCCAGGCAAAAGTTAGGGATCAAAAGCGTACGACTATGTCCCGACATCTTGTCACTGGCCTATCAGAAGAAGAGTTTGTCCATCAACAACTATCAGCACCTCACAGGTCTTCCTCTCCCACCTCAGAAACAGGGGCAATAATGAGTTGCCCAAGCAATATGATTGTTCTGTCCTCCAAGGTATCAAGGCGAGTTCAGTTGAAGAGCATAACCAGTATATCTTGATTCCCCAGAGAGTAAGTCAGCAGTCAGTGCACTCTCCTCAAGCTATACAATCAGCCTTAAGGAAGTTGAGTATCCTCCAGCGGATCTCAACATTCCCCAGCAATATACAGGCATTCCTAACAAGCATCCCCGGCAGTCTTAGCCTGAAGATTGTTCCCCGGCGGTATACCAGACATTCATTGGAGTCACTTCCCCGTTACAATTCAAGACTTCCCCAGGAGAGTCCAATCCAGTTTCCCCAGGAAAAGTTGGAATCCATCTCCCCAAGCAGTAAGATTATCCCCAGTAGATTCTGGAAGCTTATCCCCTACAGAGCACGAACGCGTCTCCCGGCTTTATTCAAAGAGTTATTTCCCTACCAGGATATAACTAGGTTATCCTCAGCCAAAAGCCACGGAAAGGTCGTCGTCAACACAGTTCTTTCTTATCCCTAGCGAAGTCTATTAACACTTCCAACACAACAAAGATATCCCCAGCAGGTTATTATCAACAACTCAACAAAGTATCTCTCTCCCCACAGAGTATTGCTTCCCAACAAGATCGTTAGAGTACTTTCCTCCCCGCAGAGTTATTCCATTCGCCAAGTTTATTCCCCAACGGAGTTATCTTCTCCCAACCGGTATCCTTGCAATTATCATCCCCGGCGGAAGCAAAATCTATTCTCCAGCATCAGCCCAGGAGTGACTTCCCGGCACCCGTCAAGGATTTACTTTCCTAGACGAAAAATACATTCATAAACATCTTCATACATTATAGCATGCATATACGCATCATGAACATACAATCTCACGTATTCAGAGAGCATCTAGCATGTCATACCACATGACATCGCATACAACTAACGCTTGTCTTTTCAGGACAAAAATACAAAAATGATTACCATCAATGGTCGCAACTAAAGATCCGATTCCTGAATCTTGCCAGGGTGTATCTGTTGATGACCAATTACCAGATTCGATTCCTGTATCTTGCCAGGGTGTGTCTGAAGAGTTCGAGGATCCGATACCTGAATCTTGCCAGGGTGTATCCGTTGAAGACTAACATTACCAGATCCGATTCCTGTATCTTGCCAGGGTGTGTCTGAAGAGTTCGAGGATCCGATACCTGAATCTTGCCAGGGTGTATCCGTTGAAGACTAGCATTACCAGATCCGATTCCTGTATCTTGCCAGGGTGTGTCTGAAGAGTTCGAGGATTCGATACCTGAATCTTGCCAGGGTGTATCCGTTGAAGACTAGCATTACCAGATCCGATTCCTGTATCTTGCCAGGGTGTGTCTGAAGAGTTCGAGGATCCGATACCTGAATCTTGCCATGGTGTATCCGTTGAAGACTAGCATTACCAGATCTGATTCCTGTATCTTTCCAGGGTGTGTCTGAAGAGTTCGAGGATCCGATACCTGAATCTTGCCAGGGTGTATCAGTTGAAGACTAGCATTACCAGATCCGATTCCTGTATCTTGCCAGGGTGTGTCTGAAGAGTTCGAGGATCCGATGCCTGAATCTTGCCAGGGTGTATCCGTTGAAGACCAACATTACCAGATCCGATTCCTGTATCTTGCCAGGGTGTGTCTGAAGAGTTCGAGGATCCGATGCCTGAATCTTGCCAGGGTGTATCCGTTGAAGACTAGCATTACCAGATCCGATTCATGTATCTTGCCAGGGTGTGTTTGAAGAGTTCGAGGATCCGATACCTGAATCTTGCCAGGGTGTATCCGTTGAAGACTAGCATTACCAGATCTGATTCCTGTATCTTTCCAGGGTGTGTCTGAAGAGTTCGAGGATCCGATGCCTAAATCTTGCCAGGGTGTATCCGTTGAAGACTAACATTACCAGATCCGATTCCTGTATCTTGCCAGGGTGTGTCTGAAGAGTTCGAGGATCCGATGCCTGAATCTTGCCAGGGTGTATCCGTTGAAGACTAACATTACCAGACTCGATTCCTGTATCTCGCCAGGGCACGTCCGAAGAATTCGAAGATCCGATTCCTGTAACCAGTCAGGACATATCTACACAAAGCATCTGAAAACCAGATCCTGCAACGTGTCAGGTACTCATTTTTCTTTTGCAGGTACGCAAGTTCTCGATAAGAAATCTCTTATGCGATCAACATCCAGATGGCATATATAAGCCCATCACCCTATTCATCAATCTCTAAATGGCATCTATAAGCCCATTCCACCATCACTGCCACTATGTGAGCGCAAATTTCTGGGCACTCTAGTGTTCAATCATCTTCCACCTTCGGATTACGAAAGGCACGTCAGCCAATCTGCATCCTCAGGTCTAAGAAGATTGAACAGGGGCAACTGTTGTACCCCAAAATTTTCCCTCCCATATTCTTCAAGAAATTGCCAAGTCATGCTTCAAAATTCTCCAAGGGTTGCACAGTGCAAGGGTATCCTAAACAGTCAAGATTAGGGTTTTGGTTCTGATCAAGAAAATGAAGTTTCCAAGGGTCCAATCAAGTCCCACATGCCTATAAATATGGTCAAGCATCCTCATACCAAGTTTCAAGACTTTCAGCACAAAATTGCACAGTCAAAAACCCTAATTGCACTACAGTCAACTGTAGGGGCAAAATGGTCATTTGACAGTCAAAAGTCCAAATTTTTGGTCAACATCTCATTTTGAAGCCAAAAACATCATTTGATCAATGCTTGATCATGATTCTCAAAGCTTGGCTCAAAAATCATCAAGATGCAAAAGTTTCCTTATTTGGATAGCTGAAAAAGTCAACTGTAAATTGACCAAGGCATAACTTTCACATGGATTATCAGAAAAATCCCATCCAAAGCTCATTTTGAAGAGAAAGACATTTCCTACAACTCCTCTTCACACTTAAAGTCCAATAAATGCTCTCACAAAAAGTTATCAATTTCAACATTATAGGTCATTTTCAAAAGTCAACAAAAAGGGACTTTAAGTCAAAGGCAATAACTTGAGATTGGTAAATCAAAATGACATGGGACCAAAGGAATTGGTTAGAGGATTCAAAGACCTTTCCAAAATGTCCAAGAACATGAGCAAAGCTTAAAAATTGAGCAAGTTATGCCTTGTGGAAGTTGGGAAATTTTTGGATATTTTGAAAAGTCAACATTGCTTCAAATGACCTAAAAGTGCTAATGGGCCTCTTTTTCTTCCACAATTCATCATCCAAGACATGCACACGACCATTTGGCCCAAAGGGAAGTTTTTTATTATTTTTATTTATTTATTTGAATTTTTTATTACAATTAATTCATTTAAACTAAATAAAATATGAAAAAATACTAAACTAATGAAATCAAATCTTTTTGTGCAGAAAATACTCTCATTGGACACTAAAGATTCGTGCATAATCATTTTTGGAAGGTTTTGTCATGATTTGATATCAAATTGCATGAAAAAGATTGAAAAACTAATGCCATAAAAAATCAAATATTGCACAATCAATTCAAGGATTCTTTGATCAAGTTTTCAACCCTAAATCATTCATACATATACAAGCAAGCTAACCCTCATGCTTTTGACCCCTCAGCTGCGCAAGAACCTGAAGAAAGAACTTGAAATTTTGGCTTGAAAACTCAAAACTGAAAATACACTTGTAGGTCGTTTCAAGCCACAACACTGATTCCATTGCATCCCTGGGACATCAAGCAACGTGCCTGGATCAAGATCACCGTCCCTAACCCTTTGAATCATTGTACAGAAGTCAAGCTTTTTCACTTTTTTTTTCATAATCGTATTTTACAATTTAAGCACATTCATTGCATTTTGTTCATGAATTCTTATTAACTAACTGATTCTGAAGCTAACCCAATTGCTTAATTGTGTTTTTATCACCTCTATGCGAATCTACCATTGTCGTATTTTAGGGTTTATGAAGCTTTGAATTGGGGGTTTTCGTTTAAGGAACAATTGGCATATAAGACCTAGACCATCCAACTCAGTGCGCTTGGACGAAGAGAATGAGACCATCGCGCCTAATTTATGAAGCCCCAGGGGCTAATCGCTATTTTTGCAAAAGTGACCTTTTAAAACGCTTCAAAACCATTGCCAATGTTTTGTATGTTTCAGGAAATAAACAAGACCAGGAGGAAGATGATGATGTGTAGAGAGATGGTTGGCCCGTTTAAAAGTTCGCGCGCGAAAAGGGCACTAGCTCATGTTTTCTTTTATATTGATTATTGGTTATTAGATAAACAAAAGCATGCGAACGGCCTAGTGGTGAAACGTAGCGTTGGTATTCATCAGGACCTGGGTTCGATCCCAGGTCCCTCGCCCTTGCCAATATTATTTTTCTACTTATCATCCTATGCAGGTTCAACGCTGAAGGTTCACCATGTTCACAATATCTGGCCATCCACGTGCCTATGGGGATGGATCAAATGGCCACAATCTGAAGCGCACCATAGACTGCAGTCAACCACCTCACACACTAGTGGCAAAAGTCAAAGAGGCCAAAGCTATTGGGCTTAAATTGCTAACCATTTACCTCACAACTGGGGACAACACCCCCCTGAGGTTTGCAATGTTTTTCTTTTTTTCATTCTATTTTTATTTTCAATTATTATTCTTTTTATTAATTCTTGTAATTTAATTGTTTTTCATAAAAAAACACAAAACAATAAAAAAAATCAGAAAAGATAAAAAATAATAAATATTTTTATTTTAGTATTTTTGTAAATAAATTGCATTAATTAATTTTAGTTGTTAAATTAGGTTTAATTGTAATATTTTCTTAATTAATTTAAAATTGGTAGAACTAGGGTTCAATTAATTTTTTATCCCTTTTTTCTTTTCTTTCATAATAATTAAATATTTCCTATTATTTATTTTATAATTAAATGGCATGTAAATAATTAGGTTAAATATTAGGTTAAAATTTAATCTCTTCTTAATAAACTAAAAACAACTAGAATTAGGGTTAGCATTTTATTTCAATTAATTCTTTTTTCATTAAAACCATAAAATACAAAAATACCAAAAAGACAAATTTCTTTTCCTTTTAATTTTATTAATTTAATAATTGTTTAATTTAATTTAATTAAAAAGGGTCCAACGCCCTCGCTTCGACTTTAATTCCAATTCGCATATTTATTTTTTATTCTTTATAATATTTATGTATCTCTCCCAAGGCCATGTAACATTTTTATCTGTCGCACTTTTAATTCTTTATTTTTCTGTCAAATCGGGTTCTGGAAATTTTGGCGATGTGGACCCGCGCCTTTTGTAATAGTTTAGAATTTTTACTTCTCGCAATTTTTAACTGTTAATAAATGCATGCAAGAATGAATGGACAAAAATAAAAATAAGCGCATAGATCACTCATAACATGACAAGATAAATGCAAATGAAAACGACACACAAATTCACACACCACCCCTAGGGTACGCCTCACTGTTGCCTTGCCTCGAAAGGTGATCGTCGAGTAGAGGATGTCTTAGTAAGTCCTCATGATCCGGGAACCTGGCATGAGGGTAGCTTCTAAGGTGTCTTCCCATTGCTCTGGTGATCACCATGTCCCGAACCTCGAATTGACCCGAACACCTCCAACGGTGGTGCTACCTACCTCTCAATGGTGGGATGGCACTACTTTAAAGGACATCTACACAGACGAATTCCTTAGGGTAGGTAGACGACTCTAGATGCTTGCTCTAATTTCAAAACAAATCAAAAATACTTTTCACACTGACACCTTTTCAAAAAAGCTTTCGAAAGCAATTTTTCAAACACTCTTGAGGACCGATACAAGAGTCGAACTGGAATTTTCAAAGAAACTTTTTAAAACCCACATTTGAAAAGCAAACAAACCATTTTGAAAACACAAATGAGCAAGTATCTAAGAGCCCATGGATAACCATGGATAGAAAGGGTGCTAGCACCTTCCCTTTCTATAACCTACCTCCCGAACCGAGAGCAATCTCTATAAGGAATTTTTCTGTGCTTTTGTCCTTTCCATTTGGAGAAAATAAAAGACGGTGGCGACTCTTGCTTCCGCGACATTTCGCGAACCAGCGTTAAACAGTCAGTTCCAGATCCACCGATCACAGAACTGGCGACTCTGCTGGGGATATACTTTTAAAGTGAGGTGTACCTTAGGGTTAGTTCATAACCGTGTTTTCAATTGCTTTCTTTGCTTGCTTTAAATTGTGGGACTGTCTTGGGAGTTCTATAGATCCTAACCCGGATCTGGGGATACCTTCTTAGAAAGTAGCAACAAGGCTGTGAGGGAACTGTGCGGGGTATACCGACATGGTTGAAACAGTCTGCTACGTTGATGTGGCACTTTGGTGTGTACCGGTAACCCTTGAGTTCAGTCAAGGAGAGTACGGGGCCTCCATGTGGTGTCGTGAAGCATCAACTGACCTTAGGAACCTTAATTGAACTATCTTGGCCTCCTTAGGGTAGTGAGATAACTGACTTTGGTGCAGTCCGAGGTTGGTTGATACTCGATACTACACTCAATTGAGGGTTGCTTTCCTGGGATATTTCGGTCGCCAGTTCAGTGGCTAAATCGAAACGATAAACAATGAAAGCAATCCAGTGATATTGGGACCCTTAGAACCCGGTTACTTCTAATAGGACAGGTCGAGCCCACCAACTTCAAGAGGGTAATACCCAGACCCCATGCTGGCCTAAACTCTAAGGGCTTCTTTTGTGTGACTTGTGTGCCTTCCAACTTGACTACTTGCATTCTTGTTATCTGACACTTGAGTTTCTTGCAGATTTTGTTTATAGTCCTTAATTGGGACTCATAACAGGGTTTACTGAGTTTCTTGCAGGTTTTGTTTATAGTCCTTAATTGGGACTCATAACAGGGTTTACCGAGTTTCTTGCAGGTTTTGTTTACAGTCCTTAATTGGGACTCGTAACAGGGTTTACCTACGTTACCCCATGCATAGCATAACATCATACCATTGCATACATCCTGCATAAGGACTAACCCATTTCAAGGATCTCAAGGGCTTGTGATGCAGGTCATGATGAATCAAACGTCTAGCAAGGGGAAAATAGGATTTATTTTCCTCTAGCCAAAAGTTGTCAGGGGCTATGACCCACTAGATATGGTGAGCTTTGACACTTGAAGAAGGTTCCCCCCAACCAAGGTTGTTTGGAAATCAAAGCCAGACAGGATGACTAAAGTCAGGGGCTATGACCCACTAGATATGGTGAGCCTTGATCCTTGAAGAAGGACTCTCAACAATATGAAGTACCTTCAATCAAGCCACCAGTTTCCAATGCTAACTATTTTCTTGTTTACCCTGCGAGGTCCTTGAAAACATTGCATGCATATCATACATATCATTGCATGACAGGTACCCTTGTTGCAGGTCACTTACCTTTCCCGCTGTTTATTTCAGCAATGGCTTCCCAACAAGATAACCAGGACCTTCTTGCTCAAGAGACTCGGTTTGGGGAAATCCTCCTGAATCTATCCAAGGGGCAGGAGGAGCTAAGGACACTTCTCATGGAGACTTTAGTCAGGAACAATACTGAGGACGAACGGCTGAAACGCCTGCAAGCTGAGATGGATGCAATGAAAGCCCAGATGATGGGGCAGATGACTGCCATTCAGGGTTTAACTCAAAGACAAGATGAGCTCGGGGTTCTCGTCAACAAACTGCTTCAGGGTAACCAACTGGGGAAAATGTCTAAGGGTAAAAAGCCATTCATCATTCAATCATCCTTGAGACAAGGAGATAAGGGGAGAGCTCCTCAAATGGCTTCAGCGCCGCAAATTCAGCATCAACCTCACCAGCTTCAGCCAGACAAGCCCATGAGGCAATTCACCCAGCTTAACATGTCGTTGTTCCAAGCTTTACAACGCCTATTAAGATTGAACCTGATCACATTAAGGGCTCATCCCTGGAACCAGAACACAGCATCTCCTGTCTATGATCCCAATAAAAGGTGTGCCTACCACTCTGCCTGTCCAGGACATGATACAAACGAGTGTTGGGCTTTGAAAAACAAGATCCAGGACCTGATTGATGAAGGAGCACTGGAATTCACACAAGATGGTCAGGCAGAATTTTTCTACCATCCCTCCAAGGCTCAATTTTTAAAGTGACAAGCCCTGAGATGAAAAGACCTTTGTTCATTCGAATGTTCAAGTTGTGATTTTCTTTTGTTCAAACATTTACTCATATTAGAACGTTGTTATTTCATTAATGCATCGCATATGTCTGTTTTGAAGCAATATATTCGTATTCACTAAATGCAAATTATTTTCATATTTTTTCTGATGATCAACTCTCAATTAATAATTCTAAGCCTCTTGAGGGAGGATGACGAAAACGATACCATAATCTACAGTATGCTTTTGAACAGACCCCGCTGATGAGGTACAGGCATTGTTTCAATCCCTAAACACTGGAGTTATAAGGAAGTTAATCCCTCGTCAACCCCTCTGAGCCAAAGAAGTAGGAGTTTTTCTTTTCGAAAATTAAAACCCTTAATCATAACCTGGGGTAGGGTAGTCTCTCAGTTGATCCAAGTACATAACAAATGGCACCAAAGAGGTCCTTACAAAAACAAACAAAAAAAAAAGACAGTGATGGTTCCGAATATTCAATAAAGAAAGGCAGTCATTACTTCTCAAATTAAAAACCCATTAAGTCAAAACCCATGAAGGAGACTTACAAAACTGGGGCATCCCGCTGACTGTAATTCCAAAAAAGGAAACAGTTCAGGCAAAAAAAGAAAGGGATAACAAAAATCAAGAAAGAGGTCTTACAAACCCTCAACAAAAAAGGAATGACTGCCTATTCAAAATAAGTTATCAACATCCGAATCATCACCGGAAAATCAGAGCAAAGACTCAAACAAGGTCTAACGCACGATCAGCTAAGTTTAGGTTTGGAGAACATCACGAAGAGCGGGTGGGTACAAATAAAATTTGAGCCTTTATCCTTTGTTTCTTAAATCGTGAACCAGGCCACGTTATAACCCTCAAAAGTCCTAGCTGAAGCATGGGTTAGTTCGAAAGCATACTGTTACGAAAGGTATCCTGACTCCTTAAGGCCTACGGTAAATACGGAGTTGACATCACGTTTTACAAACATTCACTTGTTTTATGAAAAATAATGCATTTTCAAAATATTCAAGACAGACATAAGCGTTGCATTTTTAACATAACTTTGTTTGCATATGACTTTTTGTCTGACCAGCAGGAAAATTCGCACGATGAATACCTAGTCGACAAAAGCATTTCCAATCAAGGGGCAGACATGACCATGGTCTATTATCTGGGGCAATCCAATCAAGATTCGGAGAATCTCTCAAATGCCAAAATAGCCTGGGGAAAATCTCCGCTTGGGTCACTTGGGGCATTCCAACAAAGAATCTTGCCTGATCAAACACCTTCTGGTGGCGTGGCAAAATATTTCCAACAGGGGCAACTCCCCACATTCCCTGAACGTGGACATAGTCGAAAAATACTACGCAAAATCAAAGACCCGCTAGGTTGACGTACCTAGGCAAAAATAAGGGCTTCCCGGCGAACCAAAAGGGTTCGGGAAAAATAAAAGGGATGAAATGAAAAAACCTGTACACCCGGCAAGTCGAAAACCTGAAAAGGCGGCTTGGGCAAAAATGGGTATCCCGGTGGACTGAAAACCCGAAAGGGAGGTCCAGGCAAAAGTTAGGGATCAAAAGCGTACGACTATGTCCCGACATCTTGTCACTGGCCTATCAGAAGAAGAGTTTGTCCATCAACAACTATCAGCACCTCACAGGTCTTCCTCTCCCACCTCAGAAACAGGGGCAATAATGAGTTGCCCAAGCAATATGATTGTTCTGTCCTCCAAGGTATCAAGGCGAGTTCAGTTGAAGAGCATAACCAGTATATCTTGATTCCCCAGAGAGTAAGTCAGCAGTCAGTGCACTCTCCTCAAGCTATACAATCAGCCTTAAGGAAGTTGAGTATCCTCCAGCAGATCTCAACATTCCCCAGCAATATACAGGCATTCCTAACAAGCATCCCCGGCAGTCTTAGCCTGAAGATTTTTCCCCGGCGGTATACCAGACATTCATTGGAGTCACTTCCCCGTTACAATTCAAGACTTCCCCAAGAGAGTCCAATCCAGTTTCCCCAGGAAAAGTTGGAATCCATCTCCCCAAGCAGTAAGATTATCCCCAGTAGATTCTGGAAGCTTATCCCCTACAGAGCACGAACGCGTCTCCCGGCTTTATTCAAAGAGTTATTTCCCTACCAGGATATAACTGGGTTATCCTCAGCCAAAAGCCACGGAAAGGTAGTCGTCAACACAGTTCTTTCTTATCCCTAGCGAAGTCTATTAACACTTCCAACACAACAAAGATATCCCCAGCAGGTTATTATCAACAACTCAACAAAGTATCTCTCTCCCCACAGAGTATTGCTTCCCAACAAGATCGTTAGAGTACTTTCCTCCCCGCAGAGTTATTCCATTCGCCAAGTTTATTCCCCAACAGAGTTATCTTCTCCCAACCGGTATCCTTGCAATTATCATCCCCGGCGGAAGCAAAATCTATTCTCCAGCATCAGCCCAGGAGTGACTTCCCGGCACCCGTCAAGGATTTACTTTCCTAGACGAAAAATACATTCATAAACATCTTCATACATTATAGCATGCATATACGCATCATGAACATACAATCTCACGTATTCAGAGAGCATCTAGCATGTCATACCACATGACATCGCATACAACTAACGCTTGTCTTTTCAGGACAAAAATATAAAAATGATTACCATCAATGGTCGCAACTAAAGATCCGATTCCTGAATCTTGCCAGGGTGTATCTGTTGATGACCAATTACCAGATCCGATTCCTGTATCTTGCCAGGGTGTGTCTGAAGAGTTCGAGGATCTGATACCTGAATCTTGCCAGGGTGTATCCGTTGAAGACTAACATTACCAGATCCGATTCATGTATCTTGCCAGGGTGTGTCTGAAGAGTTCGAGGATCCGATACCTGAATCTTGCCAGGGTGTATCCGTTGAAGACTAGCATTACCAGATCCGATTCCTGTATCTTGCCAGGGTGTGTCTGAAGAGTTCGAGGATTCGATGCCTGAATCTTGCCAGGGTGTATCCGTTGAAGACTAACATTACCAGATCCGATTCCTGTATCTTGCCAGGGTGTGTCTGAAGAGTTCGAGGATCCGATGCCTGAATCTTGCCAGGGTGTATCCGTTGAAGACTAGCATTACCAGATCCGATTCATGTATCTTGCCAGGGTGTGTCTGAAGAGTTCGAGGATCCGATACCTGAATCTTGCCAGGGTGTATCCGTTGAAGACTAGCATTACCAGATCCGATTCCTGTATCTTGCCAGGGTGTGTCTGAAGAGTTCGAGGATCCGATGCCTGAATCTTGCCAGGGTTTATCCGTTGAAGACTAACATTACCAGATCCGATTCCTGTATCTTGCCAGGGTGTGTCTGAAGAGTTCGAGGATCCGATGCCTGAATCTTGCCAGGGTGTATCCGTTGAAGACTAACATTACCAGACTCGATTCCTGTATCTCGCCAGGGCACGTCCGAAGAATTCGAAGATCTGATTCCTGTAACCAGTCAGGACATATCTACACAAAGCATCTGAAAACCAGATCCTGCAACGTGTCAGGTACTCATTTTTCTTTTGCAGGTACGCAAGTTCTCGATAAGAAATCTCTTTCGCGATCAACATCCAGATGGCATCTATAAGCCCATCACCCTATTCATCAATCTCTAAATGGCATCTATAAGCCCATTCCACCATCACTGCCACTATGTGAGCGCAAATTTCTGGGCACTCTAGTGTTCAATCATCTTCCACCTTCGGATTACGAAAGGCACGTCAGCCAATCTGCATCCTCAGGTCTAAGAAGATTGAACAGGGGCAACTGTTGTACCCCAAAATTTTCCCTCCCATATTCTTCAAGAAATTGCCAAGTCATGCTTCAAAATTCTCCAAGGGTTGCACAGTGCAAGGGTATCCTAAACAGTCAAGATTAGGGTTTTGGTTCTGATCAAGAAAATGAAGTTTCCAAGGGTCCAATCAAGTCCCACATGCCTATAAATATGGTCAAGCATCCTCATACCAAGTTTCAAGACTTTCAGCACAAAATTGCACAGTCAAAAACCCTAATTGCACTACAGTCAACTGTAGGGGCAAAATGGTCATTTGACAGTCAAAAGTCCAAATTTTTGGTCAACATCTCATTTTGAAGCCAAAAACATCATTTGATCAATGCTTGATCATGATTCTCAAAGCTTGGCTCAAAAATCATCAAGATGCAAAAGTTTCCTTATTTGGATAGCTGAAAAAGTCAACTGTAAATTGACCAAGGCATAACTTTCACATGGATTATCAGAAAAATCCCATCCAAAGCTCATTTTGAAGAGAAAGACATTTCCTACAACTCCTCTTCACACTTAAAGTCCAAGAAATTCTCTCACAAAAAGTTATCAATTTCAACATTATAGGTCATTTTCAAAAGTCAACAAAAAGGGACTTTAAGACAAAGGCCATAACTTGAGATTGGTAAATCAAAATGACATGGGACCAAAGGAATTGGTTAGAGGATTCAAAGACCTTTCCAAAATGTCCAAGAACATGAGCAAAGCTTAAAAATTGAGCAAGTTATGCCTTGTGGAAGTTGGGAAATTTTTGGATATTTTGAAAAGTCAGCATTGCTTCAAATAACCTAAAAGTGCTAATGGGCCTCTTTTTCTTCCACAATTCATCATCCAAGACATGCACACGACCATTTGGCCCAAAGGGAAGTTTTTTATTATTTTTATTTATTTATTTGAATTTTTTATTACAATTAATTCATTTAAACTAAATAAAATATGAAAAAATACTAAACTAATGAAATCAAATCTTTTTGTGCAGAAAATACTCTCATTGGACACTCAAGATTCGTGCATAATCATTTTTGGAAGGTTTTGTCATGATTTGATATCAAATTGCATGAAAAAGATTGAAAAACTAATGCCATAAAAAATCAAATATTGCACAATCAATTCAAGGATTCTTTGATCAAGTTTTCAACCCTAAATCATTCATACATATACAAGCAAGCTAACCCTCATGCTTTTGACCCCTCAGCTGCGCAAGAACCTGAAGAAAGAACTTGAAATTTTGGCTTGAAAACTTAAAACTGAAAATACACTTGTAGGTCGTTTCAAGCCACAACACTGATTCCATTGCATCCCTGGGACGTCAAGCAACGTGCCTGGATCAAGATCACCGTCCCTAACCCTTTGAATCATTGTACAGAAGTCAAGCTTTTTCACTTTTTTTTTCATAATCGTATTTTACAATTTAAGCACATTCATTGCATTTTGTTCATGAATTCTTATTAACTAACTGATTCTGAAGCTAACCCAATTGCTTAATTGTGTTTTTATCACCTCTATGCGAATCTACCATTGTCGTATTTTAGGGTTTATGAAGCTTTGAATTGGGGGTTTTCGTTTAAGGAACAATTGGCATATAAGACCTAGACCATCCAACTCAGTGCGCTTGGACGAAGAGAATGAGACCATCGCGCCTAATTTATGAAGCCCCAGGGGCTAATCGCTATTTTTGCAAAAGTGACCTTTTAAAACGCTTCAAAATCGTTGCCAATGTTTTGTATGTTTCAGGAAATAAACAAGACCAGGAGGAAGATGATGATGTGTAGAGAGATGGTTGGCCCGTTTAAAAGTTCGCGCGCGAAAAGGGCACTAGCTCATGTTTTCTTTTATATTGATTATTGGTTATTAGATAAACAAAAGCATGTGAACGGCCTAGTGGTGAAACGTAGCGTTGGTATTCATCAGGACCTGGGTTCGATCCCAGGTCCCTCGCCCTTGCCAATATTATTTTTCTACTTATCATCCTATGCAGGTTCAACGCTGAAGGTTCACCATGTTCACAATATCTGGCCATCCACGTGCCTATGGGGATGGATCAAATGGCCACAATCTGAAGCGCACCATGGACTGCAGTCAACCACCTCACACACTAGTGGCAAAAGTCAAAGAGGCCAAAGCTATTGGGCTTAAATTGCTAACCATTTACCTCACAACTGGGGACAACACCCCCCTGAGGTTTGCAATGTTTTTCTTTTTTTCATTCTATTTTTATTTTCAATTATTATTCTTTTTATTAATTCTTGTAATTTAATTGTTTTTCATAAAAAAACACAAAACAATAAAAAAATCAGAAAAGATAAAAAATAATAAATATTTTTATTTTAGTATTTTTGTAAATAAATTGCATTAATTAATTTTAGTTATTAAATTAGGTTTAATTGTAATATTTTCTTAATTAATTTAAAATTGGTAGAACTAGGGTTCAATTAATTTTTTATCCCTTTTTTCTTTTCTTTCATAATAATTAAATATTTCCTATTATTTATTTTATAATTAAATGGCATGTAAATAATTAGGTTAAATATTAGGTTAAAATTTAATCTCTTCTTAATAAACTAAAAACAACTAGAATTAGGGTTAGCATTTTATTTCAATTAATTCTTTTTTCATTAAAACCATAAAATACAAAAATACCAAAAAGACAAATTTCTTTTCCTTTTAATTTTATTAATTTAATAATTGTTTAATTTAATTTAATTAAAAAGGGTCCAACGCCCTCGCTTCGACTTTAATTCCAATTCGCATATTTATTTTTTATTCTTTATAATATTTATGTATCTCTCCCAAGGCCATGTAACATTTTTATCAGTCGCACTTTTAATTCTTTTTTTTCTGTCAAATCGGGTTCTGGAAATTTTGGCGATGTGGACCCGCGCCTTTTGTAATAGTTTAGAATTTTTACTTCTCGCAATTTTTAACTGTTAATAAATGCATGCAAGAATGAATGGACAAAAATAAAAATAAGCGCATAGATCACTCATAACATGACAAGATAAATGCAAATGAAAACGACACACAAATTCACACACCACCCCTAGGGTACGCCTCACTGTTGCCTTGCCTCGAAAGGTGATCGTCGAGTAGAGGATGTCTTAGTAAGTCCTCATGATCCGGGAACCTGGCATGAGGGTAGCTTCTAAGGTGTCTTCCCATTGCTCTGGTGATCACCATGTCCCGAACCTCGAATTGACCCGAACACCTCCAACGGTGGTGCTACCTACCTCTCAATGGTGGGATGGCACTACTTTAAAGGACATCTACACAGACGAATTCCTTAGGGTAGGTAGACGACTCTAGATGCTTGCTCTAATTTCAAAACAAATCAAAAATACTTTTCACACTGACACCTTTTCAAAAAAGCTTTCGAAAGCAATTTTCAAACACTCTTGAGGACCGATACAAGAGTCGAACTGGAATTTTCAAAGAAACTTTTTAAAACCCACAGTTGAAAAGCAAACAAACCATTTTGAAAACACAAATGAGCAAGTATCTAAGAGCCCATGGATAACCATGGATAGAAAGGGTGCTAACACCTTCCCTTTCTATAACCTACCTCCCGAACCGAGAGCAATCTCTATAAGGAATTTTTCTGTGCTTTTGTCCTTTCCATTTGGAGAAAATAAAAGACGGTGGCGACTCTTGCTTCCGCGACATTTCGCGAACCAGCGTTAAACAGTCAGTTCCAGATCCATCGATCACACAATGTATGCGCATGTGAGCTGATTTGTTGTACTGTTGTCTGATTTAGGAAAATAAATCCCTGGATGTTGCTGAGGATATGTTGAATTTCCGTGTCTTAAAGATGAAGTACTAACGAACTCTTGTTGAGAGAAATAAACTCTGTTGTGAGGGCAACGCCATGTATTTCCTGTAAGATCTGCTTGGGGAAACCTGAGAATCTTGATGACTTCTATTGGGGATTAATCATTTGAAACTCTGTTCCACTTGGGGATTAGTGAAAACCCTGTGGGGAGAATGTTTTGTTCCTGCTTGAGAAAAAGAATTCAGAAGTCTCGGTTGTCTGTTGATTTACTGGGGAATTATCCTTGGCTGGAGAGAATCAAAAGTTAGCTGTTATCTGGTCGGATTCCAGGCTTCACAACAACTTGCTGGGGAATTTGGAGAAATTGGGTGATTTCCACCGGGGATTGATAAACTAGAAGCTTCGTTCTGCTGGGTAGTTGGGAGTTTTATTCCGCTGGGGATTATTGAAAACTCTGTGGGGAATACGGAGTGGTCTAGGAATGTTTTCCTGTCCTTTCAACCTATCAGTAATTGTCTTTCTCATCTTGTTTATTTGTAAACAGTGATTATGTTCAAATGCATATGTTCATCAATGAATCATTGGACGTTTTTGTGAACAAAACACAATTGTAAAGAAAAGACAAATAGTTTTTGTACTTTCAAAGAGGTATCTTTGTATTGACTTTGAATAAACATTTTGTACAAAGGAGACAAACATTCTAGTAAGAGAATGGTGCCATAAAAACAAGGAAAATGTATGCAAAGAAAGATAGCTATGTGTAATAATCCCATGGGGTTCCCATTCTTCTATAGGCTTCGTATCTCTGAGTATCTTGTCTATTTACCTTGTCCGAAGATAATTGAATTGATCAGAAACTCCGAGTTTGTCAGTGGAAGTCAAAGGTTGTCCGTAAGTGATCCGACGGGACATAGTCATACGCTTTTATTCCCTAACTTTTTCCTGGACCTCCCTTTCGGGTTTTCAGTCCACCGGGAAACCCCTTTTTTCCCAAGTCGCCCTTTCGGGTTTTCAACTTGCCGGGTGTATAGATTTTTTATTTTATCCCTAATTTTTGCTCAAACCTTTTTGGTTCGCCGGGATGCCCTTGTTTTGCCTAGGTGTGACAACCTAGTGGGTCTCTTATGCGTAGTATCTTTTGACTATGTCCGCATTCGCAGGGTGTGGCAGGTCATCGCCGTCCATGGTGGTTAAGATCATTGCCCCACCGGAGAATATGTTTTTGATTACAAATGGTCCTTCATAGGTAGGAGTCCATTTGCCCCTGGGATCACTTTGTGGCAAGATGATACGTTTGATCACTAGATCCCCAACTTGATATATTTGGCGTTTGACTTTCTTATTGAAAGCCTTGATCATCCATTTTTGATACATTTGACCATGGCAAACAGCAGTAAGTCTCTTTTCATCAATTAAGTTCAGTTGATCAAGTCGAGTTTGGATCCAACCGTCTTCATTCAAACCTGCATCCTTCATAATTCTCAGAGAGGGGATCTGAACCTCAATAGGTAAAACAGCTTCCATGCCATAAACCAAAGAATAGGGTGTTGCCCCGGTTGAGGTGCGAGCCGTGGTACAGTACCCGTGGAGAGCGAATGGTAACATCTCATGCCAGTCTTTGTATGTGACTGTCATCTTTTGTATGATCTTTTTAATGTTTTTATTTGCCGCTTTGACAGCACCATTCATCTTTGGCCGATAGGGAGAAGAATTATGATGCTGGATTTTGAATTGCTCGCGTAAGGCGGTGATCATAGTATTGCTAAGATTTGTACCATCATCAGTGATGATCCTTTCTGGGATACCGTACCGACAAATGAGATTTTTCTTGATGAAGCGGGCAACAACATTCTTAGTAACGGATGCGAAGGAAGCTGCTTCAACCCACTTTGTAAAATAGTCAATGGCCACTAGGATGAAGCGGTGTCCATTGGAGATTGTCGGCTTGATCTCTCCAATCATATCAATTC
Source organism: Vicia faba (assembly GCA_948472305.1). Lineage (NCBI taxonomy): Eukaryota > Viridiplantae > Streptophyta > Magnoliopsida > Fabales > Fabaceae > Vicia > Vicia faba. The sequence goes on from OX451735.1 coordinate 74,407,445, forward strand.
CCCATATAGCAAAGGGCCAAGGAGCCGTCAAGACATTCAGAGGAACCGGAGGCACGTGCACTTTGTCAGCATAAATTTGGCACTTATGGCAGGTCCGAGACTGTTGATTGCAATCTTCTTTCATGGTAGACCAATAATAGCCCGCCCGTAGGATTTTATTTGCCATCGTATGTCCACTGGAGTGAGTGCCAAAAGTACCTTCATGTAATTCAGCCATGATCTTTTCCGCCTCAATCTTATCCACACACCGAAGCAGAATGGAGTCATGATTGCGCTTGTACAGGATTCCATTACTAAGGAAGAATTTAGTAGAGAACCTCCTTAAGAACTTCTTATCATTGATTGAGGCTCCTTCTGGATATTCTTTAGCCTCGAGATACCTCTTGACTTCATGAAACCAAGGCTGGTCCACTACTTCTTCAATATTGATCTCGTGACAGTGTGCTGGTTCATCCATTCGTTCGATGGTGATCTGGGGAGCCTCGTTATCCCAATTAAGTTTAAACATAGATGACATTGTAGCTAGAGCGTCTGCTAGCTGATTTTCTTCTCGCGGGAAATGTTCGAAGGTAATCTTCTCAAAATGTGGTAACAATATCAAAACATGTTCTTTGTAAGGGATAAGGTTTGGGTGCTTAGTGTCCTACTCTCCTTTGATCTGAATGATGACCAAAGCTGAATCTCCAAATACGTCTAAGGATTTGATTCCCAAGTCTATGGCAGCTTTGAGACCGAGGATGCATGCTTCGTACTCCGCCATGTTGTTCGTACAGTTGAAGCAAAGTCTGGCCGTGAAGGGAGTATGACACCCTTCTGGAGATATGAGCACGGCGCCGATACCATTACCCAATGCATTGGATGCCCCATCAAAGAACAGGGTCCATCGGGATCCTTATTCAGGTCCGTCATATGGCCTGATTTCTTCACAGTTGTCTAATGTCATGATGTCTTCATCCGGGAAATCAAACTTCATGGACTGATAGTCTTCCACAGCTTGGTGAGCAAGATGATCACCCAATATAATGCCCTTTATAGCCTTTTGGGTAGTATACTGTATGTCGTATTCTGTTAGGATCATCTGCCATCTAGCTATCCTCCCAGACAGAGCAGGCTTTTCGAAGATGTATTTTATCGGATCCATCTTAGATATCAACAATGTAGTATGAGTCAGCATATACTGTCTTAGCCTGCGAGCAGCCCACGCCAGAGCGCAACAAGTTTTCTCGAGAAGTGAATATCTGGTTTCACAGTCGGTAAACTTTTTGCTCAGGTAGTAAATAGCATGCTCTTTTCGGCCAGACTCGTCATGCTGCCCCAATACACACCCCATTGAGTTTTCTAAAACAGTCAGATACATGATCAACGGTCTTCCCTCGACTGGTGGTATCAACATAGGAGGCTCTTGTAAATACTCCTTGATTTTATCAAAAGCAGCTTGGCATTCACCGTTCCATCTGACTACTTGATCTTTCTTCAATAGTCTGAAGATCGGCTCATAAGTAGCTGTTAGGTGAGAAATGAATCTGGAAATATAGTTCAGGCGTCCCAAGAATCCTCTGACTTCCTTCTCAGTACGAGGAGCCGACATTTCTTGTATTGCTTTAACCTTGGCAGGATCAACCTTGATGCCTTTGTTACTGACGACAAAACCTAGGAGTTTATCGGACCGTACTCCAAATGTGCATTTGTTTGGATTCAACCTCAGCTTATACTTCTTCAGTCTCTCAAACAACTTTTGCAAGTGATCGAGGTGCTCTTCTTCAGTTTGTGATCGAGCTATCATATCGTCTATGTAGATCTCTATTTCATAGTGTATCATATCATGAAACAAAGCTACCATGGCGCACTGATAGGTGGCCTCAGCATTCTTCAGTCCGAATGGCATCACTTTGTAGCAGAATGTTCCCCACTGTGTGACAAATGTAGTTTTCTCCATGTCCTCATGTGCCATTTTGATTTGATTGTAACCTGAGAATCCGTCCATGAAGGAAAACACCTTGTGTTGGGCTGTATTGTCAACCAAGATATCTATGTGGGGGAGTGGAAAATCATCTTTAGGGCCGACCCTATTCAAATCTCTATAGTCCATGCACATTCGTACTTTGCCGTCCTTTTTAGGCACGGGAACAATGTTGGCAACCCATTGGGGATAGGAAGTGACAGCCAAGAATCCGGCATTGAATTGTTTCATGACTTCCTCTTTGATCTTCTCTGACATATCCGGTCTCATGCGGCGGGCTTTTTGTTTCACTGGTGGACAGTCTTCTCTTGTTAGCAGACGATGTACCATGATGTCTGTATCAAGTCCCGACATGTCTTCATATGACCAGGAAAAGATCTCAACATAATCATGCAACAGCTGAATCAGACGCTCCTTGACACTGACCTCTAGATTGGCACCTACTTTGACTTCTTTTCTATTCTCCTCGGTACCCAAGTTGATTGTATCCACCGGTTCCTCATGGGGCTGAATAGCTCTTTCCTCTTGCTGTAGTAGTCTGGCAAGTTCCCCTGGTACTTCCCAATCTTCCTCACCTTCGTCTTCGGCTTGGTAGATTAGATCCTCAGAGTCATGAAAGGCCATAGCAGTATCGTTACCCATGGGATCCAGAGTGGATGGGTACCTGCATTTGTGAGTGTGGGTGTGTGTAAGGGTATAGCCATCTTTTAAAAGGAAAATAAATGCAAAAGAAGAACAATGAGCATAAAAGTTTGTATGCAAAACGTCCGTGATTCAATTAATGTCATACGAAGATGAAATAACAACCCTTACAAATGGACCATTGTGCCTCGGGCAAGACACAAGGTTTTAAAATGTGCGAAATGTTTGTGAATATTACAAATTCAACAGAAATGTAGAAGATAAATTACTGAGGGACGAAAGTTATCGGAACAAAGTCTATGGCTTCCCAATTGCGAAGTCCTCCGTTGATAGTAGGAAAGATCCAATCCCCCAAGTTGTAATCCTCTTCACCGTCTTCCACCGCATTGACCTCTCGGTTGCTAATCTTCAAGGGTGGCCCTCCCTCACTGGCACAGCTGTTTACAGTGATTTCTGGTAAACAACCGCTAGTCCTCCAAACTATCAAATAATCTTAATGACTGTTATTTAATCTCTCTGGTAACTTGCAGGATTGACTAGATTGATCCTATGGGGTATTGGTCGTTTGGATAACTCTAATTGTAAAACTGATATTCATAGTTAGGATTTGTATTTAGAATGTTTTATAGACGTTCAATTCACTTCGATTACCATGTTAAAAGAATCTAATGACATGATCAAGTAAAGAAATACGAAACTGAATTGTATGAATAAAGATTCGATTGCAAAGAAATGTTTACATGCAGAAATAAGTAAATGACTTTAAATGTAAAGACTTTAATGTAAAAAGCATGAATATAAAAGCATGAAATGTAAAAGAGTTTCTGAAATGTAAAAGGATTCGAACAGAAGAAAATGTTTAAATGCAAGAAATCAGTAAATGACTTTAAATGTAAAGGTATTTGAATGACATTGACATGAAAATGGAAGGTAAACTGGAAAAGGTAAAGAGTTTTACTGAATTATAAATGTTTGGTGTTATCATACGTACATTGTTCGAGCATTCGTTTCCCTAGCCATGTGGTATTTTGAATGTTTACTGAATTTTGTACAATAGATATGACACATGAAATCCTAATACTAAGACTTCTATTTATACTACTTCGACCATAACGGTCTTGCCTATAAGATTCTGCCACGTTCAGAACATGCAGAGCATTGCTCCTCTCTAGCTTCCACGCGTCTTCGAACGCTCCAGCGCATATATATTTGAATTCCAACATCCCGCTCGCGTTCAAATTTCAAATGCTTTGGCAATCTTCGCTTCGAATTCATTTCACAGACAAAGTCTCGACACCACTTCGAGGCTTCTTTTAAATATATCTTCACAACTGTCACTCGAAGCTCCGAGCTTTGACATGTCCGTTCAAAGAACCGCTTCTACCATTCCGAACTGTAACATTTTGCTTTATTCCAACGAAACATCCATATTGCTTCATTTCAAACTGTATCATCAAAATCTTCAGCCAACAAAATGCCCCTTTAAAATATGTATTTCGATCCTTTGAGAAACACTTATTTTAAATATATTTGCAAGATTTTGATGTGACCTTTTAGTAATCATAACATTTATTGTGTATGACCCCAATCACGTCAATCACGACGCCTCTTGGATTTCTTAACCGCCTTGAATCAGTATTTCACAGCATGGTGCAGTTATAAAACAATGATTATTATTAATCATGCTTATTACCAATATCAGCCTTTATGCCACCTCCTCCTCAATCCAACCCACGACTCCCATGTATCCTAGTCTCACTTAGTGGATGTTTAAGCTCCCACACTATAAAAACTAATCAACTTAGTCTTTTATTCTTTTTCCACATTCTGAAACTTTTTCTTCCTCTCCTCTTACTAAAACCCTAAAACTTCCAACAATCTTCAATAATGTCTTCAACAACATCATCCCAACTGAAGAAAACTTCCAAGAAGAAAAGCAAGAACACAGGAACAATTATGGAAAGCAAGGTTGGTACTTATCAAGGTCAATCGGTGCTTATCCCTCAAATGATCTCCAAGGAAAAGGAAATGCTCTACGCCTCTCAGGTATTGATTCCAACTAACGCTGCTGGAAAGAGGTTTGCTGTAATGGGTCCTCTTACAATTTTTGAAATCTTGAAAGACACTAGAAAAATCTTCCCTGTCTGTTACAACTTTAAACCCCTGTTTAATAAGATGGATATCCCTAAGATAGGCGAGTCTTCTGATTCGACAACCATAGAAACTCCAACCGTTCCCCCAAAAGATCCCTTTGTGTTAGACTACGTGAAGAGCAACTTTAAACCATTCTGATCCTGCCCTACCTCTGACATAGCTTACCAAAATTGGCTTACCAAAGTAGAAGCCAAGAAATCCCAACAATGGGAGGAATTAGGAATCTACAATCTGATTAAGTTATCAAAACCAGGCTTCACCTATAGTCATCCATTGTTATTTGCATCCTTATATTTCTGGGACAGCACCTACAACACCTTTCATCTCCCTGGGGGAATGATAACACCCACATTTTTCGATATAGCAGCCATCACTGGTTTGTCACCAGTAGGAGAAACCTACATCCCTGATAATGAAGAACACTCCAGCATTATTGACTTCAAAGTCAAATTAGCCAGTTTTTCCAAATTCATTAGCCATTACCACACTGAAGGAGATAATGTGTCAGATGTGGAACATATTGCTTTTCTCACTTTATGGTTATCAAGATACGTGTTCTGTAGCAGGTCCTTACAGGTAGCAAGCATGTCCATCCCTCTAGCTAGAGACTTACATGAGAATAGGAGGGTATGTTTGAGCGAACTGTTACTTGTTGATCTTTACGAAAGCTTAAGATCAGCCGTTTCGAGTTTGAAATCCCATACTCCCAAAAACATCCTTCTAGCTGGCCCCTTCTGGTTACTCCAATTATGGCTTAATGCCATGTTTGAACCCTCATTATCAACTGCTGACACCGTTGTTGAACAAGATCCGAAGATAGCGGATAGAATTATTGAAGGTACAAGGCTGCGAAAACTCACCCCGAATGATGATAAAGATGACTTCAAGGTCCTTTTCTCAAACTACATCATGATTTTTTCCAAAAGACACAAATTTGAAGAGACCATGGCACCCTTTGCTTCAAGGGCTCATGGACCATCATGGTTCACCATGTCTCTTTCAGAAGCAGTTAAAAGCAAAGAAATTCAAGATATTTGGAAAGCCTTTTTGCTTCCTAGATTAATTTCCTCACGAATCACTCCTTCCAAGAATCAAATCTTCCTCTTTGCCTATCAACCTAACTTCGTTTCCAGACAATTTGGCCTGTGCCAACTAATCCCTGAACCTCTGTTCCAAACAGAGAGTGCCATCACTTTCGGTCGAACCTTTAAAGCAAGAGAAGCCAAACTGCAACAGGAACAATATCAAGACTTCGCTCAATTTGAACTACTACCCTTTGAACCCACACACTTCACAGCGAAGGGTTTTCTGGAATGGTGGACTAAGTTCTACCAATCTTATATGTTTGATACCCTCTCCATTCAACAGAAACTAACTGATGCGTTCAATGTGCAGGTACACTCCAAGAAAGGTATGTTCACTCACGCCAAAGAGATTAGGGCTTTTCAAAATTATTTCGAAACCACTTATGATCCCACACACTTGGAAAACATTGTGCATCAAGCGGCTGAGACCTTGAAGGAAAAATTTAAAGAAAAAATTTCTAAGCTCAAACTTCCTTCAGGGTTGTCACCTGAGGATAGGTATAGGTTGGCACTCGAAATGCATCCACCTAAATTCCCTAGATTGCCTACCTCAGAACTGGCTCTGGCTTGGTTTCCTCCATACCCTTGGTGGTTCACTTGCAAAGAAATGTTCAAATACCTTCAAAAGAAACCAAAGCCATCTGAGACTGTGACATGGGCTCGTCATTGGCTCCATGATTTCCCAGGACATCTTCGCTATGACCTTTCTGCCATGTCGATTATATCTAATCAAGGCGCGGGTGCGAATGCTTGGGGAAATCCCAAATGTTTCTTACTTTCTTCATTTTTAACATTCACCTTAATTGTTTCGATTTTCAGCCATCAGGATAAAGTCCGTTGCTTTGAAATCTAAAGAAGGAAGTACCTCCCAACAATCTGTCGAAACCACTGATGATGTGACCTTAGCCATACCAACAACAACTACTGCAACAACAACAACACCAGCAATAACAACTGTTCCAACTCCACATGTAATCAATTAGCCCTGATGTTTCGAATAAACTGAAATTCATGATTTAGATCCAACTCATGTTTAAATATTTTCAGACTAACAAACTCCCACCAACCACTCCGAAGAAAAGGAAAACAAGCACTACTGGGAAGAATCCCAATGCTGGAGGGAATTCACCAACCACTTCGAAGAAGAAGCATAAGAAAGAAGCTTCTAAAGGCGCTGAACCAACTGACATTTCTGGACTCGATTCCAGAGATGCTGCTCCCTCAACTAAATCCAAAAATCCACCTTCGACCTCCAACGTAATGTTGGAACATATAGATAGTAACCTTTCCTCTGAGAATCCACAGGTAAATTGAACTCGAATCTTTAACAAAAACAGTTATTCATTACCTTGGTGCATGCTCTTAATATTCTTTGTCTCTGTAGGACATTTCGAACCCAACTCCTATTACTTCGACTTCTCCATCAAAGACTGCTGCTCCCATCAACTCTTCTCCTCATGGGGACTCCAGTAACCTGGTGCAAAACAAAGGATCCTCCAACATGGCGGTTCCGACTGGGGCTTCAGAGCAACAAGATGACCAAAGCACTTCTCCTCCTCTGAAAGAAACGAACGAAGCAACGCTTCATGAATCTGCAGAGATTTTACCAGAAACTTCTCTTCCAAAGTCTCCTCTCGAAACCCTTCAAGAGAACCCAAAGGACATTCATGCTGAAGAGGAGAAGGCTGATTCTGATCAAGAGAACGAAGAATCTGCAGAGGAAGGCTCCGAGGAAGAAGATGCTCAGAATGGTTCGACTGATGGAGCAGAGTCAGATGTCAATAGCAGTGAGAACAATGATATCGAAGTGGTGGATCTGGTTGATAATGAAGAAGGCAATGAGATGGAAGTCGAGATGGATGTGACTCCCTTGCATATGGAACTTCCTCAATCGTCTCAATCTCAAATGACTGAAGAGGAGCTAGCTCTCCTAAGACGAAATGACCCAATTGGGTATATGAAGGCTAAACTAGCTCAAAGGGACATTCCTCTTGCTAGGGTTGGTACTAGTTCGACTACCAATCCATTGCCCTCAGATGATAGAGTTGTACTCCTTAACAAAATTAGGAGAACAATCCTTGATGTGGACTTGTTCGAAGTTCTCAAGAAGGATAGTACAGCTTGCTATACCATGAAGGATCTACTTACGCAAGTTAACCTCGCCACCTGCTCTTTGCCAGTCAGCACCATATTATTCGATCTTCAATCTTTGTTAGATAATGTGACTGGGTGTCTTCTTCAAGACGAATTTGATACTAAAAAGGTCCAGGAGAAACGAACTGCCATGGACGCTGCTTACGAGCATGCTTCGAAGCTCTCTAAAGAAGCTGAAGACCAAGCCATGCATATAAAGCAAGCCAAAACTGACTATGAAGCTCGAGCTCAGTCTATTCTTCTCTGGGAAAAGCAAATTCAAGAGCTCCAACAAAAGGTTAAGGAGGCTCAACAACAACAATTGGCATATGAAACCAATATTGCTGGCAATCAGTTCGAAGAGCTCCTCAACAAAGGACTTGCAGAAATGGAAGCAGCAGAGCAACTTAAGGGAGAAGTAGCTACCCTGGAAGGAGCAAGGCGCTTTACTCAACAAAGGCTTGAGTCCTTTCGGAGTACTTTTAATAGATTGAGGAACAATGCCTATTTTTAAATCTCTGTTTATTTAATTAGTTTTGAAACTTGGTTGAATTTTGGTCTGTAATATCCAAACAACGCCATTTTGGCATTCCTTTATGATGTTTCGATTATGTTGTTATTATTCGAATCTCCTGCAGGCGTGGCTTATATTTCTTTAAATATTTCCCATTAACCTTTAGGATTTGCTTATCATCAGCCAACTCTTCGATTTCATATGCATTATTTGAAAATATCTTTACTATTCGAAAAGGTCCTTCCCAATGAGGTGACCATTTACCTAATGTTTTATTTTTCTTGTCCATGGGCAATATGACTTTCCAGACTAAGTCATTAATAGTGAATGCTTTTCCTTTCACCCTTTTGTTATATGCCCTGGCTACCCTTTCCTTTTGTCTCATTAGGATTTCCAATGCATGCAATCTAACTTCATCTAACTTAACTAACTCATTCATCATCATCTCCCAATATAATGCAGATGGGATCTCGTTTTGTCTTTGGATTCGAACTGATTGTAGATGAATTTCTACTGGCAGAACTGCATCATGACCAAATGTTAGTTGGAAAGGGGTGGTGTTAGTAGCTTCTTTAGGAGATGTTCTACAGGCCCATAGTATTTGGTCCAAAGTCTTGTGCCAGTTCCTTGGCTTTTTACCAACATGTTTCTTAATTAACCCTATTATCACTTTATTGGCTGCTTCGACCTGACCATTTGCTTGAGCATAATATGGTGTTGATGTTAGTAATCTAATCCCCATCTCTTGAGCAAATTCTTGCATCTTCCTACCCGTAAACACAGAACCTTGGTCTGTGGTTATGCTTTCTGGAAATCTGAACCTATAGATAATTTGTTTCTGTATGAACTCAATAATAGCCTCTTGATTAGCAGCTATTAATGGTATTGCTTCTATCGACTTGGTAAAATAATCTATTCCTACCAAGATATACTTCTGTCCTTTAGACGAAGCAGGATTAATTTCTCCTATTAAATCTAATGCCCATCCTCTAAAGGGCCATGGTTTAATGATGGAATGTAACTCACTTGCAGGAGCATGTTGAATTCCTGCATGTTTCTGGCATTCTTCACACCCTTTAGCAAAGTCTATACAATCTTTGAGCATGCTGGGCCAATACATGCCATATCGAAATAGCAACCATTTCATTTTATGACCTGCTTGATGTGCCCCACATGCCCTATTGTGGACTTCTGACAATGCTAAGTATGCCTCACTTTCTCCTAGGCATTTCAGTAATACGCCTTCCTGGGTCTTTTTGAACAATTCATTTCCCAAGAGGACATATGATAATGCTCTATATTTTATCTTCCTATCAACATTCAAAGTTGGATTCGTTAAATAACTCACTAGTGGACTTCGCCAATCTGCATCTGATAAGGTGTCTATGGCTAGTACTTCGAATCCCTGTTTATCAGCATAACCTAATTTTATATTCTCTAGATCTGATGGTATGAATCTAGTAGCCATAACCCTACCTCTTAATTCGACCAAATCCTCAAAGTTTTTGGTAGAAACTTTATAACCTTAAGCCAACTGTGCTAAGTCATTTGCTTCTTGGTTTTCTATTCTTGGTATATGTTGAATATCCATGTATTCGAATTTTCTAAGTAGCCTGTTAACTATGACGAAGTATATCATCAGATTTTCCTTTATGCACTTGTACTCCTTTGTTATTTGCTTGACCACTAACTCTGAGTCTCCTTTAATTTCGACTCTAGTTGCCCCCAATTCCAACAAAGCTTTAAGTCCAACAATAAGCGCTTCGTACTCAGCTTCGTTGTTCGAACAACGAGGACCATCTAACTTATACTTGAATTTTGTTGGAATTCCTTCAGGAGAAATTATAAGAACTCCAACACCACTACCATCCCTATGGGTCGAACCATCAAAGTATAATTTCCAAGGTTGCATTTCAACGTAACCCATGACAGTCTTTTCGACCAGTGAATGGTCCACAATGAAATCAGAAATTACTTGACCTTTCACAGCTCTTAAAGGCATGAAAGTCAAAGAATATTCTGTTAAGGCTAAAGCCCATTTACCAACTCTTCTATGCATTATTGGTTTCGAAAGCATGTGTTTGATAACATCGAAATGAGATGAAACATAAACATCAACAGGCTTTATATAATACTTAAGTTCCATACAAGAAAAGTACAAACAGAGACATAGCTTTTCTATATTGCTATATCTAGTCTCTGCATCATTCAATACCCTACTTAAATAGTATATGGCTCTTTCGATGCCATTGTTATCCTCTTGTGCTAACATACTACCTATACTAACTTCAGAAGCAGATATGTACAATCTCATGGGCTTTCCCCATGAAGGTGGAGACAAGATGGGAGGCTGAGAGAGATATCTTTTTATCTTGTCAAATGCCTCCTGATAGGCTTCGTTCCACTCGAAGGCTTGGCCTTGCTTCAAACGAAGCAACGGAGAGAAAGCTTGGGTTCTTCCACTTAGATTCGAAATGAACCTTCTGAGAAAGTTAATCTTCCCTAGCAAAGATTGCAGCTCCCTTTTTGATGTAGGTGCTTTCGTCTCCATTATGGCTTTGGTCTTATTTTGGTTGATCTCGATTCCTTTTTTATGAACCACAAAGCCAAGGAAATCTCCACCCTGCACAAAAAATGCACACTTAAGGGGGTTCAGTTTTAAGCCATGTTTTCTCATTCGTTCGAATGATTGGCTCAAATGATGCAAATGGGTTTCTGCAGATATAAACTTGATGACTATATCATCAATATATACCTGCATAAAGGTTTCAATGAAATCATGGAAGATCGAATTCATTTCCCTTTGATAAGTTACCCCAGCATTTTTTAAACCAAAAGGCATCACTACCCATTCGTAGGTGCCTAAGGCTCCTGGGCAACAAAATGCTGTCTTGGCAACACTTCTTCAGCAATAAAAATCTGATTGTACCCAGAGTATCCATCTAACATACTTAAATATTCGAATCCTGCAGCAGAGTCTACTAACATTTCTGCCACAGGCATGGAGTACTCATCTTTAGGGGTTGCAGTATTTAGATCCCTAAAATCTATGCAAATTCTCAGAGAGCCATTTTTCTTAATAACAAGCACTATATTTGCTAACCATTCGACATACCTTGTGGTTCTGATGAATCTGCAGCGCAACAACCTTTCGATCTCAGCTTTGATCTTTGTGAGAACCGCTGGTGCGAATCTTCTAGGAGTTTTCTTGATGGGCTTCTTGCCATCCTTGATTGGAAGTCTGTGTTCCACTAATTCCCTCTTTAAACCAGGCATTTCATCATAGTCCCATGCGAAGCAATCTTTGTTTCTTTTGAGGACTTCGATCACTTCCTGCTTGAGGCCTGGATTAAGTTTTGCACTTATGTAGGTTATTCTTTTCGTGTTCTCATCCCCCAGATTCACTTCTTCGAGCGGATCCTGCGCCAACATTTTGGCACCTGAGTCTATGGGGTCCTTCTCGAAGCCTAAGGGTTCTTTATCGTAGATGGCATCTAGCCTTTGATCTATTTCGTGTTCTTCAGAGGGTGAGCCTTTCGAATCATCCCCATTTATTTTGTTCACTTCTACAGCCAATTTATCTATTTCAGCCTCTAAGGCCGCTTTCCATTCGTTCTCAGCCATATAGGCCGAAATCCTTTCGAGGAAGGAGGACTCAATCATGAGCAAGGTTGTCGAACTCCCAGCCTGCTGGCCATCTTTGCGTAGTACCTTCGACTCCTTCATCTTCACTGACTATTCTTCTATCCCAATACATGCCATCATGGCGAAGGGTCATATAATAGTGTGCGTTCCTGGTTTCGTTGATTTCATCGTTAGGGGCACAAGGAGCAATCTTGGCCAAATGTTTGTCATAATTTCTATTGTCAACTAAGTTGACTGCTGTCATGAAGTAACTCTGGTCCGCTTCTATGTTCTCCACAACCCCATCTTCTCTCCATAAAACCAACCTCTGATGCATTGACGAAGGAACTGCTCCTACGCCATGGATCCACTCTCTTCCCAACAACAAGTTGTAGTTGGCTTTGGCTTCGATCACCATGAACATGGTGGGCCTGCAGCTCGATCCCACCGTCAAGTCCAGTTGAACTACCCCCAATGTTTGACCTACTTTCCCTTCATAATTGGATAGGACCATGTTGTGTGGTTTGATGTCACCCTCGCGTATTTCTAACTTTTTCAGCATGAAATGGGGTATTAAGTTAACTGCAGCGCCCCCATCCACTAAGACCTTATTTACGCCATGGGCACCAACCTTTGCCCGAATGAATAATGGCTTCAGATGATTTTTCATAGCTGGCTCTGGGCGCTCGAAGAAAGCATTCTGCTCCTCGACAGCTCTGTTATCCATTACGTAGTAACACACTGGCCTATGCTTCATCAGATCTATTGTATCATCCTCCTCATACTCTTCGATTTCAGTTTCCTATCCAAACTTACAAGGTAGTACAGATACCACGTTGCAATTGATATTGAGTGAAGACTCCCCCTCTGATTCGAAGTTGTCCGTTAGCATATCCTCGTCTTCTTCTGGACCTGGTGTGTACTTCTTCGATTCATTTGGTTGTGTTTCAGAGAAGAGTCTCCTACTAACTGGGGGTTTGTCCTCAGGTTGATTATTTTGTGTAGGTTTGTTGGTGCTTGATTCTCCTTGGTTTTTGATCGAAGTTGCTCCTTTATCTGCCACAGCTTCCCTTTCAGCCTTTCGAATTCTCTGTTGCCTTCGTCATTGTGATCTTGACATAGGGTTTCTTCCTTTGTAATTTTCTAACCTCACTTCTTCCCTCTTCGCCATGTTGAACTGCCTTCTATATGTCATGGCGTGGCGTGCGTTTCGTTCATTGTTTCTCCATTTGTCTTTGCCCTTGTCAGTTCTGACTTGCAGCCATTTGTCTGTTGGTATTTCAGCAGGAATTTTGAACGTTACCCTTCGTGCGCCTTTGGGATGAGGACTATCATGCCTTCGTTGAGTGTATTTGCTATCGAAACGTTGGCCCATCTGACCAGTCTCTTGGTGGTTCCAGCATGGGGCGAAAGGGATGGTTTCGAAGGCTCTGGCCATATTTTGATCGTACACTGCAGAACACCTTGGGCATACTAGGAATTTGGTTTCCCCTTTGTAATAGCGAACCAAAAACTCCAACAAACTTTCTCCAGCTTTAGGGTAACACCTGAATAACTGGTTATCCTGGCGCCAGTTGATGCCAGTTCGTGCCCTTTGTTTCCTCTCGAAGTTTGCAGCAATTCTCTGGTTGCAGATGATGCTGCATCTAGGGCATAGTATCATTTCGGCATCTCCTTTGTGGCACAACATGAGGTAGTCTTTAAGACTGGCATCCCTAGCATAGTTATCCTCCATTTTGTATTTTTCTTTTTCTAAGTATCTCTCCATCTCCTCCATTTCAGAACGAGGTCTCTCCATATCCACCATGTTGACATCTACATCCTCCCCCTTTATGTCATCATCTCCCCATCCTGTAGGTTTGACATCTTCGATTTGGATTTTTGAACTTTCTGGGACAGAATACTTCACCAAGTAGTCAAACTTTCCACTGGGCTCTCCTAAAGTATCCCATGTTTCTTTCTGAGGGGAGGGTGGCTTTGTGATCTGGACTTTCTCTAGTTTTAGCCTCAGGCCTTCAGTAACCTGTGTCCATTCTTGCTTTTGGTTCTCCTGGCCTTCAATAGCCTGGATCTCTTTCGAAACAGCCAAAGGTACTGCTTCGATCGAAGCCTCTAGTTGCTTGTGGAGGTCCTCAGTGACCCCCTTGTTGACTTCGACTAACACCCAGTTTTCATTCTCAGTGCTTTTTTCTCCTAATGGAGTGTCATCTTGATCTGCTTCCACCATATTGATTTCTCCAATGCATGCAGGCTCGGAGTAATTGGTGTCTGCAACATCCAAAGGGTCTTCATCTACTTTCATTTTTGGTTTGTCAGCGAATTTCAATCTGCCATCCTTAATTGCATTTTGAATCAGATCCCTGAAAAGAAAACACTGTGAGGTTTTGTGGCCTAGGAAACTATGATATTTACAAAATCCTCACTTCTTTCTTTGATCTAAAGGAGGTATTTTGACATTCGATGGCACAATGAGTTGGCCATCTTTGACAAGCAAATCAAAAATCTCGTCACACTTTGTTACATCGAAAGTATACACCTTCTTTGGGAATTTGTCACTTTTCTCATTTTCAACAATCTCTTTCCCCTTTGTGGGAACTAATAATTTACAAGAGTAAGGTGGAGCCTGTTTCAATTCAACGAGATCAATTTCGACCTCTTCGAATTCAGGATAATCTTCTGCTTCCTCAGCTCCAACATAGGAGACCCTTTCTTTCTTGTTATTTTTAAAAACTCGGGCCTTTTCGGCCTTTAGCCTTTCGACTTGTCGAACCCTATCGGCTAATTGAGCCATGTCCCTCAAGTATTGTGTGTCTAATTTCTTTCGAATAGAGTAATCCAGGCCGCCAGCAGCCATTTCGACTAACTCATGTTCAGGAACTACTGTGAAGCATCTAAATTTCAAGAGTCTGAACCTATTTAGATAATCATCTATAGGTTCAGTAAACTTCCTCTTGACACTGGCTAGTTCCTTCAGACTTATTTTAGATTGTCCCATGTAGAACTGTTCATGGAATAATCTCTCCAACAGAGTCCAAGTATCTATGGACCCAGGAGGCAAAGTGGTGAACCATGTGAAAGCGTTCTTAGTTAGGGAACTTGGGAAATATTTGATCCTAAGGTCTTCATTATTTGCTATATCTCCTGCTTCGGTTAGATACCTGGCTATGTGTTCGACTGTTGATTCATTGGTATCTCCAGCAAACTTTGTAAACTTAGGGACCTTATATCCCCTTGGTAAATCAGTATGCATTATGTAATCTAATATAGGGGAGGCATAATTTGGCCTTCTAATTCCTGTATTGAGGCCATTTTGGGCCATGATCCTCTCTATCATGGTGGTTAAATTATTTTCTGCCAAGATGTTATCATTTCGAATTCTGTGAACGACTGCATCAGCATCTTGATTTCGACCCACCATGACAACTCCTCTAGGTTGTTCTTCTCGAAACTCTGGGACTTCTAACCTTTCGATCCTTGCCCCTGGTTCTATAATTTCCCTTTGTGGGCCTTGAATCATTGGGGCTTCTAACCTTTGTGCCCTTGCCCCCAAGTTAACCCCCTCTCTGGCTGGTCTATAGGGTGGGTCATCAGCAATTTGTTCTATGATAGGCATGTTTGCTCGAACCCCCACCTGATTCTGCCTGCGCCTTTCTGGCGGAGCGAAAAAATCTGCTATTCGACTCATGTTATCCACGTTTTCTCTGTTTGTCACAGTTACATTTTGTACTATTGGGGCAAAGATCTCTTGCATAGTTTGTGCTAACACTCCTATCATATTATGGTTACTATCATCCATTAATTGCCTAAAAGCCATCTGATTTTCTGTGGTTAAGATAGGAAATGCACTATAACCTATTGACCCTTGGTTATTTGTCATAAATTGATTAGCCCCAGATCCAGACCCTACTTGTGGTGACGTATTCGATGTCGAAGTGTGCAGACCCTCCATAAAAGACGTTGGCATCCCATAAGAGGAATTTTTGTGTCTGTTAGCATCGAAACCGGGTGGTCTAGTTAGTGGGGTGGCGAAATAAGTTTGTGTCCCTGATGGTGGGACGAATCCCCCAGGATAACCAGTGGTTCCTGTATTTCCTAGGATCGAACTGTTAGTCGACAGGCCACTTGTTCCATTTGTGGCCACACTACTGGTAGAGGATGCGACAGACTGTGCGCTCGAAGGGATCGCATTAGACGTTCCCGTCGAAGCAGACATATTAGTGCCTGTTCCATGTGGGGTACTTTGTTCCCCTTGTTGATTGTTTGGATTAGACATCTTGTTATTACGTTTTCTTCTGGGTAAGGGTTGGTTGCTATTGGTTATTCTACCACTTCTAAGGATCATATAACAACGAACTTATCACTCGGAAAGAACTTTTACAATGATTATATCCTAACAATCTTTACTTTGTTTCAAATTTCGTAACGACCAATGATCGTCCCACCAGGTGTGCCAATTTGTTTACAGTGATTTCTGGTAAACAACCGCTAGTCCTCCAAACTATCAAATAATCTTAATGACTGTTATTTAATCTCTCTGGTAACTTGCAGGATCGACTAGATTGATCCTATGGGGTATTGGTCGTTTGGATAACTCTAATTGTAAAACTGATATTCATAGTTAGGATTTGTATTTAGAATGTTTTATAGACGTTCAATTCACTTCGATTACCATGTTAAAAGAATCTAATGACATGATCAAGTAAAGAAATACGAAACTGAATTGTATGAATAAAGATTCGATTGTAAAGAAATGTTTACATGCAGAAATAAGTAAATGACTTTAAATGTAAAGACTTTAATGTAAAAAGCATGAATATAAAAGCATGAAATGTAAAAGAGTTTCTGAAATGTAAAAGGATTCGAACAGAAGAAAACGTTTAAATGCAAGAAATCAGTAAATGACTTTAAATGTAAAGGTATTTGAATGACATTAACATGAAAATGGAAGGTAAACTGGAAAAGGTAAAGAGTTTTACTGAATTATAAATGTTTGGTGTTATCATACGTACATTGTTCGAGCATTCATTTCCCTAGCCATGTGGTATTTTGAATGTTTATTGAATTTTGTACAATAGATATGACACACGAAATCCTAATACTAAGACTTCTATTTATACTACTTCGACCATAACGGTCTTGCCTATAAGATTCTGCCACATTCAGAACATGCAGAGCACTGCTCCTCTCTAGCTTCCACGCGTCTTCGAACGCTCCAGCGCATATATATTTGAATTCCAACATCCCGCTCGCGTTCGAATTTCAAATGCTTTGGAAATCTTCGCTTCGAATTCATTTCACAGACACAGTCTCGACACCACTTCGAGGCTTCTTTTAAATATATCTTCATAACTGTCACTCGAAGCTCCGAGCTTTGACATGTCCGTTCGAAGAACCGCTTCTACCATTCTGAACTGTAACATTTTTCTTTATTCCAACGAAACATCCATATTGCTTCATTTCAAACTGTATCATCAAAATCTTCAGCCAACAACGGCGCACAGTCTTCTGAGCACTTGAAGTGAACCTTAAACCAAACTTTTCAGATTTATACGGGATGTCTGGAAGTTGCCCCCAGATGGTGCATCCTTCTTGCTCAACTACAGCTTTGGCGTCCTTCATAGATGACATCCGAAGTAGAGGTCTTGTAATCTTGAGAAACAGGGACACAGTCCTGGTTACTGCTACCTCTTGGGGAACTTCTTTGAAATGTTGAAAAGGAGTTTTAATGAACTCTCCATCCAATTCCACATACCTGAAGGAAATGAGGTGGCTAATCATATATTCTTCCTCTCCGTGGATAGTGATAATATTTCCATGGACCGGATATTTTAGCATCTGGTGCAATGTAGAGGTGACAACACCGGCATTATAGATCCACGGCCGTCCTAGCAGACAGGAATAAGAGGGGCGGATGTCCATTACATAGAAGGTTGAGTTGAAAGTTTGAGTCCCAACCTTTATGGGGATGTCCACTTCCCCGTGGACCATCCTCTTTGAGCCATCAAATGTTCTTACAACTATGTTACTGGGTTTCAACGTCAATCCTTTGCAGTCTAGTCTGTCAAGATCCTTCTTCGGTAAAACATTCAAAGATGAGCCAGTGTCTACCAAGACATGTGCCAGAGTTGTTCCTCTATATTCCAGAGACATGCAATGCCTCGTTGTGCTTTCTTCCCCTTGGTGTTAGATCAGCATCCGAGAAGCCTAGGTCGTTATCCGTAGTCAGACTGGCCACACAATCTTGAAATTGGTCAGTAGACGTCTCTTGGGGCACATGGGCTGTCTTCAGAAACTTCACCAGGGCTTTCGCGTGTGCCTCGGAGCACAGTAACAATGCCAGCATGGAGATTTTGGAGGGAGTTTGCCCCAACTGTTCAACTACGTCGTAGTCACTCTTCTTTATTATTCTCAGGATCTCCTCCATTTCCTTTTTGGAGGTTTCGGGGGTAGTCAGTGGTTGAGCCTTCGTCTGGATAGGCTCTTCTTGAGTACTTTTTCCTCGAATTTCAGCAGTAGGGGTATTGGTAGGGGTAACAGCAGGGGTTGTGTCATCTTTGTCAGTAGGAGTACTTGCAGATATGATTATTGGTACGAAGGTAACCTTTGGAACAGCCACGGGTCCAAAAACTGCCTTTGGAGGGGAAATTTCTAGAGAGAAGATTCTACCGCTACAGGTAATCTTACTGGTTTCGGCAATATTGCTAATGTCAGAGTTTTCTTCTTCGGAGCTCATCTCTTCGGTGGCCAGCCCATCTTGTTTGATACCATGGTAGTAGATGTCTCCACCGTAATTCCACGGCACTGTTTTATCTGATTCATACGGGACCGGCCCGGGCATTGTGATTATAAGAGTATTGGTTTTTGGAACCGATGTAATCCTAACGGGTCTTTTGGGGACCCTGGAAGAATTGGCGGAGATGGTTATGATTGAAACGTCTTCAACAGGAACAGGTGAAACAGGAGTACTTTCAAACAGAATCTCTTTGTTGTCTACCAAGCGTTGAATGCCTGTTTTCAACAAAGGGCAAGCAGTTAGTGAGGATAAGCAGAGATGGCAGTCTTCGTTACAACCTGGGAATATACCGGCTTTCAACAAGTTTATCTTAATGATTGGGAGTGGAGTCAAGAGTTCATCAACTGTAGTAACAAACAAATCTTCTTATATTGCATTGGTGTTGTGACCATGCCTAGGCATAGGAGTATAAATGACGTTTGGTTTCTCGGGTACATCAAACTCAATCTCTTTTGCATCTATAAAGTCTTGAATTTTGTTTTCAGGGCCCAACAGTTGTTGGTGTCATGACCCGGACTTTCGGAATGATATGTGCAGTGGGCATTTGGGTGATAATAAGGGGACGATGTGTTGGGGTTCTTGGGAGCTTATTTTAAAGTTGTCAAATTGGATTTCAGAAGATGCTGTAAAACCTGGGCTAGAGTCATATTGATTTTGGTGAATTTCCGGACTGGCCTTTCTACCCTCGGTTGATTACTTCTTTGTTGATCAGATGTAGGCTTTGGGATCATAACAGCTCCTACCATCGGTCGGCGTTCAGCTCTCCTTTGGTTCCTTTATGGGTAAACAACAGATAACTCCTTCTACCCAGTGAAAGGCTTTCTCACAGCTGTAGAGGCAGATGAATCCTTCTGAATCTTTCCACTTTTTATGCTCGCTTCCACCCTTTCTCCGGTCAGTATGAACTCAGTGAATCCTGCAGATGAGCTTCCAATTAAATGGTTGAATAAAGGGCCTAATAAAGTGCCTAAGAACATGTCCACCAATTCCCTTTCAGATAGAGGGGGTTGGACTCTCCCCGCTAGATCTCTCCACTTCTGCGCGTAATCCTTGAAACCCTCATTGGAAACCATAGCCATACTCTGAAGTTGAGTATGGGTAGGCGCCAAATCTGCATTATATTGGTATTGCTTATAGAAAGTTGTGGCAAGATCTTCCCAGTTGTGGATGTCTGCCCTTTCCAATTGGTAAAACCAATCGAGTTGTGTTCCAGATAGACTATCTTGGAAAAAGTGCACCCATAAGTCTTTATCAGCGGAGTGTGGTTGGATCTTTCTCACATATGATCGGAGGTGCATTTTAGGACATGACACCCCATCATATTTTGCAAACAACGGCACTTTGAACTTCGGTGGGATCACAATTCCCGACACTAGACCCAATTCTTCAAAGTCTAGACCTGGTACCCTTTGTATTTCCATAGCGCTCAGACGCTCTTCAAGATGTTTGTACTTATCATCAGCCGGTGGATACTATTATTCGGAGTAGTCTTCCTCTTCTTCCTCCTCTTCAGATTCTGACGGAACCGCTGTTTCCTTTCCTTTTCCTTCTCTTTCATCAGATGTTGTTGTGAAATTCAAGGTTCTTCTAGTCTGTCCTTGAAACCTTCTCCCCATAATTACAACACCAATTGGTTTCTTCTCTTTCTTCTTCTTCTCTTTGGCCAACAAAGTCTTCAACTCTTCTTGTCCTTTGGCCAGGGTTGTGAGAAACTGTTGAAACTACGTGTTTTGAGCTTGAAGATCTTTGACTGTCTGTTCGAGATCCATCTTACTGAAATAAACAGCAGAGAGATGAGGGAACTTGTTGCAAAAAGACATGTTTACGTTATGATGAATGATATGTGCATATGCAATGTTTTCAAGGATTTCAAAGATTCAAGTTCATTTTAGACAAAAAGGAAACACATGTTATATTAATACGGTAGAGTTTGAGTACAACAATGCCCCTTGGGAAAAATAATACACTCTTTAAGATAAAAAAGTGGTGCGCATCCTCTTCGGTGCAATGTAGGCATTTAGAGTCTGCTCTTCATGAAGTAGCCTAGTGAGTTCCGAAACCTTCTTCTCGCTTGCGTAGAACTGGGCTTCGAAAGTATCACGCTCTCCTTTGAGTTGTATCCAATCCCTTTGTAGGTCTTCAAGAGATGTGGGCATGTCAGGATGTAGGATAGTGTATGGAACTTCTCCCTCCTTAACAGGCTCAATGATCACCGGGAGGATGGAAGGATAAGGCATCATAATATTTTGAGCGCGGGTTCGTACCCACTTGAGGTAAGGCTCAAGAGGGATGGAATTCTTGTGTCCCAAAGTCTTGTTATCCACCTTGTTTAGGGTCCTCCAAGCTTGGATGAATCTCCGGCGAAGACCTTGATCGTCGTTGTCGTAGTCGAATACTAAGCCTTGAATCAGCATCTCGTACGGGACATCCCTTCGGGCATAACCAAACTATCTTATAGCTAAGCATGGGTTGTAGGTGATGCCTCCCCTAATGCCAAGTAGAGGGACATTAGGAAATTCCCCACAACGGTCAACAATGATAACATTCTCTTTGGACCGGGAGCACCAATGAATGTCTGAATGTTTGAGCGTCATTAACCTTTGTGACCACCTCAAACCTTGTTCATTCCTTGAGACTGATTGGGGAAGATGAGAAATAAACCATCTTCCCAGGAGAGGGGTGCAACACATAAGGACACCTATTTTCCTCATTGTACGAGTGTGAAAAGAGTGTAGGATATCTCCAAGCAATGTAGGCACCGGATTGCGTGACATGAAGATTTTGACGGCACTTACACCTATGAGTTGGTCAGGATTGGGGAACAAGACCATCCCATAGATAAGACGAGTCACAATTTCCTCAAAGGCTTGCAAGTCTAAGGAATTCCAACAGATTTGGGCTTTCTCAAGCAGAAACTTTGCTAAGAAGCCTTTGACACCACTCCTAGTTTCCCAATGAGTTGTGACATCAGACGAGTGCAAGTGCAGAGCTTGAGAAATCTCTTCTTGGCTTTGGGTCTCTTTCTGTACCGTTGAAAGGTAGTTGATTGAGAATGGGAATCCTCAAGAGTTCAGAGAATTCTTCCAAAGTAGGCACAAGCTGGTAGTCGGGAAATGTGAAGCAATAGTGTAAAGGATCAAAGAACTGAAAGAGCACCTTCATCATATCCTTATCTGTATTGGAGGTGACCAAGTTGAGCAGACGACCATGTCTCTCGGTGAAAGGAGAGCTTTCAGGGATCCTTGAAGCTAGCTCCCTAAGTTGTGGAGGAATTCTTACAAGGTTGACTTGGATAGTTTTCCTGCGAAGTGAATCCATATCCTACAAAACAAGAACAAAGATGAATCTCCAAAAATCCTTGAAATGGTTAGTGGATGCATATGATGTCCATGATGTCCATGATGTTATGTACAAGTATTCATATACAAGCAAAACAAACAAGTTCTTAGTTTAGGCTTGCATGGGGTTTTATAGGTAAGCACCCTCTTGAAGTTTAGTTGGCTTAAACTTGTCCTAGTAATAGTAACCGGGTTCTAATGAGCTCAATATCACTGGATTGTTTCCTTGGTCATTGTTTCAGCTCAAGCCTCTTTAATGGCGACCAAAATATTCCAAGAAACCAACCCTCAATGAGTGTAGTATCGAGTATCTACCAACTTCAGACTGCACCAAAGTCGGTCATCTCACTACATCCTAAAGGCCAAGTTGGTCAAGTAAAGGTTCTAAAAGTTCGTTAGTGCTTCATGACATCACTCAGCGGCCCCGTATTCTCTTTGATTAACTCAAAGGCTACCGGTACCCACAAATATGTCACACTAACATAGCTATTGCTTAGACCATGTCGGTATACCCCGCACAGTTTCCACAACGTATTGCTATTTACCTATAATGTATCCCCAAATCCGGATAGAGGATTCAAACCCAAACAAAGAACCGTAATGTAAAGCAAACAAATCAAACAATGTAAGCAAGTAAATGTGATCTAACCCTAAGGTAACCCCACTTTTTTTCAATAGTTTCCCCAGCAGAGTCGCCAGTTCTGTGATACGGTGGGAGAACTGACTTGAGGATTTGCGTTTGTGTTTGCAAATGTTGCGGTTAGCAAGAGTCGCCACCGACTTTTATTTTATCCAAAAGGAAAGGTGAAAAAGCACAGGAAAGACCTTTGAGATTGTTTCTTGAGTTCGGGGGG
The DNA here is from genome assembly GCA_948472305.1 of Vicia faba. NCBI lineage: Eukaryota > Viridiplantae > Streptophyta > Magnoliopsida > Fabales > Fabaceae > Vicia > Vicia faba. The sequence continues at coordinate 74,430,542 of OX451735.1, forward strand.
TAGATTATGAAAAGGGAAGGTGTTAGCACCCTTTTCATTTATGGTTTTCCATGGGCTCTTAGTTACTTGCTAGATCACTTGCTTTTTGTTTTGAAATTGTATTTTGTGTGGTTTTTGAAAGTATTTTGTAAAAGAGGCCATTCGTTTAGGAAATATTTGTAATGATTCTCATTCGTAAGAATGTATACAAAGATGTTTGTCTTTTTGAAAATGTTTTCAATGTTTATAAGTTGTTTGGAAATGTGTGTGTTTGTTTTGAAAATAGAAAGGATATTTGTTTGAAAATAGAGCAAGTAACTAGAAGCAATCTACCTACTCAAATGTCTTTCTTATGCATTTTATATTCCTTTGACATTGGTGTCTTACCATTGATTTGGTAAGCAACCCTATCTTTGGATGTAAACGGGACGGGCGTGGGTCATCTTATAACCATGGTTAGAAATGTTGCAAAGTATCTTAGCATTTTTGAGGGACTAAGATCATTTTATAAGGCAACTTAGAATAGCGTCATCGAGGGACTATGATCTTTTGATTTTGTTTGTTTTACCAAGATACTTTGCATGCGTAATATGGCTATTTTTTGTATAAGGCAACCAAGTGGGGAAACCCTAAGGGTGTTTATGCGCAAGTGTGTTTGATTGCATGCTTGATTTTTATCTTGAATTGTGGTCTTCTATTTGATTGATCTTTTACTAGCATTTACATTTGAAAGCGATAAATTGCAGAAATGTAAAGTCCTACGCTATTACAATATTTAGGGGGTGGGGGTACAAATTTATGAATGGGGATTGCAAATGAAAATAAAGCCCTAAATTACTATTACAACCATATTGAAATACATACAAGAAAATATTAAATGAACTTGTTTTGTTTTAAGAAAATATTTTTTGTGTTTTGTTTTAAGGAATAAAATAAAGTGTGAACGAAATATTTTTGGTGTTTTGCTGATTAATGAAATGGAGAGTGCCAGCGAGAAAAATAAAGAAAAAGAAAATAACAAGGGGAAGAAAAAAGGAGGATCAGCGTGCTGTTAAAAGGAAGTCAGAGGTTCTGACCCTGGCGTGCTGCAGAACAGAAACCTGTTAGTGAAAATGTATAGGTCAGAGGTTCTGACCCTGGCACGCTGCAAAACAGAAACCTGTTAGTGAAAATGTATGAGGTCAGAGGTTCTGACCCTGCTGGGAACACAGTAATTTTCAGAAGTTCTGATATTACTGATAACAAAACAGGCTCCAGAAGCGCTGGTGTCAATGTCAGAACTTGGTCTCTCTCTATGCTAGTCAGAACATCTGCAATTTGGTTATTTCTCCACAAAACAAAAGACATGCATAGGACAGTTTCAGCAGGTGTCATAGCGCTTCAGAAATAAAGAGAATCAGAACCATAAATCTGAGGCAAGTATGCCTTTGCTAATCCTAACTCTGAGTTTTAGTTTCTTCAGGAAAGTTCTGAACTGATTCATTCTCTACTTAAGCATACAGATGCGTGAAAATCTCAGAACATGTACAACATCAGAAGCATGATATCTACATTGTGTTTTTGAGCATGCAAATCTGGTGATGCTTAAACAATGTGGTGAGAGTTAGCAGATGCTTACCTTGCAGCTGGAAGAAGTTCTGTGAACTGAAGTTAGCCTCAACTCTTATGATGTTCTGAACATCTTCTTTGAATGGATGGAAGGAGGGTATATAGTAGTATGAATACAGAAGTTATGGCAGTTTCTAACGTGTGGGTCAGAAACTGTATGGGTGTTTTTTAGTCAAGAAATATTTTGAGAATAAATGGAATTTGAAAGCAAGGGATCCAAAGTTAATGGTTTGTATGTTGTGTTTACAGTTTTTGAAACTCTAGGAATTTTGGGCAGAGATTCAAGGTTTTTTTCTTTTTTGCTCAAAGTTTCTATCTCTTTTCAGCAATTTTTATGGACCTCTTCTCAGTGACCAATGGTATTCTATTTATAGGAAAAGCTTTGTGGGTTTTAAAATGTCAAGTGGCGCCAATATCATGCACTAGATGCTGACTTACTCTTGAAGAAAGTTCAAAAAAGGTTGTGATGATTGACAGCTTTTAGCCTAGGCTAGATTAGTAAGCAAGGATTAAGGAAAAGTGACACCCATAAGCGAAAAGTAGCGCATGGACCCATACCTAAATCTGTACAAAGGTATTTCTATGCTACACGTGGAGAGACCCTTTGGACAAAGACTCAAAAGTGGTTGTGAGCATTAAATGGTGATGAGATTTGTCAAAATCAGAAATCTTGTAATATGAGATTTGCATCATTACTTAAATCTGAGCCAGCAGTTCCACTTCAGCATAGTCCAAAACAATGCACCCAAGTTCTGATCTTGGTATCCTGTTGCCTCAGCAAGTTCTGAGGGATCCCCAGGCTTTCCAGCATGTTCTGAAAGAGCATTCAGATTTTTCCATCACGTTTTATAATCTTCTGGCAACTTCTGACTGAGCTGGCGTAGATGCTGAAGAGCCACATTCTGACTGAATGTTATGTGTTGAGCTAAGTTTGCATCTTCTGACTGCTCCTTCCTGGAGGTTGGTTCAGAAGTTCTGAAGTGTCATTTTTTTTCTTAAATACTTAGAAAAATCCCAAGTATTTGTAAATTTGGCTTTTCCATAGTAAATTTGACTTTTGAACTTTAGATGGAACAAACTTCCTGAGGATCCAGGGTGATTTCTTGAGAAAAATGAGAGGGCAAATTTTGGGGTACAACAAACAAGAATGATTACGGGTCCAGAAATAGCTTTTAGAGGAGCTATCTCTGGAGAGAAAACCCTTATGCTTCGAGTGATCTTGCTAGTCCCTGCGATATTACTGATATCAGAGTCAACTTTCTCAGAACTTGAATCAACTGGCCAATCTTACTTGATATCGTGGTAGTAGACATCCCCTCCATAATTCCATGGTACAGTTTTGTCTGACGAATATTGGACTGGTCCAGGCATTGTAATTATCAAAGGAGCTACTTTTGGAACTGATGTAATTCTAACGGGTCTTTTGGTGGAGACCCTGGAAGAATTGTAAGAAATGGTCACGATGGAAACATCATTATAAGAAACAGTTGGAACAGAAGTCTTTTCTAACAAAATTTCCTTATTATCTATTAGGCATTGAATGCCTGCTTTCAACAAAGGACAGTTGGTTGGTGAGGACAAACAGAAATGACAGCTTTCATCACAGCCCGGGAAAACACCGGCATTCAACAAGTTCTCTTTGATAGTCAGGAGTGGGGTCATAAGTTCATCAACTGAAGTAACAAACATACCTTCCTCAATGGTGTTGGCATTATGGCCGTGTTTGGGCATAGGGGAAGAAATGACATTTAGATTTTTTGGCGCATCGAATTCAATCTCTTTGGCTTCAAGGAGGTCTTGTACTTTGTTCTTCAGATCCCAACAGTTGTTAGTGTCATGGTCGGGACTCTCAGAGTGGTATTCACAACGGGCATTAGGATGATAGTGAGGAGATGTTGTATTAGGGTTCTTTGGAGCTTCTTTCAAAGTCACTAGGTTGGATCTTAATAGATGCGGTAATACCTGAGATAGTGTCATGTTAATTCTGGTGAATTGTCTGACTGGTCTTTCCATTCTTGGCTGATTGCTTCTTTGTTGATCAGGCGCAGGTTTAGGAATCATAACAGCCCCCGCCATTGGACGGCGTTCGGCCATATCTTGATTTCTCTGAGGATATACAGCAACCACTTCTTTCTTTCTGATGAATGGTTTCCTTACAGCAGCAGAGGATGCATCTTTTTGAATCTTTCCATTCAGTAAAACCTGCCGATGAACTCCCAATTAAGTGATTGAAGAAGGGACCAGACAAGGTGCCCAAGAACATGTCTACTAATTCTATTTCAGATAGGGGAGGTTGAACTCTTCCGGCCAAGTCCCTCCATTTTTGCGCATAGTCCTTGAAGCCTTCACTTGAAACCATGGCCATACTCTGGAGTTGAGTACGGGTGGGTGTAAGATCAGCGTTGTATTGGTATTGTTTGTAAAAGGCTGCAGAAAGATCCTCCCAGTTATGAACATTGGCTCTTTCTAACTGATAAAACCAATTAAGTTGAGTTCCAGACAGCCTGTCTTGGAAGAAGTGTACCCACAAGTCTTTGTCAGCGGTATGGGGCTGGATTTTCCTCACATAGGACCAGAGATGCATTTTGGGGCATGAGACTCCGTCATACTTGGCGAACACAGGTGATTTGAATTTTGGAGGGATAACAATCCCCGATACTAGTCCCAACTCCTCAAAGTCATCCATGCACTTTTTGGATTTCCATTGCACTCAACCGCTCTTCTAGATGCTTATACTTGTTGTCGGCTGGAGGGTATTGTTCTTCAGAATAATCTTTTTCTTCCTCTTCCTCTTCTGACTCTGACTGGACAACTGTTTCTTTGCCTTTCCCATCTTGATTGTCTTTCTCACTAGATGTTGTTGCAAAGTCTAAGTCCCTTCCTGTTTTCCCTTGGAATATTCTTCCCATGTTTAGAACTCTGGTTAACTTCTTCGTCTTCTTTTTCTTCTCCTCAGCCAGCAAAGTCTTCAACTCTTCTTGTCCTTTGGCTAGAGTTAAGAACAACTGTTGAAACTGTGCATTCTGGGCTTGGAGGTCCTTCACCATTTTCTCCAGATCCATCTTACTGAAATAAACAGTAGAGAGATGAGGAGACGTGTTGCAATAAACCTGCTTATGTTATGGTGAATGGTAAATGCGTATGCAATGATTTCAAGGATCTTAAAGATTCAAATTTGTTTTAGAAAAAAAGGAAACACATGTTATATTAATAAGTTAAAGCTTGAGTACATCAATGCCTCCTTGGGCAAAACAAATACAAGAAAATCTAATATAGAAAGGTAGTACGCATCCTCTTTAGTGCAATGTAGGCATTCAGAGTCTGCTCCTCATGAAGTAGTCTAGTGAGTTCCAAAACCTTCTTCTCGCTTGCGTAGAATTGGGCTTCGAAAGTATCTCGCTCCCGGTTGAGTTGTATCCAATCTCTTTGTAAGTATTCAAGAGAGGTGGGCATGTCAGAATGCAGGATAGTGTATGGAACATCTCCTTCTATGACAGGCTCAATGATTACCGGGAGAATGGAAGGATAAGGCATCATCATACTTTGAGCACGAGTTCGTACCCATTTGAGGTAAGGATCAAGAGGGATGGAATTCTTATGCCCCAATGTCTTGCTATCTACCTTGTTCAACATCCTCCATGCTCGGATAAATCTCTGGCGAATACCTTGATCGTCATTCTCATAGTCAAACACCAAACCTTGAATCAGCATCTCGTGCAGGCCATCCCTTCGAGCGTAACCAAACTGTATTAAGGCTAAGCATGGGTTGTAGGTGATACCTCCCCTAATGCCAAGTAAAGGGACATTAGGAAATTCTCCACAACGGTCGACAATAGTAACATTCTCTATGGATCGGGAGCACCAATGAATGTTTGAATGTTTGAGCGTCATCAACCTTTGTGACCACCTTGAACCTTGATCGTTCTTTAATACATATTGGGGAAGATACAAAATAAACCATCTTTCCAAGAGAGTAGTGCAACACATAAGGACGCCTATTTTCCTCATTGTGCGAGTGTGAAAAGAATGTAGGATGTCCCCTAGCAAAGTAGGCACCGGGTTGTGGGATATGAATATTTTGACGGTGTTCACGTCTATGAGTTGGTCAGGATTTGGAAACAAAACCATACCATAGATGAGGAGAGCCACAATTTCCTCAAAGGCTTGCAGGTCCAAGGAATTCCAACAATTTTGGGCTTTCTCAACTAAGAACTTTGCTAGGAAACCTTTGACACCACTCCTTGTTTCCCAATTGGTTGTGACATCAGATGATTGCAAGTGTAGAGCTTGAGCAATCTCTTCTGGCTTTGGATCTATTTTCATACCGTTGAAAGGTAGTTGGTTGAGAATGGGAATCCTCAAGAGTCGGGAGAATTCTTCCAAAGTAGGCACAAGTTGATAGTCGGGAAATGTGAAACAATGGTGTAAAGGATCAAAGAACTGAAAGAGCGCCTTCATCTTGTCTTCATCAGTGTTGGAAGTGACCAAGTTGTGTAGGAGACCATGTCTATCGGTGAATGGAGAGTTTTCTGGAATCCTTGAAGCTAGTTCCTTAAGTTGTGGAGGGATCCTTACAAGGTTAACTTGAATAGTTTTCCTGAGAAGAGAATCCATATCCTACAAAACAGAACAAAGATAAATCCCAAGATCCTTGAAATGGTTAGTGAATGTGTATGATGTTATGATGTTCATGATGTTATGTACAAGTATGTATATACAAACAAAACAAACAATTCCTTAGTTTTAGGCTTGCATGGAGTCTTATAGGTAAGTACCCTCTTGAAGTTTAGTTGGTTCAACCTGTCCTAGTAATAGTAATCGGGTTCTAAGGAGATCAATATTACTGGTTTGTTTCCTTGGTCATTGTTTCAGCACAAGCCTCTTTAATAGCGACTGAAATATCCCAAGAAACCAAACCTCAACGAGTGTAGTATCGAGTATCTACCAACTTCGGACTGCACCAAGGTCGGTCATCTCACTACATCCTAAAGTCCAAGTTGGTCAAGTAAAGGTTCTAGAAGTTCATTAGTGCTTTATGACATCACTCAGCGGCCTCGTATTCTCTTTGATTAACTTAAAGGCTACCGGTACCAACAAATATGTCTCACTAACGTAGCTATTGTTTAGACCATGTCGGTATACCCCATATAGTTTCCACAATGTATTGCTACTTACCTATAATGTATCCCAAATCAGGGTAGAGGATTCAAACCCAAACAAAGAACCATAATGTAAAGCATACAAGTCAAACAATGCAAGCAAGTAAATTTGATCTAACCCTAAGGTAACCCCACTTTTAGAATAATCCTCAGCAGAGTCGCCAGTTCTGTGATACGGTGGGAGAACTGACTTAGGTGTTTTGTGTTTGATCGCAAATGTTGCAGTTAGCAAGAGTCGCCACCGACTTTTGTTTTATCCAAAAGGAAAGGTGAAAAAGCACAGGAAAGACCTTTGAGATTGTTTCTTGAGTTCGGGGGGTATATTATGAAAAGGGAAGGTATTAGCACCCTTTTCATACATGGTTTTCCATGGGCTCTTAGTTACTTACTAGATCACTTGCTTTTGTTTGAAAATATGCTTTGTGTGGTTTTTGAAAGTATTTTGAAAGGGCGCCATCGTTTGGGCAAGCTTTGTAATGATTCTCGTTTGTAAGAATGTATACAAAGTGTTTGATCTTTTGAAAATGTTTTCAAGTTTGAAAGATGTTTTTGAAAGTGTTGGTGTTTGTTTTAAAAATAGCAAGGATGTTTTTGTTTTGAAATGGAGCAAGTAACTAGGAACAATCTACCTACTCAAAAGTCTTTCATGTTCATTTCCTTTTTCCTTTGACATTGTTATCTTACCATTGATTTCGTAAGTAACCCTATCTTTGGATGTAAACGGGACGGGCGTGGGTCATCGTATAACCATGATTAGCAATTTTGCAAGGTATCTTAGCATTCTTTTCGAGGGACTAAGATCATTTATAAGGCAACTTAGATAGCGTCATCGAGGAACTATGATCTTGTATTTGCTTGTTTTTGCTAAGATACCTTACATGCGTAATATGGTCATTTTGTATAAGGCAACCAAGTGGAATAACCCTAGGGGTGCTTGTGTGCAAATTTATTGTTTTCATGCTTGTTTTTGTCTTGAATTAGGGTTTTCTAAGTATTGGGTTTAGTCTTACCATACAAACCCTAATTACTAGCATGTTATATAAAAGCGATAAATTGCGAAATTTAAAGTTACTACGCTATTACAACATTTGTGCGAGGGGTGTACAAATTGAATGGGGATTGCAAAATGTAAACCTAGTTAGTCTATTACAGCCATATTGAATTGGCACCAATGTACAAGGGAATAAATAAATACAAAGTATAAAATGAATAAATGTACAAAAATGCAAAAATGTAAAAAAAATGTATCTTTGTTTGATTTTCATGAAAAAAGGGGTTAAACTTAAATTTATTAAGAAAAGATTTTAAATAAAACCCTAGTTATATTAGTTAATCAAAAGAAAATAAGTTTAAGAAAAGTATTTTTTGGTATTTTTATCTTGAAAATATTCATAGTATAATAAAATATTTTTGGCCTTTTTTTTTATATCAAAGTAATATATTTTAATTAGTGTGAGAGGAGATAAAATAAAAAAACATAGTATTTTAATTTAAATTTAACAAGACTAGGTAATAAAATAAATAAAGTATGGTTGAATAAAAATATTTTTTATGAGAAAAATAAAATAAACTAAGTTAAAATGAAAATCTAATTTTTTTGTATTTTTTAATATTAGGAAAAATAATTTAAGAAATAAAAATGAAATAAATAAAAATAAAAACAGAAAAATAGATAAATTTGGGCCAGGGGTGCAAACAGCCTGCAGGGGGTTAGTTAGCAAAAAAAAAAACAAGCCAGGCCCAAAGAGGCCCAGCGCCTGCCAAAAAAAGACAAATCAAAAAACCAAAAAAAGTGAAAAATCCAAAAGGGTACCACTGGGGCTCGAACCCAGGTCCCAAAGGTTACAAGCGCGCGCTTCTACCACTGGGGTGGCTATACATCCGTTAATATAAGTAAAACAATAAATATACAAGGCAAAACGTGCCCTGAAGACTTCATCTTCAACCTCCAGCCAGACCAACTGTAACTTGCTCATTTCTCCTCAAAAATGAAAACTGTAAACATGAAACTTGTAGCAACTTTTCTCACGGTTTCAGAAATGTAAAGCATTAAAACTATAGATCAAAGATAAGCATTAATTTTAATGTCCCTAATCTGAACCCTAAAAATCTCAGAAATTTCAGTTTCAAAATTTTCTAAGCTCAAGCAAAATTAATGGAAACTATGTACATGGTTAGCTTTAGGGAAATGATATTTACATGTTTTATTCACAAATAAACTATTGATGATGCATGTATGAATAGTTCCAAGTTGAGAAAAATTACCTCAAAACTGGAAATCATATTTTGAGTTTGAGCTTGTTTCAAGTGATGGTGATGATCAGGTTAGCTTCCTTGAGGTCCCAGGAAGCTAATGCAATGATTGACTTGAACAATGGATGGCTGAAATGGTCCGGAGAAGTCAATGTGCAGAGCTGAGTTTTTGGAAATGGAGGACGGTGTTAATGGTGTTACAGTTCTAAAACAGGGTGTGGGATCAACTCTATATGATGTTTAGAAACTTTAGAAACCAAAAGGCCAAGAAACGCACAAGTAGATTATGGTTTCAAGTTTTTGGTCAGTTTGTGTAAAAATGGAAGTGTGAAGTGTGATTCTGAGTTCTAGGTTTTTTCAAGGCTTGAGCATTCGTGTGTTTGTGTCAAATAGTTTGTTTATGTATAAACAAAAATGTTTGAGTGCATTGGCAAGTCAGAAGTACCAGTTTCTAGCTTTTGGCTAGGTTACTTGATTTTGAAGAAAAGGGGGAAACAAGTTTCAACGAGAGGTACAAGCATGGAATGGGTGATTGTAAATGTTTTAAACATTTCTCATGAGTTATAGGACCTGTTTGATTAGAAGAGAACAAGTGCAAGGCTCAAGAACAAGTTTTGTACAAAAAGTTGCTTTATCAAAATGGCAATGTGACCTTTCTTCCAAAAATGGATAAAAAGCATGTTCATGCATTGAATGCTTGAAATGAGGCCTATAACAGCTGTGTAAACCATTAATTATGTAGTGCCTAACAAGTTTGAGGCCTTAAAAGTAGTGTTTATGTAGCATGGTTTCAATTTGAATTTTGTTCATCACTAAAATGACTTGTAATCAAAGTGATAAAACCCTAACTTCATCTCTTCGATTCTCCCTACTCAAGAATGATATCAAGGAGTACTTGGACATTTTTGAAAGCTTGCAATGTATTCTATAACCCATATTTGAATTTATTTTGAAGATTCCCCTTGGAACTATATGAAAAAGTGCCATGAAGTTAGGTCAAAATCCTGGCCAAATTAGGGCAAAATTTCACTGAGTGTTTAGTTTCATGACCACATGTTCATAAAATTATAACTTGAGATCCATGCATTTTTGGAAGGAGTTGTGTAAAGAAAAGTTGTAGATTTCATGTAGATCTACAACTTTCATTTTGGAAGTTTCTCTTGAATCATCTTGCATCATGGTGAAAATTTTGCTCAAAGTTATGAAAAACATGAGATTTCCAACACTTAGAAAAATTTCTAAGTTTGGAAATTTTAGCTTTTCAAAATGAAATCTTTACTTTTGATTTCTTGATCAATAAGTTTCATATTTTGACATTTTTTGATGAATTATGATCTTTGGCACTTGAATTTGACCAAAAAGTCAAAGTTTGACTTTTCAGTATACAGTTGACTTTTGATGAGTTGACTGCAAAATTCATTTGTCAATCCAATGGACTTGCAATGTTTTGAACCATGTAATTAGGTCAAAATGATGTAACTGGACTCTTTAGATCATGTCTTAAACCAATTGATCATTTGCTAGGTCAAAAATCAGAAATTGCCCCTCCCTAGTCAAAACCCTAATTTTGACCATTTTGCCATTTTGGAGATTTGATCAAATTTCTTGAGGAATTATGGTCCAAACTTGATCAAAAGATACATATGAGTTTAAAATGTTGATGTAGATCAAAAATTATGATGTTTGACTATAAACTGGCTATGGTTGACGTTTTCCCCAATACAATTGATTTTTAGGTCAACTGCTCAATTGACTGAGCAAAAGTGTGATCCAAGGCTTGAAACTTGACATGAATAATATTGGGGGTCCATAATGATCCATGAAAGTCACATGGGACATTGGAAGTTCAAAAATCCTTGTGTAAACTCAAACCCTAATTTTGGTCATCAGTGCTTAAGGAGGTGTCTTGAGTTGATCAACCCTAGTGCAGTCTTGAGCCAAATGAGATCTTGTAAATACTTGACAAATGAGAGGGAAAATTTTAGGGTACAACAATCTTCTTCCACTTCAATATAGTATTTTACAAAACCATGATTGTTATTTTCCTCATGCTTATCACTTTCATCGTTGTCATCCTGTTCATTATCATTGTCCTTTGGGATCTCGATCTCCTTGACCTGTTTAGCCGGACCTCTGAATCTTCTCCCTATAATTCCAATTGGTTTCTTTGTCTTCTTCTTCTTCTCTTTTACGATGAGTGCCTTCAGTTCTTCTTTCCCCTTGGCTAAGCTTAGGAACATCTCTTGAAACTAAGCATTTTGAGCCTGGAGATCTTTCACTATTTGTTCGAGAGCCATTTCTGCTGAAATAAATAGCAAGGAGATGATAAACCTGTCTTGGAAACCTGTTATGCAATGACATGATATGTAGATGCGTATGCAATGTTTTCAAGGATCTTTAGGGAATATAGTTTGAAACATTAGAAATTGAATTTAGTTGCAGCTTTGTCTGAAGAACTTTGAGTTTTCATCTTTGAACATCCTTATATAAGAATCAAGCTTATCATATCAAGTGGGTCATAGCCTCTGACTCAAAAAATTCACTTTGATCTTAACGGCATCTGGCTAGAGAAAAATAAATCCTCTTGCCCCTTAATATAAATTTGGCTTATAACAATCCTGCAAATATTGCACCATAAATCCATAAGATCCTTGAAATGGTTAGTAACAGTGCTATGTTATGAAATGACATAATGTGTATGCCATGTCCTAAGAAAAAGCGTGAGGTGATGAGAACAAATGAGTTTATACAAACAAATCTTGCCAAGAATTCAAGTTGTTAGATAGTGAGTACAAACAAGTCACACAAGTAGCCTTAGGTTTAAAGGCTTGCATGAAGTCAATAGGTAAGTACCCTTCCCACAACTCAAGTTTAGTTGGCTTAACCTGTCCTAAAATAGTAACCGGGTTCTAAGAGTCTCATATCACGGATCTTTATCGAAGATTTTATTTTAGTATGGCAACTAATTTTCCAGCAAAACATCCCGAGAGTCAAATCTCAATGAGAGTAGCTTCAAGTATCAACCAACTTTAGACTGCACCAAAGTCGGTTATCTCACTATCTTTTAATGGCCAAGATGGTTCAATTAAGGTCTTAAAAGTAAGTTAGTGTTAATGACACCACGCAGAAGTCTAATGTTATCCTTGACTGACTCAAGGAACATCAGTACAAACCCAAGTGTCACACTAAATGTAGCCATCATATTAACGATATCGTTCTATGTCGTACAATCTTTATGATATATTCCTACTTACCTAAGGCATCCCTAGATCCGGGTGTAGGACCTTTCAAATAACAAACCCAAGCAAACCCTTAAAGTTAAAGCAAATAAAGCACACAATTTAAGCAAGTAAAGTGATCTAAACTCTTAAGGTAACCCCTCCTTTAAAATTGTCTCCCCAGAAGAGTCGCCAGTTTTGTAATACGGTGGAAGAACTGACTTGTTCAGCATTTTTTCATAAATGTTGCTGATAGCTAGAGTCGCCACTGACTTTTCTTTTATCTAATGAGGAAAGGTGAAAAGAACAGGAAAAACCTTTGATAGATTTTGAGTTCGGGGGGTAAGTTATGAAAAGGGAAGGTGTTAGCACCCTTTTCATCTGTAGTTATCTACGGGCTCTTAATTACTTAGCTCACTTTAAACTTGATTTGTATGTGTGTGATTTGAAAATATTTGTAATACCAATTGTGAGGCACACTTTGTAATAATTCTTGTATCAGTCCTCAAGAATGTATACAAAGTATTTTTTTTTGAAAATATTTATTTTGAAACGCGAGGTGTAAAAATGAATTTGTTTGTTTGAAATTGTTATGAGCAAGTAATCTGTTGAGTCTTACCCACTAAAGGTCGTTCTTGTTAGTTTCCTTCTTCGTTAGAGACCGTAATATCCACACCATTAGTTGGTAAGTAGTCTTATCTATTGGATATGAAGGGACATGCGTAGGGTCTTCGTATGGTCATAGAAGGAAACATGTAAGGATACTTTAGCAATTCGAATGGACTATCATCATTTTTCTCATAGGGTCATCAAAGGGACTAGATCATTTTATAGGCAACTCGAAGGGTCATCGAGGGATCATGATATTTATTCGAAAGGGGCCATGATGATATTGTTTAACCGAGGGTCTTTGCTAAAGTATTCTTGTTTTCGTGGGACGTGGCCATTAGTATCGCAAGGCAACAAAAAGAAGTTACCCTAGAGGTGAAGTGTGAAAAGTGTATTGGTTTAAGTTATGTTATCTTGAAAATTAAGGTTATCTATGTTTGATTTTTTTCTTATCATACAAGCTTATTTACTAGCAGTTATATATATACAAACATATAAAGGCAAAAGATAAAGCGAGAATGTAAATCTACGCTATTACAGGGCTTTGGGAGAGTTACATAATTAGAAAAAAATGTGGGGATGAAAATCTAAACTATCACATTAAATTATGCGACGTATAAAATTGTCTAAGAAAATATATAGCAAAAAGAATAAGAAAATGTTGGGAAAAAAGTTTAAATGCCCTAAAAATCTAAGTTCATATTTTTGTGTTTTTATGAAAATAATTTAAGTGATAATTAATAATAATTAAAATCCTAATTCTAATTGATTTTAATTAATAAGAAACCTAAAATCTAATTGTCAAAAAAATCAAATAATTAATTTACACCCTAAAACTAATTTTTTGTTGACTTTATTATATGGATTCTTTCTGATTTTTTTATGTATAAGTTTTGATTAAAAAAAGTTAATTAATAACAAAATAATTAATAATAAAAAAGGGAAAATGAAGAAAGTAAAGCAAAAAAGGTTTTGGTATCGCTGGGGTTCGAACCCCCTCCATTTTCTTCACACGCTTGGTTCTAACTTGTTCTATGTTTCTTGTTTAACACATCTAGACATATGAAACTTATTAATAACACAAGGATTAAGAAATTTGAAATTAGAAAATCCTTACCACCAGTGTGATTGAGGGGAGGCGTTATGGGCACGGTTGAGCGTGGTTATGGACTTGATAAGGTTCCTGGGGATATCGGGATAATGATTCAAGGCTTCGTTTCAGTTGAGAATGGCTGGAAAACTGGGATACGATTTGCACCTATTCTTTAAAAAAAATTATGTTTAAGAACTTGTTTCTATGGAAGCCAGTTTGTCCTTTGTCTTATGGAGTGTGTCCTTTATTAATAATGGATGACTTTGTAAGTTAACATTCTTTGAAGGAAACATGTGCAATCAAAGTCATTATTTGTTCCCAAAACAATTGCAAAACTTTCCAAAACATGAAGATCTCTTTCCTTCTTCATTCTTCACGGTTTTGTTATGTTGGATATGTGATCTTGGGCATCAAAATAATCCAAAACAAAAGCTCACATGCCTTGTACATTTATTTAATATTTATTTAATTTAATTTTGAATTTAAATGAATAAAATCAAATAAATGAATTTAAAAAATTAAAATAATGCGTGAATGGACTTAGGGGTCCCTAAAAATGTCGTAAACACGTTTGAACTTCAAAAGTTAGGCTCATTAGCCTAAAAATTAAAATTTGCTCAATTGTGGTTTCATGTATTTTCTCAAATTTGCTCAACTTGCACCAATCCCAACTCTCTAAAATTTTGTCATATGAAGGTGATCTGGGACTTTTGGAAAGCTCAATATGTCCCCTACAACTCTCATGTTGGTCGCTTTTTCATTTGAAGTCTTTAACTTGATGTAAATTGCTTTGACAAAAAATGTCTTTTTGTTGAGTTTCAAAATGACCTGTAATGTTTTGGTTCATATCTCTCAAATGAAGCATTGTTTGAACCTGAGCTTAGAGAGAAAAATTTGTATAGAATTGAATTTCCATCAAAATGGGCTTTGGTTGAGAATTTTCTGATGAAGCATGTGAAAGTTATGCTTGGTCAAAGTTCAATTGACTTCTCATAAAGAAAACCCTAATTTAGCAACTTTTGACTTTTGATGAATCTTGAGTTTTCTTGATGAATCATGATCAAACCTTGAAAAATGATGAATTTGACTTCAAAATCTTGATGTTGACCAAAAATTGTGATGTTTGACTGTATGTTGACCACAGTTGACTTTTTGTCCAACACAGTTGACTTTTACTCATCTGAGCAATTGACTAAGCAAACTTGTGATGCAAGGCTTGAAACTTGACATGGGGATTCTTTGAAGCATATGAGGAACCATGAAACTCACTTGAGGCACTAGAAGCTAAATTTTCTTTTAGAAAACCAAAACCCTAATTGTAGGCCACTACTTAGGAGGAGGCTTCATCTGATCAATTCTTGAATAGTCTTGAGTGTTTAGGACCCTTAGGAGCGTGAGGAGGTATCTTTAATCAATTTGTCTTGAAAAATGAGAGGAAAAATTTTGGGGTACAACAGACACGGTCTTCTTTCACCATTTAAAAGTCTATCACCTCCAAGAGAAGGCGTGTTCGCCATAGATCTATGCCAAAAGCTGCTACAATATAGATCATGTCGATGATAGATAATTGAAGTGAAGCATGATCAGTAGGTGAATCAAGAAACTTTGATAGGATATTGGAACTAATTACTTCTTTCTCTAGTAATTATGATACATATCTAGATCTAGATTTGAGATTATTTGTTCATTTTACTTCTTGGAGATTTTACAGAAATAGAAGATCCGGAAATTCGAGGAATCGAGGTTAAACTGATGCCTGAATGAACTGAACATGACAAATTCTTGTATTCGATTCTAAATTCTCTTTATTCAGGGACTTGTGTAGGTTACAAACTAGAAAACTGAAGAGCGAAAGTGAAATTATGGAAAACACTAGAATCATGAGTGGATTCCACAGGCAGTGCCACTATTTTATTCTAGAACTAGAATTGGATGTAATCGGTTGAAGAGGAATGTAAAACAAGTGAAGTTGATCTCCGGTACGGTGGCATGGAGTGGACCTGCAAGTTTAGAACTCCAACACTTAAGTCAGTTTGATATTCAAGATAAATGTAGTGAAAAATGGCGATCTGAGAATGTACCTTGATTTGCGTGTGAATTGAATTTTATACCTTGGGTCAAGTGGAGTGGATTTGAGATGGATTGAGCCCCATCTATTTGGGCCTTTGGTCGGCCCATAACATATTGATTAATTGATACAAACTTTATTTTCAATTGGTTAGCTGAATTTTCCATGTGAAAGCTCGTGTGGTTTTGAACTTAGTGTTTTACCTAATTTTAATCATCAGTAAATTGTAAAAGTAAGAAGATGAAGTATTGAGGTACAATAGAAATATACACACATAAAATTATTTTAAACATCACTTATCTTTTGATAAAACTTATTTAAACTAATCCGGACAAGTGCTTAATTGATTTGAAGTTTTTATTAATCAATTAGAAAGGTAAAAATACATCTACTAATCAATCATGAAATCCAATGTTTATATTTTTAGCCTGGTTAATCTATTAGTATATAGTTTTAATGGATTAAATCATTATAAAGACTTATGGGTTATTTTCTTTTTGAATTAGATTGTCTATATAAATGGGGCTTCTCATTTTTCAATATAAATGAGTTTTCTGAATATAAACTCTTTACTATCATTCTTTCTCTCTTCTTTTTCATTAGAGTTGTCTAAGTGTCAAGAGTGTGAAAATTTTCATTTGAGGATTGATTTTCATAGGTGTTGTGTTAAAAGTGTTTATTCAAAAGAACAACTCTGTTGTGATCTCTTTGTAATAATATTTAAAGGTTCAAACCTGTTAATTCTCTGAAATTATGATTGGCGTAGATTTTGGTAAAACTAACTTTACAGCAACATGTTGAACAAGATGTTTCGAGTTACAGATTCAACATGTTGAGTGTGATGTCCTAACCAGAAGAGCACGACATCTAGATTTTTACAGTCTTACAAGTTGTTTCAACTTTCCGTTTGAACATGTCGAATGGGATGTCCTAACCAGAAGTATAGGATATCATGTCTGCTACAACTGACAGTTTGGATTCAGTTGTTGTGATTTAATTACTGAATGTTCTGGGAATATTTAGTAATCTTATGTGGCGTCCAAGTTTAATAAATATGAGATTTTATATTGATATTCAAGATATTCAAAGTTCTAAATATGGAGATATTTGAGGAAAGCTTTAACTGGAGACCTATTTTCTTGGAGAAGTTTTTGCAGACTTTGTGCAGTCTCTCTGCTGCATTTTTGAAGCCCAAATCCGGTTGGGAAAAGGTTATAAATAGAAGTGTTTGTAACCTAGTTTTGGTACTAGCCGAGAATTGAAAAGATGTAGTTATTAGGGTTGAGTTTGTACCACTCTCTAGGAGAGTTGATTGTGTGTTCCACTCGATTGTGAGTTGGACTGATGTTATAGAGTTATAGTCTCTATTATTGTTCTCCTTGAAGCTTTTAAGCAAGAGGTAGTATTGTTCTTGGAGGAAGCTTTTAAGCAACTCTAAGTATTGATCTTGATCAAAGCTCTGAAGCAAGATCAAGTATGATGTTCTTAATCAAGGGGTGTCTTGATTAAGGTATTTGTTTGCATTTAAAGTGTGAACTTCATTTAGGTGAAAGGGCATCGATACAGTAACTGGGACTGGGACTGTTAGACATTGTTGCGGTGATTGGAAGTGAGTGGGTATACTCATATCTAGGAGTTCCTAGGTAGAAGTTGCATTGGGTAGGGATTAAGTGATAAGTTGTAAATGGAGGAGTTTAGCTTTGAATTAGTATTAATGATAGTGCATTTCCTTCCTGGCTTGGTAGCCCCTAGAGTAGGTGTTGTTGTCACCAAACTGGGTTAACAATTCTTATGTTGTTTATGCTTTTCAGTGCTTTTTTATATTATTTGTGCCTTTCCATGTTGTTTCTGTCAGAGCAGATGTCTCGACATCCTATAGGACATATGAGTTCTGACCTACCAGAATTTCAATTGGTATCAGAGAAAACATTATGTTCTGTTTCTGGATGAGATCCTGGGATGATACTTTCTAGTCATGGGTAAGGAATGAGGTATCTACTAAAAATTGTTTGAACTTAGAGAGTTCATATTGTTGTTTGAATGGTCCCTTGAAGTGGAGAATGGACTATTCATGACAAGGTTGTATTGGACTTGTCTGTTGTTATCGGGCCAGTAGCCTTGAATGGTCCCTTGAGTGCAATATGTTGTGCCTGAAGACTGTTGAGGAGTGTTTGTTGTTTTGTATTCTATTGCATGGTATATGTTGTAACCTTGGTTGTTCCTTGTGTCACAAGCAAATGAAGGGCATTAGGGTTGGTCTCCTCAGCAGGTTTGGTTTGTGATGATGTAGTATGTAAGACAACCTCAATAACTCTGAAGTTGCCAACGGTACTTGAGTTTGTTGATGAAAGTTTAGATCCATTTATTTTGGCGTCTAGTAGAGTCTTCCTAATACTTGACCTAATTAGGAAAAAAAACTCTGATTCTTGTTGATGTTTGGTATTGTTGGAGCTTGGAATATATTTTAAGATCTTCATGGTGATCAAGGGTTATTTGGAAGAAGTGTTAGGATTCAGAACCAAGCCTTGTTTTGATTTCCAGAGGAAGAGAACTGATGTCCTATAAGATGTTGGAGCATTGTGTCAGCAGTCGTGCGGATTCCTGCTGCATAACAAATGCTCTAGGTTCCAGAAAAATGTGTGATGATCACATATATTTAAAACCTACTCCTGATTTGGAAGAGGAGGTATTTATGTTGTACATCTAAGATGTTTCATCCAGATAACACATCTTAGATTAGTGGGTTGAATAATGTTCAACCAATTGTTTACTTCTTGACTCAATTTATTTCTGATTCGAGTTAGTAGAAGTGCAGAGTCTGAGATCAATAATCCAAGAAAAATCTATCATCTCAGCCAGTTGCGTTTATATATGAAGGTCAAGTTCATATGTGAAGGGAATTATCAAGAATCATACAACTCCAGATTTTGTTTGTATTGAGAGATTCATGTGGGTGTGCACTAACCACATGTATGTACTGTTATTAAGGATGAGTATGTATGATTCTCAAGGTGCTCATAGCAGTTGTTGAAAAGGAATCCCTAATCTGGATTTGGAGATTCTTGAGATGTCAGATATAAGTTCTTGACATCCTTGTTTTGAGAATTTATGCTTCTTAATGTGTTTGACTGGTGTTTCTCTCAAACAGGATGGAGGTTATTTACTCAAACTTGATATCTCTTATCAAGTTTATGAGAACATTGAACTCTTGTTCTTCCAAAGTGAAAGAGACACTTTATGGGTTATATGTAATGTAGATGCATCAACCCGAGGTAAGTTAATATTTAGAAAGATTAACTTACAGTTATGTTGAGTTGTTTAGAAGAATGGGAGAAACAGACTCTTTTGGATAGTCTATTCATGGTATGATGATCAGTAAATACCATGATTGTTATACTTTGCATTTTAGATGGAATCTCCTCTTTAAGAGCATAAGGATGGCACGTTATAGGAGATCTGGTTATTGTGCTTATGAAAAAGCCTCCTAAGGTGTGGTATCAGCTGCTGATTGGAATCTGCATATAAGATCAGCTGCTGAAGTATGAATCTCTTGTGATCTCCCTCAAGAGTGTTTGTATGGATTTACTATGAGTGTTATCTCCAGAACCATAGTAATTAGTGGACTCTATATGATTGAGATTGATGTTTTATCTAATGTTGGAACATCATCTAAGGTGGGTTTGTTGCTTCAGAAGAAACTATACTGAAGATCATGGGGTGAGCATTGCTAATCACCAATGAATTTCGAATTGGAATGTTTAACCATGATGGGGTGTGAAGTCCAGTCTCTGATCAAGTATGGAATGTTATTAATAATCCTCTTGTGCTAGGAATATGAAGAAGAAGGATGTCAGAACAAATGTTCGAACATCTGTTGAAGGGGAGCATCATATGCAGTCTGTGGGGAAGTATTCCTCTGATGACAAATACCTTGTCGGGAGCTGGATATAAGTCTGATCTTGTGAAGATGTACATGTTACTGATGGTAAAGACCTTGTTGGGAGCTGGGTACTTATCAGATGTGTGGATGAAAATCTACTTTCTGAACTCTTTGGTTCAGAAAGTTTATAAGAGTTTATTTATTCCATTAGGTATTTAAGTTTCTATAATTACCTGAATAAGTTGCAGAAGGTGTATGCTTTTGACATCTTCTTGTTTGAAAGGACTATCAAGTATAATGATCTCTTTGAATGATAAATCAAGAACCATTTGATTAGGTTTTGTGAAGAAAAGATGATGTCCTAAATGATGTTGTAACATCATTTTGTTTATTATCCCTGAAGGAGGCCTGGGATTATGATTATGGAGGATTGAGGGTCAACTTTGTTGTCAGAAAATGAAGTCTGACTTTGTGGATCAGAATGTGCAGATTCTGATCCTGTCTATAGTAGCATGCTTGGAGAATGCATGACTACTATGTTGAAGACTTCATTAGTATCGACAATTACTAGTGAATGTAAGGGAAGAGGACTAGGATCAGATAGTGTGATCTGATCAGGAAGATTGTGAAGAAGGTGGTTTTTCCTCTCTTGCAAGTATGTCAGTTTGGTATGTATAAAAGAAAGCTTTATGATTTCTTGTGTCTGTGTGATGTCCAAGCATGTGTGCACGACATCTTGGTTATCCAAAAGAGGTATGACAATTTGTATGGTTCTGTAAGGCCATGTATCAGACATGACCTTGAAGAAGTATGAAGACCTGGAGTCGGGGTATTAGGATCAGGATTTTACATATTCACAAGGGTGTGGATATAGTTCAACAAGCTTATTAAGTTTCTATGAGGTTGAGATGTCAGACAACATGTCGTGACATGTGTCTATAAGGTGTAGTTGTGTATGCCCTTAACTGGGCCTGTGTGATTCTAACCAGGAGAAGCTAGTTTGTATTGTTCTACTTCAAGAGACAGTATGATTTATCTGCAAGAACTTATTTTTATGTAGTGTTTGATGGGGCCTAGTATATGGTCTGCTTGGAGATACCATTAGTGATGTTCTGGTATATTGGGTTGTGTCACTCTTGAAGGCTGAAAGGAGTGAATTTGGAGTCCAGTGGGAGACATTAGGTTTATGCTTTTGTGCTTATGGATAAGTCACGGGGTTATCCTAGACTTTGTTGATGAAGAAGCTTGTTTGTGCTATTGTGTGGTTTATTTTGGTTAGTTGCTTCCATTGTCATATTATGGATAAAAGAGGGAGAAGTATGTGTGTGTGCGCACTAATCACTGATTACTTAACCACTGATTGTTAGCTTCTATTGAGGGGAGAATCTTTGATTCTCTGGTGTGATAGCAGGTGTTGAGGGGGTGTCTCTGCTATTTTGGATTGAAGGGCTCTGAAGAGATGTCAGACATGATGTCTTGACATCATGGTGTTGAGAATCTACTTTCTCTATTTATTGCGGTTGTATTTAGTAGACTAACTAACTATTTACTATTTCTATGGTTGTATTGTTGCTCATAACTCTGTTATTATGTTTGTTTTGTTGTTGTGCCTCTGATGTGTGTGTTTGAGGAATTTTCAAACATGATTATGGTGTTTTCTTGTGCACGGATTATTTGGATGTTTTAGCCAAAATTTTCCAAAGCGGGAGATTGTTATTTCTCTGAAATTATGATTGGCATGAATTTTTGGTAAAACTAACTTTGCAGCAACATGTTGAACAAGATGTTTCAAGTTGCAAATTCAACATGTAGAGTGTGATGTCCTAACCAGAAGAGCGGGACATCTGTACTGTTACAGTTTTACAAGTTGTTTCAACTTGTTGTTTGAACATATCGAATGGGATGTCCTAACCAAAAATATAGGACATCATGTCTGCTACAACTGATAGTTTAGATTCAGTTGTTGTGATTTAATTACTGAATATTCTGGGAATATTTAGTAATCCTATGTGGCATCCAAGATTGATAAATCAGAGATTTTATATTAGTATTCAAGATATTCAAAGTTCTAAATATGGAGATATTTTAGGAAAGCTTTGATTGAAGACCTATTTTCTTGAAGAAGTTTTTGCAGACTTTGTGCAGTCTCTCTGCTGCGTTTTTAAAGCCCAAATTCAATTGAAAAAAGGTTATAAATAGAAGTGTTTGTAACCTAGTTTGGTACCAGTCGAGAATTGAAAAGATGTAGTTATTAAGGCTGAGTTTGTACCACTCTCTAGGAGAGTTGATTGTGTGCTCCACTCGATTGTGAGTTGGACTGATGTTATAGAGTTGTAGTCTCTATTATTGTTCTCCTCGAAGCTTTTAAGCAAGAGGTAGTATTGTTCTTGGAGGAAGCTTTTAAGCAACTCTAAGTATTGATGTTGATCAAAGTTGTAAAGCAAGATCAAGTATGTTATTCTTAATCAAGGAGTGTCTTGATTAAGGTATTTGTTTGTATTTGAAGTGTGATCTTCATTTCGATGAAAGATTATCGATACAGTAACTAAGACTGTGACTGTTAGACATTGTTGCGGTGATTGGAAGTGAGTGGGTATACTCATATCTAAGAGTTCCTAGATATAAGTTGTATTGGATAGGGATTAAGTGATAAGTTGTAAACGGGAGAGTTTAACTTTGAATTAGTACTACTGATAGTGGATTTCCTTTCCGGCTTGGTAGCCCCCAGAGTAGGTGTTGCATCACCGAACTGGGTTAACAATTATTGTGTTGTTTATGCTTTTCAGTACTGTTTTATATTGTTTATGTCTTGCCATATTGTTTCTGCCATAACAGATGTCTCGACATCCTATAAGATATCTGAGTTCTGACCTACCAGAATTTCACAACCTAAACCTGAAAAAAGCTTGATTAAGTGTTATTGATTTAGTTCTATGTAAAAGTTTATGGTTAAGGCTATTAAGCAGATCCTATGTAAAAACTTTGATTGTTTGTAGAAGGTTTGCGGGTTGATCCTGTGCAAAAGCCCTAGACTATGTTTGGAAGTTTTGAGCGGAGGGGAAGGAAGAGCTTCTAAAAATAACTTTTTTTTTACATATAAAGAAATTTTTAATATTTTAAAAAAAAAAAAATTGTTTTGAATACTAAAATAATATTTATCATTAATGTATTTTTTAGTTTTTGAAATACTATAACAAAAATCTTTTTGAACAAATTGATTAAGCCTCTCAAAATTCTCCTCCAATATAAATTTTGAATTCTCTCAAATTAAGAGGTTTTTGGTGTTACGAAGAAAAACAAACTCTCGATAACCTTTCAAAGTAAAATCTTTCTACTTTTTTCACTCAATCATTTTTATTTTTCAAACTCATTCTCTTCCTTCCCTTTCAAACTCCCAAACATAGCCCTAATTATTTGTAAAATTGTTTGAATTGATCCTAGATAAAAGCTTAAGATTGTTTTTTCTCAATGAAAAACTTTTGGAGAGTCGAATAAGTTTAGTGATTTATATCGAAGGAAGATAAATCATTAATGTAATATTTATATCTCTTATCTCTTATAATTATGTTATTTATCATTTATGCTACTTATTTTTCATCATCTTCTCTTCTTTATTATTTCGATACTCCATCTCTTTATATTTATCTCTTCTAAGATAAATGATTTTAAACCAAAGCATTTTAATAAATTGATTTTTTTTTTTAATTTAAATATGACAATTCGGTACCTGATAGTGATTCTCTCCCTATATATTCCTACCAATGTGATTCCTAAACTTCAAAGAAACACCTCCTAAATGAAATAAAATAAAACTCAAATCAAAGGTAGCTTTATTCTTATTCAAGGTGGGCTACAGAAACAACTATGATGAGATATATACTTGTTCATTAGTACATGAAAAAAATTAAAGTATATATTGATGACAATAAAACGATAAAACTTTGTAACGAATATGCACCCATGACATAATAACAATATATCAACAAAACAAGTTTACATAAAACCATAATGTCCAATTATTTTAAACCAATGCTGTGACATAACACTTTTAACATTCACTTCCAATCTAGCATGTCCAACAGCCACAAGACTTCTTCCTTAGAATTTGCCACATCACAGAAATCCATTTGGATCCCAAACACATCCATAAGATCTTCCTTTACATCTTCCATGAATAGTAAAGAGATCCATGCCCGGATGCCAGACAAAAACGGGTAGCCAGGGGATATTTCTAGGTAATCAAATGCCAAAGCTCTATATGACGACCGATCAATATAATCAAACATGGACTTATTTATGACACATGCAACCTTGTTTGTATCCTTCCGCCCAACCATCACAGAGACACTAACATTCTGGTTTTGTCCGGAAGGGATAGTAAACCGAGGTTCAACCGGAAAAGTCATCTTGTATTCAGAACCCTCGAGGTGAAACTTAAGCAGATCGCAAACTCCAGATGGTGGACTTTTGAAACCCGATTGCAGGACAGAGCCAGACACCACTTCTGAGAAGAGAAGGTTGTTTTCAGCCCAAATGTCGATGAAAAAGTCTAAATCGTCAAAGGAAATTCTCGGAGGGAGAAGAGTTTTGCGTTGCTGGCGTTTATGGAAGGTTTTGTATAACTTGTAGTAGGTTTCAGTAGGAGGGTTGGGTCGCTTGCAGATTGATGGCCATCTCTTGGCACACTGACATTTCCAAAAGAAATCGTCTTTAGCTAAGTCGCTCCACTGCTTACAGACAGACATACAAGAAGCAAGATCAACACCCTCCAGTAAAGGGAAAACAGCCTTCAACACTTCTTCTGATTCCATTGATGATCCCGAGCTTCAATTAATTGAGCATACACTGTAATGAAGAATTAAATATGTGAACATCTGAAGAATTCAATAGAAATATGAAATCGACTGGTAAGACTAAGACAGAAACATTTCTCTAAGCAAACAAATACTTGCATCAACAAAACAAGCAATGATTAATGAATAGCAGTATCCAGACATTGTACCATACAATCAAGTACAGTCAGTAAACATCCACCAACAAAATACAATTTTTATTCTGTAAATTCAAAAACTTGTAGTAATGAAAGGGAGAAAACTACAGTGGTAACTGTGCATGCTCTGAAAGAGTGATACATAACTAAAACAGTTGTCACTAAAAGCAACCTCAGTTGCAAAATTTAACAACTACAGTCTACAGCAGATTATGCAAAATGACTTCTTAAAATCTTCACTATATCAAAACAGGTAAGATTTTGCAACCAACTACAGAGTATTAAACTGAAACAAGTGCTCCCCACGCCAACCCTATATCTAATGGTGATGGAAAGAATCTCATATCGCCAGAGGTAATGAGTAATGACATTATGATAATCTATTTGTTCAAGTTATCGACTGAAACATCATGCTTTCTTATAACCACAAATACCAGATGTTGTGTCAACTACATTAGGCAATCCTCATTCTTGTTAATGCAAGACACAATGGACAGGAATATGGTGACGGAATTTAGAGCATACGCCTACAAAAAGACAACCAAAAGTACACTACTCAATCTTTAGCAAACCAGCATATAAAGTATAAAATAACTTGATTTTCATGTTTTTAAAAGACGCACATCCTTTACAAAAACAATAAAACCAAGTTTTATCCCATTATGTGGGGTCAACCAACTACATGGATCAACTTTCGCCATATAATGTTTTATCTAGGAACAAGCTTTTATGCAAATTGTTAATCTCGAAATCTTTCTTAATAACTTTTTTTATAGTTTTTCTAGGTCTTCCTCTACCTCTAGTTGTTTGACTTCTCTCCATCCAATCTAATCTCCTTAACACAGAATCTACAAGTCTCCCTACATGCCCAAATCACCTAAGTCTATTTTCCACCATCATTTCTACTATAGATGCTACCCCAACACTGTCTCTAAAATTGTCATTTTTAATCTTGTTCTGTCTAGTTTTAGTGTCTTACCACACATCCAATTCCAACGTAACATCTTCATCTCTGTTACACTTACTTTGTTCTCGTGTTGATTTTTAACTACCAACATTCTGTCTCGTACAACATCACAAGTTTTACGTCAGCGCAATAAAATTCTCCCTTCAGTTTTGTGTCGGATAAAATCCCCAAAGCCCTCCTCAATTTAACTCATATCCTTTAGCATACAAAAATAAATCTAGAAATTTTCTTTCCAGAATCTAGATACATGGTGTGCCAAGCTGTGTAGAGTGGACAGTAGGAAGATGAAAAACAGGGGAGAGAGATTCAAAATTGTATTGAATCAAAAAAATAAGATGCAATATAATTTAAACTAAACTCCTAAATTAGTACTCCAAAGAGTAGTTAGTTCCCCAATAATGTAACCACAACTTTAGCAACAAATTAGACAATAAAAATAAAAAAATTTCGCCACTAAATTCATATACATTGATGACTAAATAAGACTGACTAAATAACATTTTAGTATCGACGCCTCTGAGAAAAGCTATGTCTGTGTAGTGTCAATGTCTGAAACAGATGTTGACATTTGTAATTACGTTTAATTTATTCATTTTTTTTAATTCTTTACAGCAAAGTACACAACATAAAAGCATGAATACAGAACCATGATCTGGGTTTCTTATCAAGAAAAAATTACTCTGGCTACTAAATTTTCATCATCATAGTCCAGATCAGACACCAAAATCAAGAAAACACAAATAACAATAAAACACTTGAATCAAATCCATCAATACACTACAATAAACACAGACAAAACCGCTTAACATAAAACAATTAAAACAAAATCATCTTCCATTAATCACAGAACAACATCGTCACAAAACTCAATATTCTAAAAGAGAATTAACACGAAACATAACCAAATCGAAATCAATATGAAAATTGAGAGAAAGAGAGATGTATAAATCACCGTTGAATTGTGGATTAGGTGGTGGAATTGATGTAAACCCTAGATCATGATTCACGATTACAGAGATAACGGTTTTCTGGTGAAAGGAAAACGAAAGTGGAAGAGAAGGTTAGGGAAATAAGCAAGTGAAGGTGTTTTTTTTTTTAATTTTAATTTATTTTATTTTTTAGACAAATAAAGACATTTCTGAATCATATGGAATTAATTATGTATTGATTTGATGTAAAATGGGCTAACTTTGAGGCAATTAAATCCAAGTTGTGGGTTTTGGAGAATTTATCCTACCCTGCCCCCACATCTTAATCTAACACCCCCCGCATGAAGTATATTTTTACTATTATGCACTTGTCTAAATATTTTTGGCTTTTTAAAAAGTATCATCAAGTATGGGATTTTGCAACATAATATTGGATTTTCGAAGTTGATTTAAAGAAATATCAGATATTGCAAAGTAGTACTAGATTTTTTATTTATTTGAAAGAATGTCGAAAATTTTAAAATTTTGAGTAAAAATGTATTGTTTTCTGATATTTGTATGATTAAATACTAGATTTTTCAAAGATCCGATGCATTGATATTAATTTTTTTTTAAAAATCGATAACGTGTACGATGTATCAAATTTTTTTGAAAATTTAGGTACATACAAAAAATTTCAAATATTTGAAAATTTTGCTTGGCAATGGAGAATTTTTGAATAATTCTTAAGTTTTTGAAATTTTTAACAAACTGTTAGACAATACAATAACTAACCTAATAAAATATATACTTATAATTTAAAATGTATTATAATATCATAAAACAAATGATGTTAACTTTCTAATTTCTTCATCCTATTATTTTATATGTCTTGCATATTTTGTTTCACTTGTTCTTACACTTTCACTACAGTTTTATCTCTATCAGTCAGTGGCGGAAGACAATAGATAATTTGGTTTCAATTTTACCTGAACCCAACGACTCTTGTTAACAAAATCAACTACAATAGACTTATGTCTACTCGCAACTATGAATAGAGATACCACTAATAGGAAGAAAGTTATGTTAAGATTCCTGGACAAATAGACAAATATAACATTGTATCTAGAAGTTATAGGGTAGCCCATATTAAGAATCATCATTCACTTCTCATTACATTGTACATTCAAGTTAGATAATACCAATTGTAACACCCCACTTTCTCATAATAATAATTATAATATAATCTATGGAATACATATCAGAGTACACAAGTAGGATGTTACATATTTCAAAATTCATAAAGTCTCAAGTCACTTTATTACTTCTTTTATTAAAAAATAATTGATTCGGCAGCGGAATAATCAAGTTAATTTATTTCCATGGTATTGAGCCTCAACAGTAATAAAAACTCCACAACATGTGGTCCAGCATAAGTATAACAATAAGATACGTAACAAATAAAACAATGCAAAAACATATTGAATTCCCATAATCTTGTATTACGTATTAGAGCGACTCCTAAGACTTGATTAGGTAGCACTATCTCCAAGCACTACTCAAGTACCTGGTTATCTGTACTCCCTGAGGAGCACAAACACAACAATATAAAAGGGGTGAGAATTACATTCAATAAATATACGGTGAATATCACATATTAAGGAGTAGTAATTCACACAATTCACATATCACACCATACTTCGCAACATAATCCATCATTCACATAATACATCATAAACTCAAAATAATACAATGCAATGAGACCGGCATCAATTCAATGCATGTGGTACCATCAGGGCATAAGCCCCCAAAATAGTACCATATTTTGGGCAACAACAAGGCATAAGCCCTCAACATAACGTCATTATAGGCCAACAACAGGGCATGAGCCCTCACCAATGAAATGTATGCATTATCATCATGCAACAACACAACTTTATGACAACAAGGCATAAACCTTCAACATTTTCCAATAAGGCCACCACAACATTATCATCATGAATATCAACAAGTAATCATATGAAGTCTCATAGTTTAATCCCAATTTCTATTACTACTATATTCCCTATGTTTACCTAAGATATACTAGTCATTAAGAATCAAGAGGAACTACACTGCACGCGAAAACGGGAATTTATGCATCTCAGCCTGCTCATACGCGTATCGTACGCGTTTGACTTCTTCCTTCGTCCATCCATACGCGTATCATATGCGTTCCTCTCTAACGCCCAGGTCTCATACGCGTACGATACGCGTTTGACCAGGGGCGTTTTTCTTCTCAAAATCCTCCTAAACTTCCCATACGTGTATGACCGTCCCATACGTGTTTGGCCTCCCTTTCATACGCTTATCATACGCGTATCAACAGAAGGTCATGCTGGCACTAGAGACAACACATTTCATACGTGTTTCCATTATCATCAATATTTCACCATATGCTAAGCTTATCCTAATTATTTAATTAAGACTAAGCTCTCACATACCCTTAGTTATGCCAACATAATTTAAATCCAATAAATAATGACTGAATATTTAAATAGGGTGTTACAACTCTCCCCCACTTAGAATATTTTTGTCCTCAAAAATTACCTGATGCGAATAGCTCTAAATAAGACTCTCGCATCCTGATCTCTAATTCCCATGTCATACTTTCTCCGGCTGCTCCTCCACAAACTACTTTCACTAGTTTTCACTTCACTGTCTTTGATTCTCACTAGTAAAGTCTCGACCGTAAGGTTATCCCTCACTTGTACATCATCCATTGGTATCATATGAGATGGATCCAAAATATACTTTCAAAGTTGCGACACATGAAACACATCATGCAAATTCAAAAGATTAGGTGGTAAGGCCACCCTATAAGCAACAATTCTCACTTAATCCGAAATCTGATATGGCTCAATAAACCGAGGAGTAAGTTTCATCAATTTCAATGCTCACCCAACACCGGTCACTGGGGTGACTCTCAAAAAGACATGATTTCCTTCTTGAAATTCAAGGTCCTTCCTTCGCTTTTCATGGTAACTATTTTGTCTACTCTGCGAAGCTTTCATCTTCTCTTGGATCACTTTCACTTTCTCTGTAGTCTGTCGTACAATTTTGGGTCCGAGCATCACACTTTCACCAGATTCATACCAACACAAAAGTTTTATTCACCTTCGACCATACAATGCCTCGAAAGGTGCCATACCAATACTAGAATGAAAACTATTGTTATAAGTGAACTCAATCATTAGAAGATAATTGTCCCATGTACCTTCCGCTCAAGAACACAAGCTCTCAACAAATCCTCTAGCGACTGAATAGTTCTCTCTGTCTGACGATTTATCTGTGGGTGATACGTAGAACTCAATCTCAGCTTAGAACCCAATGCATCCCGCAAACTCTTCCAAAAATCAGAAATAAACCTTGGGTCTCTATCGAATATAACACTTGACGGAACACCGTGTAGCTTCACAATTACGCGGATATAAATATCTTTCGGCTTCGGCATGGGAAAACTGATATTTATCGAAATAAAGTAAGCTAATTTAGTTAGCCTATCAACAATCACCCAAATTGTATCATGTCCTCTCGGAGTATTTGACAGACCTATCACAAAGTCCATCGATATATTGTCCCACTTCCATTCTGGAATGTCTAATGCTTTCAACAATTCTGCAGGTTTCTGATGTTTGATTTTTGACATCTGACAAATCAAACATGCATAAACAAACCGTGCCATATCTCGCTTCAACCCAGACTACCAGAATAGCTTCTTCAAGTCGTGGTACATCTTGGTAGCTCTCGGATGGATACTCAAACTACTTTTATGACTTTCCTCTATAATCATTTTTCTCATCTCCGCATTATCGGGGATATAAATCCTCTCGCGAAATCTCAACACACCTTGGGCATCTACTTTAAATTCACTATCATCGGACCGGTTACTCCCAACCCTCAAGTCTACCAACTTCACATCTAATTTCCGAGCCTCTTTAATAATATCCAAGAAATCATTGTTAACCTTCAACATTCCCAACATCACACTCTGCGGTGTCACTTCACATACTAAACTCATGTCTCTAAATTGCTCAATCAACTCTAATTCTCTGACCATCATAGCTGACATATGTAACGTCTTCCTACTTAAAGCATCCGCTATAATGTTAGCTTTACCAGGGTGGTAATTCAAGCCAAAGTCGTAATCTTTCAACAGTTCTAACCACATGCGCTGCCTCATATTCAATTCATTCTGATCACACAGATACTTTAAGCTTTTATGATCACTAAATACTTCAAATCTAGAACCATAAAGGTAATACCTCCAAATCTTTAGTACAAACACCATTGCAGCTAATTCAAGATCGTGCATAGGATAATTCCTCTTGTGAATCCTCAATTGCCTTAACGCATAGGCCACTACTTTATCATTATGCATGATCACACCACCTAAGCCCAATGTAAAAGCATCACAATACACAACAAAGGATTCGTCAGTGTTGTACCCCAAAATTTGCCCTCCCATATTCCTCAAGATATGTCAAGAATGATCCTCAAATTGCTCAAAATGGCTCAATGGTTGTACAGTCAAACCATCTCCTAAGCAGTAGACAGCTGAAATTAGGGTTTTGGTTCTTTCAAGGAATTTGGGGTTCTCATTGGTTCAATCAAGTCTCATAGGCCTATATACATCCTCAAGCACCTACATGCCAAGTTTCAAGACTCACAGTGCCAATTTGCACAGTCAAAAGCTCCATTGGATCTACAGTCAACTGCAAGGGCAAAATGGTCATTTTGCAGTCAAAAGTCAGAATTCTTGGTCAACATCTTATTTTGAGTTCACAATCATCATTTGATCAAGTCTTGATCATGATTCCATAAGAATAGCTCAAAAATCATCAAGGTGCAAAAAGTTACTATTTTTAGACAGCAGAAAAGTCAATTGTACCTTGACCAGGGCATAACTCTTTCATGGTTTATCAGAAAAATCTCATCCAAAGCTCATGTTGAAGAGGATGAAATTTTATATAATCCATATTCACACTCCAAGATCAATAAGTGCTCTCACAAGAAGTTACCAATTTTTACATTATAGGTCCATTTCAAAAGTCAACAAAAGTACACTTTGAGTCAAAGGCCATAACTTTAGATTGGTAAATCCAAATGACATGGAACCAAAGGCATTGGTTAGAGGACTTCAAGGGCTTTCCAAAATGTCCAAGAACATGGTCATATGATCAAAATTGAGAAAGTTGTGCATTGGAGAAGTTGGGAAATTTTCATGAATTTGCAAAAGTCAACTTTGCTCAAAACATCTTCTTTTTGCTAATGGGCCTCAAATCTCCTTTTGAAACTTCACCCATGACCTATGCACGACCCACCAAGTTAAATTGGGTTTATTTTCTTAAATTTATTGATTAAATGGATTTTTAATACATATTAATTCATTTAATTAATTTAAATTATAAGAAAATACAAGATTTGGTTTTAAAATCTTTTTGTGAACCAAATATGATCAAAATATGCTGACCAATACGTGCACAATCAAAAAGATACAAAAAATCCAATTTTGGCAACATTGTTCAATCATGAAAAATCAAGAATATTTGATTTTCAATCAAGGATTTAATCTTCAATGCACATGGGTTGGATCCAAAATTTTAACCTAGACTGATTGCCTTATATGCAAGCAAGCCAGCCATAACCTAGGACACGATTGAAAGCTGCAGAAACGACCATAGCAAATTCAAGAATTTTCAAGAAAAGTCAAAACTTGTTCTTGCATTCCAGGTCGATTCAAGGCATTTTGTTCATCCAAACACCTTGCAGGAGGTACCAGGAACGATTTGCAATCAAATTCAAGCATCAAAGCTCAAGGAATCATGATACACAGTCCCACGGTTTGCACTTTTGATTTCAAATAGTATCTCTTAATTCATATGCATTTAACATGTTTTTGTGACTGATTTGCATTGCTAGAAACCATACAAAGCTAATGGAATGGTTGAATTGAACCATAGTGCCCTGAATCGAGAGATGCCATGACTGAATTTCTAGGGTTTTCAAGCTTTAAATTAGGGCTTTCTAAACTAGGAAAAATTGGGACTAATGAGATACATGGTTGAAATCGTGAAGCCAAGACGATCAAAACCCATACCTCGCGAACTATTTATGATTGTTGTGGTTCTATTCGCTATTTTTCCTTGCAGGAGTTAGTGGAGGTTAAAAACCCCCGCTATTTGATGTTATTTACACAGGACAAACGAAGAAGACGATGATGTGTTATCATCTGGTTGGCCAATTTGAAAAAAGCGCGCGTTTTAATTTTTATTTACTGCATTGTGATTGTTTTCATATATATTAATTGCTTATCATTATAATATCAATTGAAGCATGATGGTGTAGTGGCAGAGACGTTGGCCTGGAAGCATTGGGACCTGGGTTCGAATCCCAGGTCCCCCCAAAACCTTGTTATTTTTATTTCACAGGTATTCACGTGCAAGTTTCAAAGTGAGGTCCACCATACACCTCAAACCTCAGTGCGCCAGATGTCTCCAAGCATAGATCCAATGGTCATGAGTGGAAGACCACCATGCTCCCTGGTCAACATACGCATGGGTGATCAGGAAAGTCAACAGGGCTGGAATTGTTAATGGGCTTCAAAATTGCAGGATGCACCACCAAAATTGGCCCAACACCCCCCTTCAAGTTTACTTCTTTTCTTCTCTTTTTTATTTCTTTCATTTAATTATTTTTTATAATTATTATTTTCACTAACAAATTAATATTTATTTTTCATAATAAAATCCAGAAAACATAAAAATATAATATTTTTATTTATTAAATTTAATTAGTTATTTTTGTAAATAAATAAGTAATTAATTAATTTAGTTTTAATTAGGTTAATTTTAACTTTTTTGCAATGAATAAAATTAATGTAGAATTAGGGTTTTTAATAAATTTTAATCATTTTATTTTTATTTCCTTAAACCTTCAAAAAAACCAAAAACATTTCTTTTTATTAAATAATTAGTTTAGGTTTAATTAAATGCCAAAAAATAATAAAATCTCTTTCTTTCTCAAAAAAGGGTCAAAACCCTAAAAGACTCTCCGATCCAATTTTTCTCGCGCGTGTGATTATTTTTTATTCATAATTGTTTTATCCATATAATTGTATTTGCTCCGAGGATGTAATAGCTTTAATTAGGACCTTTTTATCGCTTTCATTTATTTCCCGCAATTTACTTTTTCAAGGGTTTGTTTTTGGCGATGTAAATACCCGACGCCTTGTAATAACTTAGTTTTCTTTTCCACAACTATTAACTGCTAGATGTATGCTAACTAGGCTATGCATGACAAGATCTCTCTTAAATTAAAATCAATCGTAGCTCACCATAACATGTACAAAGATAACAAAACTGAGACTTGACACACTCGCACATGCCACTCTTAGGGTACGCCTCACTTAGTTGCCTCGACGTGGTCATTGAGTATAGGGTGTTTTAGAGGTCGCCCTCCTGTCTAAAGGTCAAAGTTGCCTCGAAACGGTTGCCTCGATAAAAAATGATCTAAGACATTAGGGTTACCGCTAAGGCGTCCTACCATTGCTTTAGTGACCACATGTCCCATAATTGAATTGACCCGAAAACTCCAACGACGGTGCTACCTGCTTCTCAATAGTGGGATAGTACTGTCTAAAGGACATTTACACAGCTTAATTTCTTTTGAGTAGGTAGAGGTTCTTAGATACTTGCTATTTCAAAACAAAACAACTTTTTCGCACTTACACTTTTCCAAACAAAAGTTTTCAAACAACACTTCATACACTCTTGAGGGCAGATACAAGAGTTAAATCGAAGTTTTCAAACAAAACTTTTTCAAAACCCACAAACACAAGAAAAGCAAAACTTTTTTAAAACATAGTAAGCAAGTACCTAAGAGCCCGTGGATAACCACGGATAGAAAGGGTGCTAACACCTTCCCTTTCTATAATCTACCTCCCGAACCCGAGAAACATCTCGAAAAGGAATTTTGCTGTGCTTTTGTCCTTTCCTTGTTGGAGAAAATAAAAGACGGTGGCGACTCTTGCTTACCGCGACATTTTGCGAAACGCAAACGCGAACCAACATTCAAAAACAGTCAGTTCTATTCCCACCGATCACAGTTAGGATTAGGTAATTTCAAAATCAGAGTCGGCGTCAATCTCTTCTTTAGCTCGGTAAAACTTTCTTCACACTGGATATCCCATACAAATTCTTTGCCTTTACAAGTCAGTCGAGTCAACGGAAGTGCCAACTTAGAAAAACCTTCAATGAATCTTCTATAATAACCAGTCAATCCCAAAAAGCTTCTAATCTCGGTAACTGACTTTAGAGTTTCCCACTGCAATACTGCATCTACCTTGGATGGGTCTACAACAATTCCACCACCTGAAATAACATGATCAAGAAAACCAACTTTCTCTAACCAAAACTCGAACTTTGATAACTTCGCATATAGCTTCTTCTCTTTTAACATTTGCAATACAATCTGCAGATGTTCGACATGCTCTTCTTTTGATTTGGAATATGTTAAGATATCATCAATGAATACTACCACAAACCTATTCAAATAAGTGAGAAAGATATGATTCATATACTCCATACACACTCCCGGCGCGTTAGTAACACCGAAAGGAATCACTGAATATTCATAATGTATATACCGAGTTTTGAAATACGTCTTCTGAATGTCCTCATCCTTTACTCGAATTTGGTGATAACCTGATCTTAAATTAATCTTGCTAAAAACACGCACACCTACCAATTGATCCATCAAGTCATCTATTCTTGGAAGTGGATACTTGTTTTTTATTGTCACTTTATTCAACTTTTGATAATCAACGTACAATCTCATATTACCATCTTTCTTCTTTACAAGCAAAATCGAAGCTTCCCAAGGTGATACACTTGGTTTAATAAATTTCTTCTCAAGTAAGTCTTCTAGTTGTTTCTTCAATTCTTCCAATTCAAATACTGACATTTGATAGGGGGCCATAGAAATAGCTTTGGTACCTGAAACAAGATCAATAGAAAACTCCACTTCTCTCTGGCAGCACATCTATAATATCATGTGGGAAAACTTCATGAAATTCATGTACCACCTGCAAATCATCAATAGCAGTCTGATTCTAAACAGATAAAGATGCCATTAATGAAAACTCCTGAGCTTCATATTGCATCAATTCACTCAATTGTCTAGCAGATAAGAACATAATTGTATTCCAACCAGTGCATGCCTAGAACCACGTCCAAACCGCTCAATGGTAAACAAATTAAATCCACCGCAAATTCTCTATCAAAGATCGACAAAGTAAACTTTAAACATACAAGAGAAGTAGTCACTGATCCCTTAGCTGGAGTATCGAAAACCATCTCTCCGTTCATAGAAGATAACACAAGACCCAACTTTTTCACACAATCAACAACAATAAAACAATTAGTAGCACCAATATCAATAATAATAATTAGAGGAGTACTATTAATGAAGCAAATAACTCTGATCAAACGGTCTCCACTGGATGTCTGAGTTCAAGCTAAAGTAAATTTTTTCCCACCAGATTGAGCTTTCTTCGGTTTCTGGCACTGAGTACCAATGTGTCCGTCTTTACCATAGTTGAAACATATCACTGCCTTGTATCTGCAATCAGCTACCTCATGCCCAGTCTTACCACAACAAATAATATTGATTTAATATTAATGTTAATGTAAATTTAACACAATAATATTGTTTTAATGTTAATGTTAGTAGTTGATAGTCCGATTCGGGACAATTTAGCGTTATGTTAAGCAATTGTAAGTGAACTTATGTAGAAGTTG
This sequence comes from Vicia faba, assembly GCA_948472305.1. Lineage (NCBI taxonomy): Eukaryota > Viridiplantae > Streptophyta > Magnoliopsida > Fabales > Fabaceae > Vicia > Vicia faba. The sequence continues at coordinate 74,467,113 of OX451735.1, forward strand.
CACATATCTGAGGTTGAACAATAACAATGTAGGTGTAGTGCATGTTAGAGAAATGATACAAAGTCATTCTCCTAAAACAATGCAACACCATGATTCAAAACAAAAGGAAAAAAGATGAAGAGATAAGTCATCAAGCACAAAGGCAAGGAGGTTAGATCATTAATTCAATCAAATCTTCATGATACCTTGAGACAAACTTGTCATTAATCTAAAGTACCAAAAGGTGATCAAATGATCCTTTAGTGGTAGGTTTGAAATGATGAAAGTTCATCAAGCATCAATCTAAATCTAATGGAACAAGATGAATCCATCATCATCCAATTGATAAAAAAAGAAGAAGAAAGAGATGAAGAGAGATGAGTAACCAAATTGAATAACGACATTAGGTAAATATATCATCAATTTCAATAACCTCTCTTGATGTTTAAATGGAATAAACCTATCATTAATCTAAAGTACTAAAAATGATCAAAATGATCATTTAATGATAAGTCTGAAATGATGAAGATTCATGCATCTAAAGTATCAACCAAAGTTCATTTTTATTGATGAAGCATTTGATCAAATTGGTCATAATCCAAGTCAACGTAAGTCAAACCAAAAATACACGAAGAAATACACAAATAAAATGATATAAAATGAATTTTAAATTGTTTTAAAAGGGAAATAAAAAGGAAAATTCAAATGAAGTGTCAAAACATCAAATAAATACTCACGAAAATTATGGAAAGTCACAAAAACTCCAAGGATTAAGACCTCAAAAGTTTGGATCCAAAATATTTCAAAATCAATTAAAAAAAAGCAAAAAATGCTAAAAATTCATTTTTAAAATCTGAAAAAATCACACAAGGTAGAAAGTATTTTTTAAAAATTATAGAAAAAAGTTGGAGTGAAAAATAATAATGGAACTATTTTTAATGATTTTTTTAAATAAAATGAAATAAAATAGAATTTAAAAGAAAAAGAAATTGAAATGGTTAACTGTTAGGGCGCGTGTTGGTTTCTGATTGGCCTGGGATTTGAAATTAGAGCCAAAGCGTGCGAAGCAACTTCTTCTTCAACCTCAGAACCCTCGTTTTGGAAAGATCGTGAACTGGATTTTTAAGCTTAAACACATACCATGTATGCTTCATCATCCTTCATCGTTCATGTCTTCTTGCTTAAGATCAATTTATTTGATCTGACCAAGGAGAATTTGCATAAACACGTAAAAACCCTAAGAGTTTCAAAATAAAATTAAATGACAAATAACAACAATAAATCTCAGTAAGGTTAGGGCTTTCACTCAGAAGAACAAGACGAAGAGGATGGTAACTTGTTTGAGTGAAAATGAAACTCGTAGCTATCTGTTCAAAGTAAGCTTAGAAGGTCTGAAAATGGTGAGATCAAGTTGGTACTTAGAGGTCAAAACAAGCTTCTGTAATGCTTTAGTTAGCTTCAAAGGAGACTGGTGATGGATTATGGGTGAAGATACAAAGTTGAAATGAAGAGAAAATGGTGTTTCAATTTTATGGTTTTTAGATGTTTTTGAGCTTCAAAATAGCATAGGTTTTTTTTGGCTTTTCAAGCTTTGAAATTAGAGTATAAGTGAGCTCTATTTATAGGAGAATGAGTGAGTTCATGTTACGTGCCAAATTCCTCTTCAATTGCATGAATCAAACTTGGAAATTTCTAGATCTAAACCGTGTGAAATGAGGCATGTAATGTGTGATTTGCTGAGAAATTCCAGTCACTTTGTGTTATACCAAATATTTTTCATCATGATAAACAAGTTTGTACATGTGCAAAGTGGTCCCTTTGAGTTTTAGGTCATTTTTAATTACGGATCACTTGGTACAAACAAAGTTCATGCCACCATGCTCATGCCTAGGCTAAATTAAATATGCACGTGTGTTTTGTGATTTTCTTTTTGTCAAATGTTCCTTTCTTGGAGTAGAACACAATGCAAAAGTAACCAGGTTAATTGGATACTTGAGCTGAAAATGACATGGGTTGAAAGTTTGGGCGTGACCTGAAATTTAGGCCAGACATTAGGTTAAACATGTCATGAACTAGATTTTGTGAATAAGTGGCTTTCAAGATTTGAGGTCCTTATAGCTTGAATTGATGTTTGACCTCTGAAGAAAATTTGTAGAGGACATCATTCTTGACATTTGAAAATAAGAAACACACATAAATTTTGAAAATTGAAGAAGTTATGGTGTTTGGGCCAAAGGGTGTGTCACACTTGATTTTAGGTCAAACCACCATGTTCTAACTTGTCATTTTTTACCATTTCTTGCATTCCAAGGCACAATGTGTTAGAATAATATTAGTTCTGATCTATCTCAGAGTTTTGATGATAACAATAAATTATATTTTAGATAATTTATACTCTGATGAACGTATTTGAATGTTTCAGATAATGTTCTGACAGAAGCATTTTGATGTGCTGAGCTAAAATTATATGAAGAAGTTCTTTAAATGAAAAAACTATTTGCTTTAAGCGCAACTGCTGTTGCTGACTCTGGTAAGACAATTATTTAAATACATCTTCTAACACTTAGCAGGATTCCTTGTTCATAAGATTACTTGAAAGCAAGTGTTGTTCAGAAGTTTTATTTGAAAGCAAGCGTTGATCAAGTTCTTAGCAAGCAAAGCATTGTTTAGAAGATAAGCAAGCATGTTCTGAATTCAAGACGTTGAAGCAAGTTCTGAAAGAGTGATAAAGCCAACTTGTCTTGTCAAACTTCAGGAAACATATTCTTACAAGTTCTGTTTGCTCATTTAATGCAAAGACGGCTGCAAGCACTCAAGTGTCTAAGCTAGTTTCTTGGAAAATGGAATAGTGCAAGGAAACACGCAAGCATTTAATGCTCTCCACTTTTCTGAAGGCAGCAATGGTCTTTTTTTTCTTACTATATATAGAAGGACATTTATTGCAAGCCAACCAACCAATAAATTTCAAAAAGAAGCAAGAAACTACGTGAAAAATTCTGGGCTCACAAACTCTTTGTTCATACACTTTGTGCAATTTATTCTAAGTGAAAAATCACAGTTGTGATATAGCTTGATTAGAAGAAAATTTTATTTCACTATCTGTAAAGATTAAACTCTTGTAATTGTTCCTTGAGAGACCAAGTTTGGTCAGATTTCTCAAGTAGACTAGGACTAGATTTAAGTCTTAGTGGTGTTAGTCACTTGTAAGATTACTTGTGCATTGTTAGTCACAACAGTTGTTGTGTGTTTGTAATAAGTTGATTATAGTGGATTAAGTCCTTGTTGAGAAAGGCGAAATCACCTTGACGGGTGGACTCGAGTAGTTTGAGTTCAAACGAACCAGAATAAAAATAACCCTGTCTTTCCATTATTGTTGAGTTTTTTTTTTGAAAACAAAAAGAGTCACTTATTCAACCCCCCCCCCCCATTCTAAGTGTTTTCTTACCCCTTCAATTGGTATCAGAGCTTGACTCTGAGCACAACACTTAACCGTGTCAGGAAAAGATCTAGAAGAAAACACAATGGCCGCTGAACAAAACAACAATAGTTACAACAAACCTCCTATATTTGATGGAGAAGATTTTGAGTACTGGAAAGATAGACTAGAAAGTTTCTTTATAGGTCATGATAGTGATCTATGGGATATAGTCTTGGATGGTTACACATATCCTACTGACTCAGAAGGAAACAAAGTTGATAGAAAAATATGGATAGACAACAAAAAGCTGATTTTAAAAATCATCATAGAGCTAGAAATATTTTTCTAAATGCTATCTCTAAAGTAGAATATGAAAAAAAATCACAAATAGAGATATAGCGCATGATATGTTTGAGTCTCTTAAAATGACTCATGAAGGAAACGCTCAAGTGAAGGAGTCTAAAACTCTGGCTTTAGTTCAAAAGTTAGAAGCCTTCAAAGTAGAAGAAAGTGAGTCTATAGAAGCAATCTTCTCTAGGTTTCAAACTCCGATCGCTGGTCTGAGAGTTTTGAACAAGGGATATACTAAAGTAGATCATGTTAAAAAGATCATCAGAAGCTTACCCAAAAGATGGGTACCAATGGTCACTGCTTTCAAAGTTTCAAAAGATCTGAACAACGTGTCTCTGGAGGAACTCATCAGCACTCTCAAAAGTCATGAGATATAACTTAATGAGCACGAGCCTCAGAAGAAAGGTAAGTCTCTTTCCCTTAAATCAATTAAGAAATATGATACTAACGCTTTTCAGGCTGAAGAGGAAAACTCTGAAGAATCAGCGTCAGAAGAAGATGAACTATTGTTGCTCTCCAGAAGGATCAATCATCTGTGGAAGAACAGACAGAAGAAGTTCATGAACTTCAAGAAGTCAGAAGATAAGCCAGAATCTTTTGGACACAAAAAGTCAAACAGAAGAGAGATCACCTGTTATGAATGCAAAGAACCTGGTCACTACAAAAGTGATTGTCCAAAACTTTAAAAAGAAAAACCAAAGAAAAGGTTTGGTAAGAAGAAAGGGATGACGGCAACCTAGGATGACTCAGAATCCTCTGAAGATGAATCTGGTTCTGAAGATGAGAATGCCAACCTAGCTTTGATGGCTACAACAGTAGATGACTCAGACTGTGAGTCAGAACCAAGAGAGGTATTTTCTGAATTTTCTAGAGATGAACTTGCTGATAGTTTATCAGAACTTCTGGAAAACTATAGTCAGCTCAAAATCAAATACAAGAAACTCAAGAAGAGTCTTGCATCTGATCTTGAGAAACATGAAACAGAAAAATCTGAACTTATAGAAAATAATTTTAAACTTAAATAAGAAATTCAAAATGTTCAAAAAATATCTAGTTCAGAGTCTGTGTCTAGTTCAAAAGATATTCTGAAAGAATATGACTGTAGCTTTCAAACTTTTATGGCTAAAAGCATAGATAGAAGCAAATGGCTTCAATGATCTATGGAGTTAGTGGGAAAAACATAAGAGGAATTGGATATGAACCTCCCAAACGGAAGGAGACATACATACCAAAACCTGTTGCTAAAATGACTTTCACTTACAAACCTCTGAACAAACAATTCAAGTTTGGACACTCACATGATATAAAATATACATCACATTATGGAAACTCTTATGCTAACCCAAAGTTCAAACAAAACTTTAAACACTCTAACCCAAAAGGACCCAAAAAGATATGGGTACCTAAGAATAAAATAATATTTGTTGCAGATGTCCTTAACAACTCAATTGAGACACCAATCATGGTACATGGACTCTGGGTGCTCACGACACATGACGGGAAAAAAGTATATGTTCCAAAGCCTGGAATTTAAAGCTGGAGGAGACGTGAAGTTTAGAGGTAATCAGAAAGGGAATATTATTGGTTCTGGAACCATTGGAAACAGTAACCTTCCTTCTATCTCTAATGTTTTATTAGTAGAAGAATTAGCTCATAACCTGTTGTCCATAAGTCAAATAAGTGACAATGGTTATGACATTATCTTCAATCAAAACTCCTGTAGAGCTGTGAGTCAAAAAGATGGATCAATCCTCTTTTCTGGAAAGAGAAAGAACAATATATACAAAATTGATTTATCAGATCTTAAATCTCAGAATGTTAAATGCCTTTTGTCTGTTAGCGATGAGCAATGGGTATGGCACAGAAGATTGGGACATGTCAGTCTAAGAAAAATCTCTCAGCTAAATAAATTAAATTTAGTCAGAGGACTTCCCAATCTGAAGTACAACTCAGAAGCTCTGTGCGAAGCATGTCAAAAAGGAAAATTTTCAAAACCTTCCTTTAAATCCAAAAATGTTGTCTCTTCCTCTAAGCCATTAGAATTACTTCATATTGATCTGTTTGGGCCAGTTAAAACTGCATCCATTAGAGGCAAGAAGTATGGATTAGTCATTGTTGATGACTTCAGTAGATGGACATGGGTCAAGTTTTTAAAACACAAGGATGAGTCACATTCTGTGTTTGTTGACTTCTGTAACCAAGTGCAAAAGGAAAAAGATTTTAAAATCATAAAAGTCAGAAGTGGTCATGGTGGTGAATTTGAAAATCATTATTTTGAAAAATATTTTAAAGAAAATGGTATTGTTCACAACTTCTCTTGTCCTAGAACTCCCCTAACAAAATGGAGTTGTAGAACGAAAGAATAAAACATTACAAGAAATGGCCAGAACCATGATCAATGAAACTAATATGGCAAAGCACTTTTGGGCAGAAGTTGTGAACACAGCATGTTACATTCAGAATAGAATCTCTATAAGACCTATTCTTGAAAAGACTCTCTATGAATTGTGGAAACACAGAAAACCCAACATTTCTTATTTCCATCCTTTTGGATGTACTTGTTTTATTCTGAACACTAAAGAAACTCTAAACAAGTTTGATTCTAAAGCACAAAAGTGTTTTCTGCTTGGATATTCTGAATGCTCAAAAGGCTATAGAGTATACAATACAGAAACTCTGATTGTTGAAGAATCAATCAAAGTCAGGTTTGATAATAAGCTTGGCCAGCAACAGCCAAAGAAAATTTATTTTTCTGTAGGTACAGAAGATCATCCCTCGACCTCTGAAACTTCAGAAGCAAAGGAAGATTCAGAAGTAAAGGAAGACTCAGTAGATCATCCTCTTGACAATGCTCTGGACAACCTCGGAATCTCTGATCAACCCACTCAGAAAAGGTTTCCTAGAATCTCTTTAGCTCACAAAGAAGGCGTAATCATTGGAAGAAAAGAAGATCCCATCAGAATAAGATCCTCTCTCAGAATCAATGAAGAATCTTTGTTTGGTTTGGTTTCTCTGATTGAGCCAACTTCTATTGATGAAGCTCTGGAAGATAATGATTGGATCTTAGCAATGCAAGAAGAACTCAATCAATTCTCCAGAAATGATGTATGAGATCTAGTTCCAAGACCCAAAGGATTCAACATTATAGGAACCAAATGGGTTTTCAGAAACAAACTGAACGAGCAAGGAGAGGTGATCAGAAACAAAGCACGACTGGTTACACATGGTTATAGTCAACAAGAAGGAATTGATTATAATGAAACCTTTGCCCCTGTCTCCAGGTTAGAGTCTATTAGATTATTAATTTCTTTTGTTGTGCAAAATAACATTTCATTATATCAAATTGATGTTAAAAGTGAATTTTTAAATGGCTATATAGAAGAAGAAATTTATGTCCATCAATCTCCTGGATTTAATGATTCAAAACATCCAGAACATGTTTTTAAATTAAAAAAGTCTTTGTACGGTTTAAAACAAGCTCCCTGAGCTTGGTATGATCGTCTGAGTAATTTTCTTTTAGAAAAAGATTTTACCAGAGGGAAAGTGGACACAACTCTCTTAAGAAAGACATTTAAAAATGATATTTTAATTTGTCAAATTTATGTTGATGATATAATTTTTGGAACCTCTAATATCTCCCTTGGAAAAGAATTTGCTGAAGGTACTTACATACATCAGACAAAGTATGTTAAAGAACTTTTGAAGAAATTTCAGATGTCAGAAAGCAAAGATACCAAGACACCAATGCATCCAACCTGCATTCTGGGAAAAGATGAGGTAAGTATGAAGGTAGATCAGAAGCTCTATAGAGGTATGATTGGATCCCTTCTCTATCTGACTGCATCTAGACCTGATATACTATTCAACGTGTGTTTATGTGCTAGATTCCAATCAGATCCTAGAGAATCTCACTTAACAGCTGTTAAGAGAATTCTTAGGTATCTGAAAGGTACTACTAATCTGGTTCTGTGTTACAGAAGATCACAAGATTACAGACTAGTAGGTTATTGTGACGCTGACTTTGCTGGAGATAGAATTGAAAGAAAGAGCACCTCTGGAAGCTGCCAGTTTCTGGGTGACAATCTTATCTCGTGGTACAACAAGAAGCAAGCAACAATTTCACTTTCAACCATAGAAGTTGAGTACATATCTGCTGTTGGATGTAGTTCTCAGATGATTTGGATGAAAATTCAGCTAGAAGATTTTAATCTTTATGAAAGTAAGATTCCTATCTTCTGTGACAATACTTATGCTATTTGTCTTTCTAAAAATCCAATTTTACATTCTAAAGCTAAACATATTGAAATTAAATATCATTTTATAAGGGATTATATTCAGAAGGGTATTTTAAATTTAATTTTTGTAAAAACAGACCATCAATGGGATGACATTTTTACCAAACCCCTTTCAGAAGATAGATATAATTTCATTTTGAAAAATATTTGTATAGAATTATGTCCTGAATAAAATAATATTTATCTTCTATGTTTGACTTCAGAATGTTCTGAAATGAATGTTCTGATTAACAACTCTTCAGAAGTTAGAAGAGAAGTTACATCAGAAGCTATATGAAAAGGCTGAAATGTTCTAATATTTCATTTCTAAGTATAGTTCAGAAATTCATTAGAACAAACAGTTGTCCCATGCAACCTTCAGGAGATGAACACGTGGTGTGTTTCTGAAAGGTCACGCGTGCAAAAGCTACTGACGCCGTGTTGGCTGAAGATTTTGATAATGTTATTAGAAGCAAAATAAATTAAACGTTTCGATTGAAATGAGGTAAAGCGTCATGTTTCGAAGTAGCAGAAGCAGTGTTTCGAATAAGTATGTCAAAGCTTGGAGCTTCGAGTGGCAATTATGGGAACATATCTAAAGAAGTCTCGAAATAACAACAAGGCTGTGTCTGGGAAGAGCGTTCGAAACGGAGAAGTACCAAAGCATTTGAAATTCAAATGGAAGCGGGACTTTCGAAGTTTGAAAGTTATGTGCTGGAGCATTTGGGGACACGTGGAAAGAAGAAAGAGGCATTGTTCTGCATGTTCTGAACGTGGCATGATCCTATAGCAAGACCGTTATGGTCGAATTAGTATAAATAGAAGCCTTAGTATTAGGATTTCGTGTGTCATATCTATTATACAAAATACTCAGTAACATTCAAACTACCACATGGCAAGGGAAACGAATGCAAGAGAAATGTATGTATGATAGCACCATGTATTTCTGATTTAATGAAAACCTTTTACCATTTCTAGCACTTTCCTTTATCCTTTTGTCAAATAACATTTACAAGTTTTCTCATTTACAGTCTTTTCACTTCGAAATCTCTTCTTCAAAGTTTTACATCTTAATGCTTTCTTCATATTTCAAGCACTTTATATCTCAGAAAACTGTCATATTTTCCATGCATTTACCTTCAAGTCTTATCCTTCGAACGCATATTTTTACTTAAAAGTCATTTAAAGATTTCTTGCATTAAACGCTTTCTTCATATTTCAAACCTTTTACGTTCCAGAAATCCTTTATATTAACTGTTTTATAATTCGAAACCGTTTACTTCACTTTTATGCAATTTTACATGTCTTTACAATTAGCATTTATTCATGTAACTTAGTTTCGTACACGCACATTTTGATTACATCTTTAGACTTTCTGAGAGAGAGATCGAAATAAGCCAAACGCATATACAACACTCAAATGTCAACCATGAATATCTGTTCGATTGTGAGAGTAACCCTAATGTCCAAGGAATCCTAGGATCAATCTAGTCGATCCTGTGAGTTACCAGAGGAATTGAATAACAGTCAGAAAGATTATTCGATAGTTTGGAAGACTAGCGATTGTTTACCAGAAATCACTGGAAACAAATTGGCACACCCGGTGGGACCAATAATTGGATATTAGAAATAAGGATTGTTGAGACATAACCATTACAAAAACATTGGAACCTAAGAAGTTTGCTGTTTTATGAACCTAAGAAGTGGTAAGATAACCAACAGCAACCAACCTTTATCCAGAAGAAAACGTTTGGACAAAATGTATAATTCTGACAATCAACAAGGGGACCAAAATGGCCCACATACAACAGGCACTAATGCGTCCACTTTGATCGGAACATCTAATGTAATCCCTTCGAATGCACAGTCTATTGCATCTTCAACCAGTAACATAGCCACCAATGGAGTAAGTGGCATATCAACTAATAGTTCGATCTTAGGAAATACTGGAACCATTGGCTACCCTGGGGGATTCGTTCCACCATCAGGGACACAATCCCATTTCGCCACTCCATTAACTAGACCACCCAGTTTCGATGGAAATAGAACCAGAAACTCCTCTTATGGAATGCCAACATCTTTTATGGCAGGTTTACACAATTCCACATCGAATTCATCCCCAGAACTAGGGTCTGGGTCTGGGGCGAATCAGTTTATGACAAATAACCAAGGGTCAGTGGGTTATAGCACAATTCCTATCTTAACCACAGACAACCAGTTGGCTTTTAGGCAATTGATGGATGACAGTAACCATAATATGATAGGGGTGTTAGCACAAACCATGCAGGAGATATTTGCCCCAATAGTGCAAAATGTGACTGTGACAAACAGAGAAAACGCTGACAATATGAGTCGAATAGCAGATTTCTTTGCTCCCCCAGAAAGGCGTAGGCAGAATCAGGCGGAATTTCGAGCAAACATGCCTGTTATAGAACAAATTGCTAACGACCCAATTTATAGACCACCTAGAGAAGAAGTTAACTTGGGGGCCAGGGCACCAAGGTTAGAAGCCCCAATAATCCCGGGTCCACAAAGAGAAATTATGGAACCAGGGGCAAGGGTCGAAAGGCTAGAAGCCCCATAGTTTCGAGAAGAACAACCTAGGGGAGTTGTTTTGGTTGGTCGAAATCAAGATGCCGATGCTGTCGTTCATAGAATTCGAAACGATAACATCTTGGCAGAAAACAACCTAACCACCATGATAGAGAGAGTCAAGGCCCAGAATGGCCTCAACACAGGAATGAGAAGGCCAAATTATGCTTCTCCTATATTGGATTGCATAATGCATACTGATTTACCAAGGGGATATAAAGTCCCTAAATTTACAAAGTTCGCTGGGGATACCAATGAGTCAACAGTCGAACACATAGCGAGATATCTAACCGAAGCGGGAGATATAGCCAATAATGAAGATCTCAGGATCAAATACTTCCCAAGTTCCTTGACAAAAAACGCCTTCACATGGTTTACCACTTTGCCCCCTGGGTCCATTGACACTTGGGCTCTCTTAGAGAGATTATTCCATGAACAATTTTACATGGGACAGTCGAAAATAAGTTTGAAGGAATTGGCCAGTGTTAAGAGAAAGTTCACCGAACCCATAGATGATTATCTAAATAGATTTAGGCTTTTGAAATCCAGATGTTACACAGTAGTGCCTGAACATGAGTTAGTCGAAATGGCCGCTGGTGGCTTGGATTATTCTATTCGAAAGAAACTAGACACTCAATATTTGAGGGATATGGCTCAGTTGGCCGATAGGGTTCGACAGGTCGAAAGACTAAAGGCCGAAAAAGCCAGAGTCTTTAAGAATAGCAAGAAAGAAAGGATTTCCTATGTTGGGACTGAGGAAGCAGAAGAATATCCTGAATTCGAATTCGAAGAGGTCGAAATCGACCTCGCTGAATTAAAACAGGCTCCGCCTTATTCCTGCAAATTGTTAGTTCCCACAAAAGGGAAAGACATTGTTGAAAATGAGAAAAGTGACAAATTTCCAAAGAAGGTTTATACCTTCGATGTCACTAAATGTGACGACATTTTTGACTTACTCGTCAAAGATGGCCAACTAATTGTGCCATCAAATGTCAAAATACCTCATTTGGATCAGAGAAAGAAGAGAGGATTTTGCAAATATCATATTTTCCTAGGCCACAAGACCTCACAATGTTTTCTTTTCAGGGACCTAATTCAAAACGCGATCAGAGATGGCAGACTAAAGTTTGCTGATAAGGTGAAGATGAAAGTGGACGAAGATCCCTTGGACGTCGCAGACACCAACTACTCCGAGCCTGCATGCATTGGAGAGGTCAACATGGTGGAAACTGATCGAAGCGACGCCCTAACAGGAGAGAAGGGTGCTGAAGTTGAAAACTGGGTGATGGTCGAAGTCAATAAGGAGGTCACTGAAGACATCCAGAATACACCAGAGACTTCGATTGCCGCACCTGTAGCTGTTGCAAGAGAAACCCAGGCTACTGAAGGCCAGGGAAATCAAAACCAAGAACTAACACAAGTCACTGAAGGCTTGAGGCTGGAATTGGAGAAAGTCCAAATCACGCAGCCAATTTCCCCTCAGAAGGAAATATGGGACACTCTAGGGGAACCCAGTGGAAAATTTGATTATTTGGTCAAATATTCTGCCCCAGAGAGTTCGAAGGTTCAGATTAAGGATATAAAGCCCACAGGATGGGGTGATGATGAAGCTAAGGGGGAAGATGTTGAAATAAATATGGTGGATATGGAAAGACCTCGCTCTGAGATGGAGGAAGTAGAAAAATACTTAGAAAAAGAAAAGTATAGAATGGGGGATAATCACACTGGAGATGCTAGTCTCAAGGATTATCTCATGACATGCCACAAAGGAGATTCAGGCATGATATTATGTCCTAGGTGCAGCATCCTCTGCAATCAAAGAATCGCTGCAAATTTCGAAAGGGTACAGAGGACTCGAACTGGCAACAATTGGCGCCAGGATAACCAGCTTTTTAGGTGTTATCCCAAGGCCGGAGAAAGTTTGCTGGAATTTGTGTTTCGCTGCTACAAAGGGGCAACCAAGTGCTTAATTTGCCCAAGGTGTTCTGTTGTGTATGACCAAAGCATGGCCAGGGCTTTCGAAACGATTCCCTTCGCCCCTTGCTGGAACCATCAAGAAACTGTCCAGATGGGCCCACGTTTCGATGGCAGACACAAACAGCGAAGACCTGATAGCCCTCACCCCAAGGCTGCTCGAAGAGTTACTTTCAAACTCCCTGCTGAAGTGCCAACCGATAGATGGTTACAGGTCAGAAATGACAAAGGCAAAGATAGATGGAGAAACGTTGAACGAAATGCACGCCATGCTGTGACATACAGGAGGCAATTCAACACAGCAAAAAGGGAGGAGGTGAGATTAGAAAATTACAAAGGAAGGAACCCCATGTCAAGATCCCAGTGGCGCAGACAGCAAAGGATTCGAAAGGCTAAGAGAGAAGCTGTGGCGAACAAAGGGGTTACTTCAACAAAAAACCAAGGTGAATCTAGCACCAACAACCCAAAAAATCAAACTGAAGACAAACCTCCAGTCAATAGGAGGCTCTTCTCTGAAGAACAACGCGATGAACCAAAGGAATACACTCCAGGCCCGGAAGAGGACGAAGATATGATAACAGATAACTTCGAATCGGAGGGGGAGTATTCATTTAACCTGAACTGTAACGTGGTGTCTGTGCTTCCCTGCGAATTTGGGCAGGAAACTGAAATCAATGAATATGAGGAGGAAGACACCACAGATTTGATGAAACATAGGCCTGTGCGCTACTATGTGATGGACAATGGGGCTGTTGAGGAACAAAATGCGTTCTTCGAACGTCCAGAACCTGCAATGAAGAACCATCTCAAGCCGCTTTTTATTCAGGCGAAAGTTGGTGTCCATGGTGTGAACAAAGTTCTAGTGGATGGGGGTGCTGCAGTCAATTTGATACCCCATTTCATGCTAAAAAGATTAGAGATCCGCGAAGGAGACATCAAGCCCCATAATATGGTTCTGTCCAATTATGAGGGAAAAGTTGGCAAAACACTGGGAGTGGTCCAGTTGGAATTGACAATAGGCTCAAGCTGTAGGCCCACCATGTTTATGGTGATCGAAGCCAAGGCCAACTATAACTTACTGCTGGGAAGGGAGTGGATCCATGGCGTGGGGGCAGTTCCTTCGTCAATGCATCAGCGACTAGTTCTGTGGAGAGATGATGGAATCGTGGAAAACATCGAAGCAGACCAGAGTTACTTTATGACAACTGTCAATTTAGTTGACAAGAGGGACTATGATAAAAATATGGCAAAGATTGCTCCGTGTGTTCCAAATGATGAGATTAATGAAACTAGAAACGCCCACTACTACATGACCCTTCGCCATGATGGCCTTTACTGGGATAGAACAATAATCAGTGAAGAAGAGGGAGTCAAAAGCACTATACAAAAACGGCCAGCAGGCTGGGACTTCGACAACCTTACCCATGACTGAGTCTACCTTTTTCGAAAGGATTTCGGCCTATATGGCTGAGAACGAATTAAAAGCGGCCTTAGAGGCTGAAATAAACAAATCAACTATAAAGATGAACGAAGTAAGTGGGGATGGGTCGAAATGATCACCCTTCGAAGAGTTTGAGATGGATCAGAGGTTGGATGCCATCTATGATAAAGAACCCTTAGGCTTCGAAAGGGACCCCATAAACTCAGGTGCCAAAATGTTGGCACAAGATCCACTCGAAGAAGTTAACTTAGGGGATGAAAAAACGAAAAGAGTAACCTACATAAGTGCTAAACTTAGCCCAGGCCTCAAGAAGGAAGTGATCGAAGTCCTCAAGGAAAACAAAGATTGCTTCGCATGGGATTATGATGAGATGCCTGGTTTAAAGAGGGAGTTGGTCGAACACAGACTGCCAATCAAAGATGGCAAGAGGCCCATCAAACAAACTCCCAGAAGATTCGCGCCAGCGGTTCTCACAAAAATTAAAGCTGAGATCGAAAGGTTGCTGCGTTGCAAATTCATCAGAACAACAAGGTACGTCGAATGGTTGGCAAACATAGTACCTGTTATTAAGAAAAATGGTTCTTTAAGAATTTGCATAGATTTTAGGGATTTAAACACTGCAACCCCTAAAGATGAATATTCCATGCCTGTGGCAGAAATGCTAGTAGATTCTGCTGCAGGGTTCGAATACTTGAGTATGTTAGATGGATACTCTGGGTATAACCAGATTTTCATTGCTGAAGAAGATGTTGCAAAGACAGCATTTCGTTGCCCAGGAGCCTTAGGCACCTACGAATGGGTGGTGATGCCTTTTGGTTTAAAGAACGCTGGAGCAACTTATCAAAGGGCAATGAATTCAATTTTTCATGATTTCATTGAAACCTTCATGCAGGTGTATATTGATGATATAGTCATCAAATCCATATCTGCAGCAACACATTTGCATCATTTAAGCCAATCATTCGAGCGAATGAGAAAACATGGCTTAAAAATGAACCCCCTTAAATGTGCATTTTTTGTGCAGGCTGGAGATTTTCTTGGTTTTGTGGTTCACAAGAAAGGAATCGAAATCAACCAGAACAAAACCAAAGCCATAATGGAGATGAAAGCACCTACGTCAAAAAGGGAGTTGCAATCTCTGCTAGGGAAAATTAACTTCCTCAGAAGATTCATTTCGAACCTAAGCGGAAGAACCCAAGCTTTCTCTCCGTTACTTCGTCTAAAGCAAGGCCAAGCCTTCGAATGGAACGAAGCTCACCAGGAGGCGTTTGACAGAATAAAAGAATACCTTTCTCAGCCTTCTATTTTGTCTCCACCTTCATGGGGGAAGCCCATGAGATTGTACATATCTGCCTCTGAAGTTAGTATAGGTAGTATGCTAGCACAAGAAGATAACAATGGCATCGAAAGAGCCATATACTATTTAAGTAGAGTGCTAAATGATGCAGAGACCAGATATAGCAATTTAGAAAAGCTATGTCTCTGCTTATATTTCTCTTGTATGAAACTCAAGTATTATATAAAACCTGTTGATGTTTATGTTTCATCTCATTTCGATGTCATTAAACATATGCTTTCAAAACCAATAATGCATAGCAGAGTTGGCAAGTGGGCTTTAGCCTTAACAAAATATTCTTTGACTTTCATGCCTTTAAAAGCTATAAAAGGTCAAGTGATTCCTGACTTCATTGTGGACCATTCGTTGGTTGAGCAGACTGTCATGAGTTACGTCGAAATGCAACCATGGAAATTGTACTTCGATGGTTCAACCCACAGGAATGGAAGTGGTGTTGGAGTCCTTCTGATTTCTCCTGAAGGAATTCCAACAAAATTCAAGTATAAATTAGATGGTCCTCGTTGTTCTAACAACGAAGCTGAGTATGAAGCGCTCATTGTTGGACTTGAAGCTTTGTTGGAATTGGGGGCAACCAGAGTCGAAATTAAAGGAGACTCTGAATTAGTGGTCAAACAAATCACAAAGGAATACAAGTGCATAAAGGAAAATTTAATGGTATACTTCGTCATAGTCAATAGGCTATTGAGGAAATTTGAATACATGGATATTCAACACATACCAAGAATAGAGAACCAAGAAGCAAATGACTTAGCGCAGTTGGCTTCGGGTTATAAAGTGTCTACCAAGAACTTCAAGGATTTGGTTGAACTAAGGGGAAGAGTTATGGCTACTAGATTCACACCATCGGATCTGGAAAGTATGAGATTGGGATATGTTGAGAAACAGGGATTCAAAATATTAGCCATAAGTACTTTGTCAGATGCAGATTGGCGAAGTCCACTGAAGAGTTATTTAGCAGACCCAACTCTAAATGTGGATAGAAAGACAAAATATAGAGCATTGTCATATCTCCTCATGGGGAACGAATTGTTTAAAAAGACCCAAGAGGGTGTATTATTAAAATGCCTAGGAGAAAGTGAGGCATATTTAGCATTGTCTGAAGTCCATAATGGGGCATGTGGGGCACATCAAGCAGGCCATAAAATGAAATGGTTGTTATTTCGATACGGCTTGTATTGGCCTAGCATGCTCAAAGATTGTATAGACTTTGCTAAAGGATGTGAGGAATGTCAGAAACATGCAGGAATTCAACATGCCCCTGCAAGTGAGTTGCATTCGATCATCAAACCATGGCCATTTAGAGGATGGGCATTGGATTTGATAGGAGAAATAAATCCTGCTTCGTCCAAAGGACAGAAATACATCTTGGTGGGAATAGATTATTTTACCAAATGGATCGAAGCTATACCACTGATAGTTGCTGGTCAAGAGGCTATTATTGAATTTATACAAAAGCACATTATCTATAGGTTCGGATTGCCAGAGAGCATAACTACAGACCAAGGCTCTGTGTTTACTGGTAGAAAGATGCAAGGATTTGCCCAAGAAATGGGGTTTAGATTGCTAACATCAACGCCATATTATGCTCAAGCAAACGGACAAGTCGAAGCAGCAAACAAAGTAATAATAGGATTAATCAAGAAGCATATTGGCAAAAAGCCAAGAAACTGGCACAAAACTCTGGACCAAATATTATGGGCTTGTAGAACATCTCCTAAGGAAGCTACTAACGCTACGCCTTTCCAACTCACATTTGGTCATGATGCAGTGTTGCCAGTAGAAATTCATCTACAATCAGTTCGAATTCAGAGACAAAACGAAATCCCAGCTGCATTATATTGGGAAATGATGATGAATGAATTAGTTGAGTTGGACGAAATTAGATTACATGCATTGGAAATTTTGATGAGGCAAAAAGAAAGAGTGGCCAGAACATACAATAAAAGGGTGAAGAAAAAAGTATTCATTATTAATGACTTGGTTTGGAGAGTCATATTGCCTATGAACAAGAAGAATAAAGCGTTAGGTAAATGGTCACCTCATTGGGAAGGACCTTTTCGAATATTAAAAGTATTCTCAAACAATGCATACGAAATCGAAGAACTCACGGATGATAAACGTATCCTAAAGGTTAATGGGAAATATTTAAAGAAATATAAGCCAAGCCTGTAGGAGATTCGAATAGTAACAACGTAAACAAGATGTTATAAAAGGCCAAGATGGCAAGATAAAATGCCAAAATGGCGTTGTTCGAATATTACATGTAAGGAACCAAAATTATAGTCAAATAAACATCAAAATCTAGAAATAAGAGTTATTTTTCAATCGATTAAAAGTGCTTCGAAATGATTCAAGTTTCTGCTGAGCGAACCGTCTGGCTCCTTCCAAGGTTGCCACTTCTCCTTTAAGTTGTTCTGCAGTCTCCATTTCCGCAAGCCCCTGGTTGAGAAGCTCTTCGAATTGGTTACCAGCAGTATTGGTTTTGAAGGCTATTTGTTGTTCTTTAGCCTCCTTAACCTTCTGTTGAAGTTCCAGAATCTGCCTTTCCCAAATAAGTATGGACTCAGCTCGAGCCTCATAATCAGTTTTCGCCTGCTTCAGATGCATAGCTTGATCCTCAGCTTCTTGAGAGAGTTTCGAAGCTTGTTCATAAGCAGCATCCATGGCAATGCGTTTCTCTTGAACCTTCTTGGCAGCAGATTCGTCTTGGAGAAGGTAACCAGTTACGTTGTCCAGCAAAGCCTGAAGATCGAACAAGAGAGTACTAACTGGCAAAGAGCAGGTAGAAAGATTGACCTTTGTGAGCAGCTCCTTCATAGTATAGCAAGCAGTACTATCTTGCTTAAGCACTTCGAATATATCCACATTGAGAATGGTTTTCCTAATTTTATTAAGAAGAACAATTCTTTCATCTGTGGGAAGAGGATAGCTGGTCGAACTTGTGCCAGCCCTAGCAAGTGGGACGTCCCTCTGAGCCAACTTTGCCTTCATGTACCCAATAGGGTCATTTCGTCTCAGAAGTGCCAGTTCCTCGTTAGTCATTCGAGACAGAGAGGATTGAGGGAGTTCCACACGTAGGGGAGCCACATCCATTTCAACCTCTAGGGGTTCGTTGGTTGCATTACCATCCCCTTCATTCGTTTCGTGCTCTTGATCTTCTTCATCTTCATCCAAGTCCACCACTTTGATACCATCCCTTTCACTGCTATTTGCGTTGGACTCCGTCCCAGCAGTCGAACCGTCATTGGCATTCTCCTCCTCAGATTCTTCGTCTGCAGATTCTTCGGCTCTTTGCCCAGAATCAGCTTTCTCTTCTTCAGTTTGAGTGTCCTTTGGGTCCTCTTGAAGAGTTTCAAGAGGGGACTTTTGAAGAGAAGCCCTTTGCAAATCCTCTGCAGATGTTTGAAGTGTCGTTTCGTTTATCTCTTTCAGAGGAATGGAGGTACCTTGGTCATCCTGCTGTTCAGAGGCTCCAGCCAGAACCGCCATATTGGAGGAACCTTTATTTTGAACCAGGTTGCTGGAATCTCCTTGAGGAGAGGAGTTGAGCGGAGCAGCAGTTCTGGATGGTGAGGTCGAAATAGTGGAAGCTGGATTCAAGATGTTCTGCAAGGAACAACAGAATGTTAAGAAAAATATTCACCAAGGTAATAAGAAGTTATTATTGTCAAAAATTTAAAGGTTCAATTTACCTGTGGACTCTCGGAGGAGAGGTTACTAGCTATACGTTCCAACGTTGGGTTGGAGGTCGAAGGTGGATTTTTGGATTTGGGTGAGGGAGCAGCATCCCTGGAATCAAGTCCAGAGACACTAGTTGGAACGGTACTTTTCGAAATATCTTTCTTTGGCCTTTTCTTTGAAGCAGTATTGAAGTTTCCTCCAGCCTTGGGATCTTCCCCAGTGGTGCTTGATTTCCGCTTCTTGGGAGTAGTAGGAGGAAGCTTGTTGGTCTGAAAGAATTTTAAACAAAGAGTTAGATGCAAACCATAAAACATGAGTAAATTCGAAACATCAAGGCTAAGTGATTGCCGTTGGAATTGGAACACTGGTTGTTGTTGGTATTATTGTTGTTGTTGTGGTTGCAGCAATAGTGGTTGTTTCGGGCGGAGTCACTTTGTCAGTAGTTTCGATGGAGGTTTGAGAGGCACTCCCTTCTTTCGACTTCGAGGCAGCTGTCTTTATCCTGATGGCTGAAAATCGAAACAATTAAAGCAAAGGTTAAAGATATGGAAAATAAAAGACATTTGGGATTTTCCCAAGCATTCGCACCTGTGCCTTGATCAGATTTAATTGACATGGCAGAAAGGTCATATCGAAGGTGTCCTGGGAAATCATGAAGCCAGTATCGAGCCCATGTCACAGTCTCAGATGGCTTTGGTTTCCTTTGAAGATATTTGAACATCTCTTTGCAAGTAAACCACCAAGGATATGGGGGAAACCAAGCCAGAGCCAGTTCTGAGGTAGGTAATCTGGGAAATTTAGGTGGATGCATTTCGAATGCCAACCTATACCTATCCTCAGGTGACAACCCTCAAGGAAGTTTTAACTTAGAAACTTTTTGTTTAAATTTTTCCTTCAAGGTCTCAGCCGCTTGATGCACAGTGGAGTCCAAGCGCGTAGGGTCATAAGTAGTTTCAAAATAATTTTGGAAAGCTTTAATCTCTTTGGCATGAGTAAACATACCTTTCTTTGTTGGTACCTGCACATCGAAGGCATCAATTAGTTTCTGTTGAATTGTAAGTGTATCGAACATATAAGTTTGATAAAACTTGGTCCACCATTCCAGAAACCCTTTAGCTGTGAGATGGGTAGGTTCGAAGGTTATCAGCTCAAATTGGGCAAAGCCTTGATATTGTTCTTGTTGTATTTTGACTTCCCGTGCCTTGAAAGTTCGTCCAGAAGTGATGGCACTCTCAGTTTGGAATAAAGGTTCAGGAATCAGTTGGCATAAGCCAAACTGCCTCGAAACAAAGTTTGGTTGGTAAGCAAAGAGAAAAATCTGGTTCTTGGCTGGAGTTATTCTTGAAGAAATGAGTCTAGGCAGCAGAAAAGCTCTCCATACATCCTGAATCTCCTTGCTTTTGATAGCTTCTAAGAGAGCCATGGTGAACCAAGAAGGTCCATGAGCCCTCGAAGCAAAAGGCGCCATGCTCTCTTCGAACTTGTGCCTTTTGGAGAATATCATGATGTACTTCGAGAATTGGACTTTGAAGTCATCTTTGTCGTCATTGGGAGTTAACCTTCGAAGCCTAGTGCCTTCGACTATCCTATCATTTATCTCAGAGTCTTGCTCATCAATGGTGTTGGCGGTTGATAAGGAGGGTTCGAACATGGCATTTAGCCATAGTTAAAGTAACCAAAAAGGGCCAGCCAACAGAATATTTTTGGAGGTGTGGGATTTGAGGCTCAAAACAGCTGACCTCAGGCTTTCATAAAGGTCAACTAAGAGCAGTTCACTTAGGCACACTTTTCGATTTTCATGCAAGTCCCTAGCTAGAGGAATGAACCTGCTAGCTACCTGTAGGGATCTACTGCAGAAAACGTATCTTGACAGCCACAGGGTTAAGAAAGCAATGTGCACTACGTCAGACACATTGTCCCCCTCAGCATGATAATGACTGATAAACTTGGAAAAACTGGCTAGCTTGACTTCGAAGTCAATTATGCTTGAATGTTCTTCATTGTCGGGTACATAAGTTTCTCCCACTGGCGATAGCCCAGTAATGGCCGCTATGTCGAAGAAGGTTGGGGTGATCATTCCACCTGGGAGATGGAAAGTGTTATAGGTACTGTCCCAGAAATAGAGGGACGCGAATAGCAGAGGGTGGTTGTAGGTGAAACCAGGCTTCGATAGTTTAATCAGGTTATAGATACCTAATTCTTCCCATTGCTGGGATTTCTTAGCTTCTACTTTCTTGAACCAATTTTGATAAGCAATATCAGAGGTGGGGCAAGATCGAAATGGCTTAAAATTACTTTTTACATAATCCAAAACAAAGGGGTCCTTAGGAGGAACAGTTGGGGTTTCTATGGTATTTGAACTAGGAGATTCTACTGCCTTAGGGGCGTCCATTTTGTTAAATAAGGGTTTAAAACTATAACAAACTGGGAAAATCGTCCTGGTGTCTTTTAATATTTCAAAAACCGTAAGAGGGCCATTTAAAGCTAACCTCTTACCAGCAACGTTGGTAGGAATGAGTACCTGTGACGCATACAACATTTCTTTTTCCTTTGAAATCATCTGAGGGGCAAGGATAGATTGACCTTGGTGAGTGATGATTTTACTTTCCATGGTAGCTCCTGCAGTTTTTCCTTTCTTCTTGGAGACTTTCTTGAGTTGGGATGAAGTAGAAGAAGACATTTTTGAAAGATGTTGAAAGCTTGGATTTTTTGACGAGAGAAGGAGGGTAAAAGATTTAGAGTGTGAAAAGAAAAGAAAAGATTAAGTTGGTGATGTTTTATAATGTGGAAGTTTAAGCATCCACCGAATAAGGGTGTGATACGTGGAGATCATGGGTTGGTGTGATGAAGAGGTGGCGTAAAGTTAACATGGGTAATAGGCGTGATTTAAAGATAATCATTATTTGTAACTGTACCATGCTGTGAAGTGGCTCCAGGCGGTTAAGGAATCCAAAAGGTGCTATGATTGACGTGACTGGAGTCAAATGCATTAAATGTTACGATGATTCGAAAGTCACATCAAAATCTTGTGTAGGTGTTTAAAATAGGTATTTCTCAGAGGAATCGAAATACATATTTTAAAGGGGCAATTTGTTGGCTGAAGATTTTGATAATGTTATTAGAAGCCAAATGAATTAAACGTTTCGATCGAAATGAGGTAAAGCGTCATGTTTCGAAGTAGCAGAAGCAGTGTTTCGAATAAGTATGTCAAAGCTTGGAGCTTCGAGTGGCAATTATGGGAACATATCTAAAGAAGTCTCGAAATAACAACAAGGCTGTATCTGGGAAGAGCGTTCGAAACGGAGAAGTACCAAAGCATTTGAAATTCAAATGGAAGCGGGACTTTCGAAGTTTGAAAGTTATGTGCTGGAGCATTTGGGGACACGTGGAAAGAAGAAAGAGGCATTGTTCTGCATGTTCTGAACGTGGCATGATCCTATAGCAAGACCGTTATGGTCGAATTAGTATAAATAGAAGCCTTAGTATTAGGATTTCGTGTGTCATATCTATTATACAAAATACTCAGTAACATTCAAACTACCACATGGCAAGGGAAACGAATGCAAGAGAAATGTATGTATGATAGCACCATGTATTTCTGATTTAATGAAAACCTTTTACCATTTCCAGCACTTTCCTTTATCCTTTTGTCAAATAACATTTACAAGTTTTCTCATTTACAGTCTTTTCACTTCGAAATCTCTTCTTCAAAGTTTTACATCTTAATGCTTTCTTCATATTTCAAGCACTTTATATCTCAGAAAACTGTCATATTTTCCATGCATTTACCTTCAAGTCTTATCCTTCGAACGCATATTTTTACTTAAAAGTCATTTAAAGATTTCTTGCATTAAACGCTTTCTTCATATTTCAAACCTTTTACGTTCCAGAAATCCTTTATATTAACTGTTTTATAATTCGAAACCGTTTACTTCACTTTTATGCAATTTTACATGTCTTTAAAATTAGCATTTATTCATGTAACTTAGTTTCGTACACGCACATTTTGATTACATCTTTAGACTTTCTGAGAGAGAGATCGAAATAAGCCAAACGCATATACAACACTCAAATGTCAACCATGAATATTTGTTCGATCGTGAGAGTAACCCTAATGTCCAAGGAATCCTAGGATCAATCTAGTCGATCCTGTGAGTTACCAGAGGAATTGAATAACAGTCAGAAAGATTATTCGATAGTTTGGAAGACTAGCGGTTGTTTACCA
This sequence comes from Vicia faba, assembly GCA_948472305.1. Lineage (NCBI taxonomy): Eukaryota > Viridiplantae > Streptophyta > Magnoliopsida > Fabales > Fabaceae > Vicia > Vicia faba. Next base: position 74,490,405 of record OX451735.1, read on the forward strand.
GAAATCACTGGAAACACGTCGTTCTAGGTAACTGTTAATGATTAGCTATAATCTCACGTTTTCCCCTAATTTTTTGCAAAATCATTAAATGTTTGTAATGATGAGATTCGTTTTAAATTCTTTAAAAATTCTTTTTTAATTTTATTTCTAAACCTATTTCTGAAACTTTTTCATATAAATACTTTTGGAAAAACCCTTTTTCATTTTTTACCGTCTCTTTCAAAACTCAAACGTTTCTGTGATTTTTTCTCTAAAACCCTTTTTCATCTCTCATCTCTAAGAGCTCCAATGGCTTCCTCCTCTACCCATTCTGAGAACATCCACTCTGAGCAATACATCGCGCCTGAGAGAATAACTCTCATTCCTGTAGACAGCTTGGAAGTGTTAAGTGAGTTAATGGTGGATTTTGAGAATCTAAGAGACAATGGTTTTGATCTGATTCCTGCTGTTAAGTTTCAAGGTTGGGGAAAATTTTTTGACCGTCTTGTTGGTCCAGTTTTTCCACACCTTGTGAAGGAATTCTGGATACATGCAATTGCAATCTCTAAAGTTATCCTCTCTTTCGTAATGGTCCAAGTTTGGTCAGATTTCTCAAGTAGACTAGGACTAGATTTAAGTCTTAGTGGTGTTAGTCACTTGTAAGATTACTTGGGCATTGTTAGTCACAACAGTTGTTGTGTGTTTGTAATCAGTTAATTATAGTGGATTAAGTCCTTGTTGAGAAAAGTGAAATCACCTTGACGGATGGACTGGAGTAGTTTGAGTTCAAACGAACCAGGATAAAAATAACCTTGTCTTTCCATTATTGTTGAGTTTTGTTTTGAAAACAAAAAGAGTCACTTATTCAACCCCCCCCCCCCCCTCTAAGTGTTTTCTTACCCCTTCACAATGATGATCATATGAACTCCAAATGAAGTATCCTTGATAGACCTTTGATTAATCTTGATGAAACCTTGAGAAAAGATATGAAGTAGACATAAAAATAAACACATGAACTTATCTTGAATTAACTTGCAAACCAAGCATCAAACTTAAACTTTTTTTGGTCAATTGGTGTTGAATGAAGCTTGACATGAATGTGACCTAAAATTATAGATCATGCCTTGAAGAATAAACATTGTTGATCACTTGTTGACATTGACTTTGACTTAGGAAATCAAAATCCTAATTTAGAAACCATCTTGATCTCTTGAAGAAAAGCCCTACCTTGCAAATTAAGAAAAGGAAACAAAACATATTTTTGTATTTTGAATAGAGTTTTTAAAGCACAAAAGCAAATAAACATAAGGATAAAAGGAAAAACAAAGGGTTCTTGGTAATCCCTCACACAACAAACCCAAAGACCAAGGAGTTAGAAGGTTACCAAGTTTGTGATCTTGATCAAACGCAATGGTATGATGGATATGATCTTAGGGATAAAAATTAGGATATAATAGGATGAACTCCCTTTTTGTCCGACCATGGTTGAAGATAAAGGGTTAGAGGGTAAGGAACACTATAGAACTATGTCAACAGTTTTCTCAAACACAACAACTAGGAGATAAAACGACTTATTTATTTAGCTTTTGCCGTTTTGGTTTTTATAACCCAATAACCACTTTCATTTGTGGACCATTAGTTTTTCACATTTATAAGACAATAATAAGTATCACTTTTATGTTTACATGAAAGTATTTTTTTTCCAATTACGTCAAATGTTTTAATATTATTATTGTTTTAACATTTATTCTAAATATTAATGTAATATATGACTCATTTTGTATTTTTTTCCTTTGTTTTTTTTTCATAAATATATTTTCATGTTTACTTATATACATTTATATTTACTATACTTTTACTTTATCAAAGATTAGTACTTTATTTTACTTTTTATAAATATTTTTTATTATTTTCTTTGAAAATCCTTTATTGTTAGCTTTAACTATTTATTATTTTTTCTACTACAATTTTTTTTTTTTAACAATTAGGTGTGGAGGAATGAATATCCTACTAATTTTAAATAAACTTTTATATTTAGAACAAAGATTTTGTGAACGAATGATAATTCGTTTCACACTAGAAGTTCTATTGTTCCTATACATTTGAAGTACAATTGTGGTCCAATCAACATTATAATAATTTGGGTAAGGAAATTGTTAATACTAAAAATAATATTATAATAACATGAACCATAAAAAAACTATAAAAATATAATATCTTTACTAAATAAATTAGATCGAACTAGACTTTATGTAAATTAAGTCATGTATCTCAATCAAACAATTTGACATATTTCCATATTCGAATAAAGTGGTTCAAGTGATAGAAATGGAATCTTAAATTAGCTTTTTAAGTTTGTGCTCAATTTTGGTATTTTATTGAAAGTAACAAGTGTGTGTATTCCTATTCCTTGGCCCAATTGATAAATTTGTTTAAATTCATACTCCCTTCTTCTTTGTTTTTCTCCACCATTTCCATTAACTTCAAAGATCTTCCTCTAATTCCTTGATCTCCAAGTAATTCCTCCACCTTCTTCTTTATATCTCCCTTTGTAATTAATCTATCTTCATCTTTTTCAAATCCCAATCCAACTTTCCAAACATCACAAATATATGTCTTATTCATAAGTTGATCACTATAGAATGGCCAACACAACAAAGGCACCCCATTACCCACACTTTCAATTGTTGAATTCCAACCACAATGTGTAACAAAACATGCTATTGAAGAATGTCCCAAAATCTTCTTTTGTGGTGACCAACCAACAATTTTACCTTGATTTCCTTTGAACTCATTAGGGTACTCATATTCTAGGACATTATCTTTATCGGCCTTATCTTTTCTCACAACCCAAAGAAAAGGCCTTTGAAGAAGATCAAGCCCGAGAGCTAATTCTTTGAATTGGTTAGGCCCAATTGATATCAAACTACCAAATGAAACATATATCACTGACTTAGGTGGGTGTTGATCTAACCATTCTATGCAACTTTCATCTTCTTGCCACAAAGAGCCAATTTTGTTATGCTCATTTCCCATTAATGGGCCAATTGGTAGAAATTTCGGTGATAAGGAGAGTGCTTGAGCCTCAAGATCCATACTAGTGTTACAAAGCCACCATTCTCCTAAATTCATATTTCGCATCTCTTTCATCATATGAAGGAAGAAGAATGAATTATTTAAGTTATACCATGGCATGGCAGTTGCTTCCATCATAGGCAAGTTTGTGGAAAGTTGAATCTCTTGTTTTCTTGGAAGACCTGAAATTCCAAAATGCAATCAAGGTGAACAAAATAGACTATTATATAAGCACCAAAATTTGTTATAGTTTGACTTTGATTAAATAAAATGAGGAATGTTATTCTTACATCTAAATCTTACATCAATATTTATATCTAATATTATCTATCTTATTTATACGGTAAATAATATTTTTTAATAAAAAATATATTTATGAACAGTAATATATTATTATAATAATATATATTTAAAAATATATATATTTTTAATAGTAAAATAAAATTGATTAATAAAATATAAAAAATTAGTTAATGAAATGATGAAGTTGATTAATAAACGCTCAGATATTAAAAATAATTTAATAGTAAAATAAAATTAGTTAATATAAAATAAAAAATTGATTAATAAAATATTGAAGTTGGTTAATAAACACTCAGATATCATAAATAATTTTTAATAGTAAAATAAAGTTGGTTAATGAAGTGTAAAATGTTGGTTAATGAAATTATGAAGTTGGTTAATACACGCTCAGAAAATTTTTACTACTAAATTATTTTTCATATTTTGACATTTATTAACCAACTTCATCATTTCATTAACCAATTTTTTATACTTCATTAACTAATTTTATTTTATTATTAAAAAAATAAATAAAAAATTATTTTTAAAAAAATATTATTATAATAATATATTACTGTTTATAAATATATTTTTTATTTAAAAAATATTATTCTTCATATAAATACGGTGAATAATATTGAACGTAAATATTAATATAAAATTTAAGTGTGAAAATAACATTACTTAAATAAAGTCTCATAAAATGTCATCATAATTAAAATATAGCTAAATAAAATCTCTATTTATTTTTTATAATTAAATTGTCCATAACCTACATAAAGCTTCGAAATTTTTTGAAAAAACTATGATAAAAATATATGCTAACTTATTCTTATTTAAACTATTGGATATTAGCTAAATAAAATCTCTATTTATTTTTTATAATTAAATTGTGCATAACCTACATAACGCTTCGAAATTTTTTGAAAAAACTATGATAAAAATATATGCTAACTTATTCTTATTTAAACTATTGGATATTGATAAGAAAAATAAGTAAACTCTAGCTTTTTTACTTTGAACATATTCTTTAGATTGTAAGGAATTTGAATTCTATCAGAGAGTGACTTATTTACAACTCTATAGGAATATATGCCCCCACTAGATTTCCCAAAATCAATTTATATGCTTACATAATACTATCTACATCTAATATCTAATATATTAAATTAAAGAAGATAATTAAAAAATGTACACTCTCTCAACGTATTCTTTAATTTGAGAATAATTAGTAGTTTTTTCTATAATGTTTGTAGTATATATATATATATATATATATATATATATATATATATATATATATATATATATATATATATATATATATATATATATATATATATATATATATATATATATATATATATATATTATATATATATATATATATATATTTATATATATATATATATATATATATATATACTTATATATATATATATATATATATATATATATATATATATATATATATATATATATATATATATATATATATATATATATATATATATATATATATATATATATATATATATTTATATATATGACATTTCATTATCATAGTTTTCAAAAAAATGATGTCATATTTTTAGACATTTATGATGTCATTTTGATCTGATGTATTTGTAAAACAAAATAAAATGAATTTATACGTAAAAAATACAATTGATATAAATTTATATTTATATTTTATACTAATAAAGAGAGGAAAAACTAAATAATCATTCGTAAAAATTTGGAAATCTTAAATACATTATTTAGATATTATGCAACGTATAACTGAATGAGACAACAAGAATACATATAATTTAAGGTTGTGGACAAAATGGAGTCCGTGGCTAGAATTGTTTCTGAAAATTTTCTTGATGGTAGAATAGATTCAGTAAAAGAATAAAAACATTTCTTACCAGTTTGAGAATCAATAATTCCTTCATCAACAAGCCTCTCCATGGAATCAAAAGAGACCAATGAAGTTGCTGAAGCTGGCCAGAAAAGAGCTCCTTTAATTCCCAATTTGTGTGCAATTTCCAAAGCCCATCCCATGTTTTTAGTGACAATTACACAAGAAATCTTGTTATCACTATCAATAACATTAATTTCTTCTATGAGTTGTGGAAGCATAGAGCTCATAGTGTTTCTTGTGGACAAAATAACTTTGGCCAAATCTTTTCTATCATCTTGGGGGACTC
>OX451735.1:75096032-75335917 GCA_948472305.1 Vicia faba
TCAAAGACCATAACTTGATATTGGTAAATCAAAATGACATGGGACCAAAGACATTGGTTAGAGGACTTCAAGAGCTTTCCAAAATGTCCAAGAACATGTTCATAGCTTCAAAATTGAGCAAGATATGCCTTGTAGAAGTTGGGAAATTTTTGGGAATTTTGGAAAGTCAACTTTGCTTCAAAAGTTTCAAAAATGCTAATGGGCCACAATTTCTTTCATGAATCATGACCCAAAGGCTATGCACGACCCATTGACCTAAAAGGGAGTTATTTTCTTATTTTTGATTAATTATTTGAATTTTTATTATCATTAATTCATTTAATTAAATTTAAATATAAGAAAAATACTAAATCATGTTTTCAAATCTTTTTTATGCAGCAAATCTCTTCCACACATGTAAGAGATTTCGTGCACCTTCTCAAGGGGACAAAATCATCTAAATTTGGCAAGTTTCCATGGCAAAAAGATTGAAAAAGGATGTGAACAAAATCAAATATTGAATCATTAAATCAATGGATCTTTGGGCTTGGTCTTAACCTAATTTCACTCAAGTACATATGCACAACTAAGACCTAATGCATTAGATAGAAAAGCTGCGCAGAAAACCAAGAACAAAATTGCATTTTTTTCACAAAAAAGTTGGAAACTAAAATCCTAGTTAGAGGACGATTCAAGGCTTGAAAAGCATTCCAAAACATTGCCAAGACATCTAGGAAGCATTTGCAATCAAAACCAGGCCTCCATACCCCAAGAATTGGTAGAACGACATCACACTTTTCTCAAACTTGTCCATTATCGTTTTTTAATTTACATGCATTTTTCATATGTTTTAAATATTGATTTACACTAATATGGATGTTCTGAAGCTAATGACATAACTCAATTGAATTATCAAGCCCTGTATCATGATTCACCATTAACGCTTTCTAGGGTTGCAGAAGCTTTGAATTAGTGGTTTACATATATGGCGAAATTGAACCACCAAACTGGTACCATTGAAATCGTGACCTCAAGACAAGACTAACTCACTACTCGCGCCCTTTTTATGTTAACCCAGGAGCTAATCACTATTTTTTCTGGTTGAGTTTAGTGGGGGTTTAAAACCCCCGCTATTTGGTATTATTTGCAGGAACAAAAGGAAGAAGATGCTAGCGTGTCCAGACGTGGTTGGATAATTTGAATATTAGCGCGTTTTTTATTGTTTCAGGATAACGTTTTTTTTTCATATATATTATTTATGCTCTATTATATTGACAAAGAGACTCAATGGCTCAATTGGTGAATGAGCTGGCTTGCAGGTATTGGGACCTGGGTTCGATTCCCAGGTCCCCCATATTCTCAATAATTTTTGTTATAACGTGTTCATGTGCAGTTTCCTTCAAACGTCCTACCATATGTCCAAAAGCTCAGGCTTGCCAAGTGTCCCAGAGGATCAATCCAATGGCCATAACGTGAATTTCATGATACACACTCAGTCAACCACATGCATTCAAACTGGAAAAGTCAACAAGGCTTTGATTTCTAATGGGCCAGATTTCTCACAATAAACCTCCAAATTGGGTCAGACACCCCCATTGTTTGTATTCCTTTTTTTAATTTCCTTTTCTTTTCTTTTAATTATTTTAATTATTTTCTTTAAATTCCAATAATTAATTTTCACAATATAAAATACAGAAAAACTAAAAATATGTTTAATTAATATCTAATTCATTATTTATTTTTGTAAATAAACTTTAAATCATTAATTTAGTAAAATTAGGTTTTCAATTTTAATCTTTTCTTAAATAATTAAAATATGTAGAAATTAGGGTTTTTAGCATTTTTATCCTTTTTCTTAATAAATAATTTTTTCTTATTATCATTATTATTAATTACTAATTTATTTTGTAAATACCCATGTAATTAATTAATTAGTGTAAATTAGCTTAAACTTGAATATTTTTCATAAATAATTAAAAACAACTTAGAACTAGGGTTTCATTTAACTTCTAATTTTAATTAATTTTCTTTGTTCTCATTAAATATTAAAAAACCATCAAAAAAACATTTCTTTTCTCTAATTTAATAATCTTTTAACTTTTAATTTCAATTTAATTTCAAAAGGGTCCAACGCCCTAGAACATTCGATTCTAATTTCTCTTCGCGCATTTATTCTTATTTATTTTCTTTCAAATATTATGTAACTGTTCAAGCCATGTAATAGTAATTAGGAATTTATTTTATTTTTCGCATCCTTTTATTAAAACGGGTCTTTGTTAATTTGGCGATGTATAGACCCGCGCCTTGTAATAGCGTAGGATTTACCTTTCCGCATTTAAATTTCCGTACTTTTAAACTGCTAAACTTTGCATGAAAGAATGTATGGCCTAAACTAAAAACAAGCGTAGCTCACTACAATGCATGATCAAGATAAAACATAACATGAAAACAAACACACAAATTCACACACCACTCTTAGGGTACGCCTCACTGTTGCCTTGCCCTCGAAACGTGGCCGTCGAGTATAGGACATCTTAGTAAGTCCTTATGTCCGTTGATCCATATGCCTCAAAACAAGTTGCCTCGGAAAAGTTGCCTCGAATTAAAAAGGATCAATGGCATAAGGGTAGCTTCTAAGGTGTCCTACTGTTGCTCTGGTGACCACACTGTCCCTACAAACGAATTGACCCAAACACCTCCAACGGTGGTGCTACCTACCTCTCAATGGTGGGATGGCACTACCTTAAGGACATTTACACAGCCTAATTCCTTAGGGTAGGTAGATGACTCATAGATACTTGCTCTAATTCAAAACAAATCAAAAACTCTTTTCACACCGACACTTTCAAAAAGCTTTCAAAATAATTTTTCAAACACTCTTAAGGACTGATACAAGAGTCGAACTGAAATCTTTAAACGAAACTTTTTCAAACCCACTCACACTTTGAAAAGCAAACACTTTTGAAAACACAAATGAGCAAGTATCTAAGAGCCCATGGATAACCATGGATAGAAAGGGTGCTAACACCTTCCCTTTCTATAAATCTACCTCCCGAACCGAGAAATTATCTCATAAGGAATTTTGCTGTGCTTTTGTCCTGTCCATGTTGGAGAAAATAAAAGACAGTGGCGACTCTTGCTTCCGCGACATTTCGCGAACCAGCGTTAAACAGTCAGTTCCAGATCCACCGATCATACTTACCTTGGTATCCTATTCCCTTCCTGCCGTTTCTGCTAACTCCATAGATCATTGAAGCCATTTTGCTTCTATCTATGCTTTTAGAAAGGAACTTCTGGAAACTGTGATCATACTCCTTGATAATCTCATCAGCGCTGCTGGGAGTTTCAGAAATTGGTTCCTTCTGAGAGTTTTGTAAAGTATTTTATAATTTTGAAATTTTAATTCTCAGCTCAGAATTTTCCAATTTAAGACTCTCAGTCTTATCAGAGTCAGATTCAAGATTCCTTTTCAGGTTTCTGAATTTAACTCTAATCTGCTGGTACCTTTCCAGGATTTCATTAAGGCTTTCAGCAAGTTCAGCCTTAGTAAAATTAATTGCAAAGTCAGGAAATACCTCTTCAGTATCTGATTCTGAGTCTGATTCAGAAGCTTCACTATCTTCTGAAATGTTGGCCATAAGAGCTATGTTTGCTCTCTCATCATCTGATTCTGAGTCAGCTTCATACGAGTCAGAGTCATCCCATGTAGCCATGAGACTTTTCTTCTTTTCTCTTCCAAACTTCTTTTTGGGCTTTTCCCTCTGAAGCTTTGGGCAGTCACTCTTGTAGTGTCCTTGCTCATTACACTCATAGCAGATGATGTCCTTGGTGTTTGGCTTTCTGCTTCCTGAGGAGCCTTCAGATCTTCTGTATCCAGAGGAAGAATCTGTCCTTCTGTATCTGGAAGAAGACTCGTTCTGATCAGATCTTCTGGGATTCCTGAACTTCCTTTGCCTCTGCTTCCACAGTTGATTCACTCTTCTGGAGAGGAGAGAAAGTTCGTCTTCTTCTGATGATCATCCATCAGATGTTTCTTCAACTGCCTGCAAAACTTTAGACTCAGATTTTTTGTTAGATTTTAATGCTAAAGGCTTACCTTGCTTCTGGGGTTCATCAGCTTCTAGCTCTATCTCATGACTTCTGAGGGAGCTGATAAGTTCCTCCAGAGAAATTTTGTTGAGATCTTTTGCTAGCTTCAGAGCTGTAACCATTGGCCTCCACTGCTTAGGTAAGCTTCTGATGATCTTCTTGACGTGATCAGCAGTAGAGTATCCTTTGTCCAGAACCTTGAGACCAGCTACCAGAATCTGGAATCTTGAGAACATTATTTCAATGGATTCACTTTCCTCCATTTTGAATGCCTCATACTTCTGAATAAGCGCAAGAGCTTTTGTTTCTTTGACCTGAACGTTGCCCTCATGCGTCATTCTGAGTGAGTCAAACATGTTCTTTGCTGTGTCTCTGTTAGAGATCTTTTCATATTCAGCATAAGAGATGGCGCTGAGAAGGATGGTTCTGGCCTTGTGGTGATTTTTGAAGTCACGCTTTTGTTGGTCAGACATTGCTTTCCTATCAATCTTCTGACCGCTTGCATTCACAAGGTGCATGTATCCATCTGTCACCATGTCCCACAGATCAGCATCATGTGCTAGAAAGAAGCTTTCAATTCTGTCTTTCCAGTAATCAAAATTTTCTCCATCAAAGACTGGAGGTTTGCCGCTGAATCTGTTTCTGTCTTCATTGTTGTCATTGCTGGTGTGTGAATAAGTTCCTGCCATTGTGTTTTTCTGACGCTGGATCTTGTACTGACACGGTTAAGTGTTTTAGCTCAGAACCAGGCGCTCTGATGCCAATTGAAGAAGTGAAAAACACAAGAAGGGGGGTTGAATTGTAAAACTGAAAATCAATGCAATGAACACGATATTTTTATCCTGGTTCGTTTGATCTCAAACTACTCCAGTCCACCCGTCAAGGTGATTTCGCCTCTCTCCAACGAGGTCTTAATCCACTATATTCAACTGAATATTACAATCTGCTTTAACAACTGCTAAAGCCTTCTTGATGCAAACCACAAACCGGTTTCTCAAGGAATCACTTTCTTACAAAGAATTGAAATCTAGGTGTGTGAATGTTTTCTACAAAACTGTTTATCACAACTGTGATACTACACAACTTAAGCTTATTGAAACTAGATTGCTAAAATAATTGAGTAAGGAATTCTGGAGCTTTTAGAAAACTGAGAGTGAGGAAGATGATGATTAGCTTTTTGGCGTGTAGATTGTTGTAGAGCATTTGCCAATTCAATCTTCATTGACTTGTTTATATAGCATTGAAATTGGTGAACGTTGGAGCAATAATTCTGATTCAATGCCAATAACAATCTTTCCTTATTAAGTAGATCTTGTCTGGAATGATGCCGTTGGTAATAACTCATCTTGAATGCACAGTGACGTTGCCACTTAAGCGTGTTCTGGCTTTGGCTCATTCTGACGCTGCTTAAGTGCTGATGAACTGTTGTTGTCTTTATCAGAGTTCAGAGTGTTGAGCGTAGTTCTGTTCATCAAGCTTCAGCATAAGCGTGAGTTGTTTTTCTGATTCTGGTATCTGATATAGCATCTTCTGATGCTGATGTTGATATCTAATATTCTGATGCTGATTATGATGTACTCTTGCTGATACCCATCAGAGTTTCTGTAAAACAGAAAGTAATTTTTAGGTAGCAAATAGTTCTTCACACGAATCACATAATTAATATATCTTTTCATTTTGTTATCATCAAAACTTAAACTTAGGGTTGTAGATTCAAACTTTGTTCTAACAATGGGGATTCTCACAATTGGACAAAAAGAAGTATATTTTGAGACCTCCTCTATTGGAAGGATAATTTATTGCGACATAATCTTGATGTTATGCATATTGAGAAGAACTTTTTTGATAATGTATTTAACACAGTGATGGATAATGAGAAGACAAAAGATAATGAGAAGGCTAAAAAAGACATGAAACTTTTGTGTAATCAATAAGAATTGGAGTTGAAACCTCTACCAAATTGAAAATTTTCAAAACCCAAGGCTTGTTACACTCTTACTCCCAAAGAAGCAAAAGCATTATGTCGGTGATTAAATGATTTGAGGATACCTGATGGTTATTCTTCTAACTTGGCAAGATGTGTTGACGCCTCAACAGGGAAGATGCATAGAATGAAAAGTCACGATTGTCATGTTTTCATGGAATGGTTGCTTCCAATTTCACTCAGATCACTTCCCAAGAATATGCTTAATCCCCTAATTGAGATTAGTCAATTTTTTAGAGACATTTGTGTGTCAACTTTAAGAGTAGACGATATCATTAAACTGGACCGAAATATTCCCATCATTCTTTGGAAGTTGGAGCAAATCTTTTCGCCAGGTTTCTTTGATTCTATGGAGCATCTCCCTGTGCATCTTGCTTATGAAGCTTTCCTAGGTGGACCTATTCAATATAGATGGATGTGTCCATTTGAATGGTTCATGGGTGATTCAAAGCGATCAGTGAAAAATAAGGCAAGAGTTGAGGGATCAATTTGTGCACATTATTTACATCGCGAAACATCACATTTTTTCTCTCATTATTTCAATCACATGATGTTGACTCCAAGAATCACAAGGAACTAAGTTCACTTCTGTGAAAGAAGTCAATTCACCTTATCAGTTTTCGATCGTCCAGGCCATCCCTCAGGGAAGACGGGTGAGCATTGGCTTTCTCAAAAAGAAATGCAATCTTCCCATGTTCATGTGTTGATTAACTGCGTTGAAGTTAAACCATATCTTGAGTAAGTATATTTAATTAGGTATAGTTTTATTGGTTAAGACTTGTAACCTTCTCTAACCTATATTTTGTTTTCAAAATAGGGAAATTAGTACCTACTATTATCAAAGCACATGCGAACAACCATCGACCGGTTACACACATGCCTATTTTCCAGCATGGTTCAAGCAACAATTATCATGTATTACTGCACCAAGTCCTGAAATAATACATTTGAGAAGTTTTTCTGAAGGCCCTCCTCAATGTGTGAATGAATGGCACACATACTTTGTAAACTGTTACAAATTTCACACTGAGATTTGGAGTGAAGGGAAGAAAACTATAAATAGTGGTGTAGTCGTAAAAGGAGTCATAGATGGTGGTGAGGACGACTTCTATGGGGTTATCACACATATTTACGAATTGGTCTATAATTATATGGACTCGGAAAATAAAGTTGTCTTGTTTTATTGTGATTGGTATGATCCATCTTCTAGAGGAACAAAAATTGATAAAAAAATATAACACCGCTGAGGTTCAAATAGATGAAAGTACAAAGAGTATGACCCTTTCATAATGGTAAACAATGTCAGACAAGTTTATTATGTACCTTATCCTTAAATTACCCCACGCAAACGAGGATGGTGTGTTGTAATCAAGTCTAACCCAATGGGTCACATTGATACTGATGAAGTAATGGAAGATGTTACATACCAAGATTATGAGATTTCACATGTTAATGAGGTAATTGAAACTAAGGATATTATAAGTTTGTATGATACAGAAGTGGAGGGTCAACAAGTTGATGCAACTATCTTGTTGTCAACAAATCCAGTGGAATAAGAGCATGAAGAGCTAGGAGATCTGAAGACAATAACTTCAGATCCGATGAAGACAATGAAGATTATGATGATGAATAATTTGAATATGTATTATGTAGTAACTCTTGTGTAATATTATCTTTCAAAATAATCTTGTATAATATCATCTTTAAAATATATATTATCTTGTGTAATATTATCTTTTATGTAACATTTATTGTTTAATGTTTTTCATTTAAATAGAAAAAAATGCCACCCAAGAAAAATGCCTCCCAACAAAAGCCTCGCCGCAACAGGTACATTAAAGAGGACGTGCCTGATTCGGATTTGTTTATTCCTATGCCACAATCAAGTCAAGTGGAAAATCATCCTCCACATTCTACCCTACCTCCTATGCATCCTACTTCACTTCCTATGCATCCTACTCCACCTCCTATGCATCCTAATCCACCACATATACATAATACTCCACCTATGTCTGGATCTTTCACTAGATTACTTTCTGCACCTCCTAGATGCACACCATTCCCGCCTATATCCCCCACAGCTTTTATTAGTCCTACTGGATACACACCATATTTTCCTACTGGAACCAGTACATATTTTCCTATGCCTTCCATGCAGCTGAGTGGACCCATTCATATGGAGCTAGGTGGGTCTAGCATGCCCCGACCCATGCCTTCTGAGGATGATGATCGCGACTTTGTAGGTCTGTCGGGTGTAGTGACTGCAAGTGCACAGTCTATCGCATAGTTTTAAAAGATATCGAACCCACAAGGACTGATGGTCAAAACTACTGTTATCTTAGGGTCACTTTGTAAAGCTAAGGCTAGTTAATAAACATTGGTGTTTGAGTTTAATCGGGAATTAACTAAAATCTAATAATTAATAACGAGACACCGGTATATATTTCGTCAACTTAAGGGATTCAGTAAGTCATTGGCATTTGTTTTTAGTATTAAAACACAGTTTCGGTGAAAACTATTCGTTTAAAAACCCTCGTCTCAAACTTCCGTTCTATTGAATCAGATCATATCAGTTAAGCTCGAAATGAGCGCTTCTGCTGTTTCATTTAAAACTCAAACGTACTTTTTGAAAACAAATAAGGTCCAATTAACTTTAAAGAACTTCTGCTATTTTTCAAATTAATGTTTTAATAACTACTATCTGGTTAAAACCTCAAACTTCCGCTCTGTTGATTTTAACCTTAGACTGTCTCTTACTTCCGTACAAAAACAATTAAATATTCAATTGGGAATTAAAACAAGAAAAGTGTTTTTGTAAAAATAATAATGCCAGTTAATTACTGAATCCTTTCGATTAAGTTTTACATACCGGTATCAGGGAATCTAGCCAGACATAATTTCATCACATAACAACATAAAATTAAAACGTAAATTCAACAATGCATGCGTGGTAGGAAATAAATAAATTATGCTTATTAAAATAGGAACCTGAAAGTGAATAACAAAGCGATTAATTCCGAGTAATGCATATCCTTCACAAGCCAGCAGGATTGACTTGTAGTAAAAATATCTCGAATTAAATTAAAGTAATCTTAAGCAAATTCTGGAAGTCTGGAAACAAACTAGTGTTGTAGTATTTCTCCGATATGGAAAAATACTTCTTTTATGGTGGTTTTTTTTATTTCCTAAGTAATTCTACAAAATCTGGAAAATTAATGCTAGAAATCTAAACTAGAAAATATCAAAACAGAATACAAAAAATAATGTTGAGCAGAAAAAGTGAAAATTGAAAGTAAGAGTGTGTAACAATTGTTCAAGGTAGGAGAGAGAGAGAGAGAGAGAGAGAGAGAGAGAGAGAGAGAGAGAGAGAGAGAGATCTTGTTTGGTAATTGATTCAATATATATAGGGTCCATTAGGTTAGGAAAAATAGGAATTCAAGATGGAGAAGAATCCGTGGACATGCGCTGAGTCCGTTAAATGAAGAGAAAATCGTAATTGCCATATGATTATAGTGAGTGTGATATGTGGTGTGACGTGGGCACAAAATTCTTATATGTCTCGGTCCTAAAATGAGACGTGCCGAGGGGCACAAAACTCAACTTGTCCCGGTCGTAACACCCTTGTGGCAGGCGGCACGCCTTATGGTGCAGGAAGTGCTGAAATGCTTCAAAAAGGCCATTTGAACTTCATTTTTCCATTGTTTTTCTTCCTTTTCTCATTTATGCCTTGAAAAAGCTAAGTACCTAAAATATGTTGCTAATACTACAAAAAGAGATAAAATGTGACATAATAAACAAGGAATTGGAAATTTAATCTATGTAAATCGGGCGGAAAATGCTATGTCTTTTTGTGTTATCAAACTCCCTAAGCTTGAACCTTTGTTTGTCCTCAAGCAATAAAGTCAGTATAAAAACCAATAAGGCATAAGTTAAATGCAATTTCATGATGCAATCCGAATCATAAGAGGCTGCCAATGTTTGCGGAAACATAAGCTCAACATAACACAAAAGATACGGTAATAACACTAAACATCCACCATTGTGCAGACCAATTCCAATCATGCCATTATAGATCAACCTAATTCTTTTTGTTAAATTTTACCCGTTTTCATTCTAGCGCAATCACATTAAGCCTTTTATCTTCACACGTTCATGGTAGAGTATCCGGTTAGTGACTATGATCCTTTTAAGCACGAGGTTCTGGAACATAAATGCGGTAACCTCCTTTAATTTACCCAATTGCAAGTTGTGGGGGATCAGACCATACTCCGCCCTACCAAGTTCAGTACCAGACACCTCTGAATCAAACGATAACAGGTATTTATGTTATATGATGTAGGTACTACATTTGTCGGATTAGGTGACCGGGTGAGGGTCGCCTAACTTAATTGGTGCATTCCCTATTTTCTTACAACAAAGCATGTATCTTTCAAATATACTGGATCATTCACTTATATTCATCGACTCCCTATGTAGTTTGTGTTTAAGACGATGTTGACTGCTAGATAATCTACTCGGGGCTACTTTAAAGCTAAAGTTTAGGGTTTCTATTTGAAGGGTACTGAAATCGATCTAGCACAATCTGGGGATTTATAGTGTTACGATGGTATCCATCGTACTTCTGTTTCACTCAAAGTTTCTCATATATCTTTTTTAAAAGTGAGCAACCTATATATTCTTCGAATGCGTCAAATTATGCAAGTAACGGACAATTTTTTTTTTGTTATGGCTCAAGAAAGTGGGAAATTCGATAATAACGAAAAATTTGCATAAACGAACTCGAGAATACAATGATGTTTTTTATTACAAGAAATACAAATGGAAATGAAAGAAAGACCTACTTAGAAAGCAACAAAGAGTTTCTAAACTAACTAACTCCCCTAAGATTGAAACAAGTAATGTCCCAATGCTTTAAAAACAAAAAAGGAAACGGGAAGAGAAACAAAAATCCAACTATTCTTGTTTGTTATTGCATCTTCTTCCTCGTCCTCGTCCACATGTACCCAGAGGATGGGGCATAGCCACATGGTATATATAACCTTGAAAACTATTCATGCGTACAGTCAAGGCTTCAATTTCCTCGGTTAATCTTGCAGCCCAGCGCTTATTTCTTTCGTCATATTCTTGTTGCTGAGTTTGCATGGCCAACATAAGTTACATCATTGCATTTTGGTTGTTCTGCATAGCCTGCATTCTCTCATCCTGTTCCATTATGGCAGCCATAATGTCATCCTTCGAGTCTGATACTCTTTCTCATCTTCTCCTGGGCCTAGTGGACGTGCTTGCAATGTTTTCGGGAGGAGCTTGTTATTTAGTGTCTCCTTGTTCCATTTTTTGCTCCATTTTATCTGCTTGGACATTCCCCTGGTTTCTTTGCGCATTATCTCCAGGTGCAAGAGCATCAAGGTCATAAAGCCACTTAGACAAGTCTGTAATATTAGTAAGTGCAAAGTTAGCCAAAATGACACTAGGAATTACCTTATTGTGCACCATGAGGTTGTACCTACCATCTATTCTGACCTTAATCAAGTGGCCAACCCGACAGTTGTTGATGTCAATGGAAGTGGGTGGCAGTGATGCCAAATTTGCAAGCTTGTCTTGAAGGCGAAGGCCGAGTGCTATAGAGGTGACTATCCCTCCAATGCAGAAAGGCATAGATCCTCTGGCACACAAGGACTGGATATGTGATAGGAGGAAGGTGCTTGCATTGATCCTTTGGTTGGGTTTGAAGGTACAATGGAGGAGGAACAATTATTTAGAATTAACCTTGTTGTTGTTAATCCTCCCAAAAATGATGTTGGAGATAACACGATGGAAATAACTTATTGCGGGATTATGAATGGATGAAGCATAAAGCCCTTCCCAGCTGTTCGGTTCCTCATTGGTAAGAACTTTCCAAAGCCCGAAACCTGTAGACGCCCAATCTAGGTTTTCTGGAATACAGTGGTGTACCACTCCCTCGCAAGGGAAATGAAAGAAAGCACTCAGAGTGGATTGGCTTACAGAATATTCATTGTTGAACATTCTAAAAGTAGCGGAGCCGAGTAGGTGCTCGTTTTCGTCACACTGAAGGTTTTATGAGAACGAGCTTAGAAATTCCAAGGTCAGCGACTCATATGTTGAGAGATTTTGTATGCAGATGAACACTAAGTCAGAGTTATAGAGTAACCATTGCACGTTGTCCAACAATCCCAATTTTCACAGGCACTCAGTATCAACCTACTTTGTAGGTACTATAGAGCATTGATAGAACTTAAGATACTGAGCCCTTTGGTGCTCTCCAGCTTCTCCTTTGTGAGATATAATTTCGGAAAGATCTGGCTCCGATCTGGAATTTCTTCGTGCCATTGTTGAACCAAGAAAGGAAGATGGGTAGAAGTTTGTGTGAGAAATTGGGGATTTTGAAATGGAAATGGGTTTAGAGATGGTTTATGTAAAGAAATATAATGATAGATATAAGTGGGGTTTAGTGGATTTTTATGGCAATGATAATAGGGGAAGAGAAATAGGCATAGGTTCAATGTATTGTGGGTAGCGGTTTGAAGAAAATGTAAGGAAGAAGGGTTCTCCGAGGGTTTCTGTGATAATACATAAACGCTTATGTTTCTCAGTGTGTGCCGAGTGTTATGTTTATGTACCGAACGCGACTGGGTCACGTGAAGCGTGACGAGCGTCACGCTTGTGTGGCGAACGACACAGGTCTAGAAACAGAATAAAATTTAATAATTTGCAGTTTCGTTATGCAGTATATCTTTTCAATACTTGTACATAATATATATATATATATATATATATATATATATATATATATATATATATATATATATATATATATATATATATATATATATATATATATATATATATATATATATATATATATATATATATATATATATATATATATATATATATATATATGTGTGTGTGTGTGTGTGTGTGTGTAAATATGATACTAATGCAGTAAATAAATAAAGTAAATAAAACTCATAATAAAACTGAACTGAAAATGAATAGAAATTGTATTGAGAAATAAAATTCCCAAAAATTGTAAGAATAAAATGTCAAATAAATGAAAATCTAATCTAATAAAACTTCTCTCCACACTTAAACAAAACATTAACCTCAATTTTTAAATGTGAAAAGGGAAAATGCAGTACGTCTAGAAAATCAGCTACGTTGGTCAAGAGATGCAGAGAAAAGGTGTTGATAAATATAGCCCAACTGTTCGACTACCGTATCCATAAAGGAATGAAAGTCAATCCTCAGAATAAAAAGCTCATCCTTCAACAAATAAATCTCTGATTAGATGGTAGTCAAGGCGGGAGCTAGATGAAATATGTGAGGTGGAGAAACAACTAGAGAGTCGGGGAAGTTTGAGGCAACCTGTTCGGGAGATGGGAAGTCATGGTAAAGGGGAGGGGTATCAGGGTCAGTATCCTCATCAGAAAGGAAAGCATCGAGGTGGTCATAAATCATGGGTGTCTCAGGAGTGGGTGGTGGTGACATGTGTGGTGTGCCCCAATCATATAAACAGTTATTCTTTTCAAGTATGCTAGTCCTAGGGTCCGGTAGGGTAAAAAGTGGCATTAACTGATTTCTAATGAGCAGTTCGAAGTTACCTGGGCCTAGGTTTCCAATGATACCCCTATTGAAACATAAATTTATATTCATAGGTTGAAACCTACCCTGAGGGACAAGGTTCAGCAGTTGTTATCTTAACCCGATAGCATTAGCTATCATGGTCACTAAGCCACCTATGAGAATGGGTTCATGTACAACTCTCGCAAGACGGCGAAAGTTTGCTAGCATAAATGTAGCTTCATTTATGGGACATTTTTGCGAAGCGCAGAACATGATAAAAAGCCCAGCTCTAGAAACAGTTGTAATGTTTTTTGCTTTATCAAAAAGGGTGTGGGCTAGGATCTTGTGAAAATATCTTAAAGCTGGGTTGTGGATATTTTCCGAGTGCATGTCCTCAGGCTCAGGGTTACTTATGCCTGTAATGTCCCCCCAGAAATAATCTAGTTCACCTACATTAAAAATCTCTTCTTGGATTACGGTAAATGCATCTAGGCTTTATGGGAATCCTAATAGCTCTTCCATCTCTCTATGGGTGAAGGTGTACTCTATACCAAATAGTCTAAATCTAATCAGTCCTCTATTGAATTACATACCATGGTCAGGTTTGTAGACAAGGGGGCTTAAAAACTCTAAGGTTAGTTTTCGGTAAGAGCTAAACTTTCGTCTCAAAGCAGATGTATCCCAACCTATTTGGCTTAATAAAAACAAAACACTATCTCAGATCCCTAGGGTGATCGTAGCTGGTTCGTCGGGGTAGGTACTCAATCCTATTTCCCCAACAGATATAAACTCAAACCTCCTCCACTTATTTTTGCCTCTAAACACAATGATCAGCGTATCAACCGGATCCATCGTGGTTAGTGTATTGAGCTAATCAGAAAGTTAGCCTGAAGTAGGTTGACAATTAGCATTAAGTTAGTAGAGGGAAATATTAAAGAAACAATACTACATAGTTAAATATCAATAATAACAAAAGTAAGAAAAGAAAACCGAAAATAAGCAAAGCAAAAAGAAACGACTCAAAGTTGGGTTGTCTCACAAGAAGCGCTTTGTTTAAAGTCGTAAGCTCGACATAACATGGTGGTTAGTCTAACGAATGGGGTGTCAGCGCATATAGCCTAAAGTTTTCATAATATTCTTTATTATTGATGCTATGATAGTGTTTTAGATGTTGTCTGTTTACGATGAAAGGTTCTCTACTCATTCCTTTGATTTCTATCGCTCCATTTTGAAAGACCTTAGTGATTTCGAAGGGACCAGACCATCTTGAGCAAAGTTTTCCCGGATATAGTTTAAGTCTAGAATTAAATAGGAGAACTATATCACCTTCATTGAATTCTTTTCTAGATATTCGTTTATCGTGCCACTTTTTAGTTCTCTCTTAATATATCCGAGCATTTTCGTAAGCGTCTAGTCTAAGTTCTTCTAGTTCATGGATATCCAAGATTCTTTTCTCACCCGCAGCGGTGTAATTTAAATTAAGGGTCTTAATGGCCCAATAGGCTTTATGTTCTATTTCTACTGGCAGATGACATGATTTCCCATAAACTAGTTTAAATGGCGTGGTTCCAATCGGAGTTTTATATGCTGTCTTATATGCCCATAGAGCTTCATGTAACTTAGATGACCAGTCTTTCCTAGAGGTTGCTACAATTTTTTCTAATATTTGCTTTATTTCTCTGTTGGAGACCTCTACTTGCCCACTTCTTTGTGGATGATAAGGTGTTTCTACACGATGTCGAACTTTGTACTTCGCTAATAATTTTTCTAGGATCTTGGAAATGAAATGGGAGCCACCTTCGCTGATGACGAGCCTTGGTACACCGAATCTTGGAAAGATTATGTTCTTGAAAATCCTGACTCCTACTCGCGCGTTATTTGTTGGAGAGGCTACAGCCTCGATCCATTTCGAAACATAATCGACAGCAACTAGTATGTAGTGATTTCCAAAGGAAGACAGGAAGGGTCCCATGAAATCGATTCCTCATACGTCAAAGACTTCAACTTCTAGAATGCCCTTTTAAGGCATCTCATCGCGTCTAGATATGTTTCCAATGCGTTGGCATTGGTCGCAATTTTTAACCGCAATATGGATGTCTTTCCAAAGACTAGGCCAATAAAGGCCAGCTTGTAATATCTTAGCGCAGGTCTTTGATGTACTTGCATGTCCTTCATAGGGAGCGGTGTGACAGTGGAAAATTATGTTTTCGATTTCATTTTCGGGAACAAATCGATGGAAAATACCATCGGCGCCTCTTTTGAAAAGTAAAGGCTCGTCCCAATAATAATGTTTAAGGTCGTGAAAGAATTTCTTCTTTTGTTGATAAGATATATCGGGTGGAAGCACACTAGCAGCCAAGTAGTTAACTAAACCGGTGTACCATGTTAGTATGGTTGTGGTGCATATTGCTTCCATAATTTCGTTTGTGTTCTTGTCTTCATAAGTTACAGGGTACTCAGTTATAATACTGTCTAATTCTAATTGGGCTACAAGGCGTTCATAAGGAAAATCATCATTGATGGGAACATGATCTGATTTGATGCCTTCTATTCTGGATAGGTGGTCAGCTACTACATTCTCGGTGCCTCTCTTGTCTTTTATTTCTAAATTGAATTCTTGTAGAAGTAAGATCCACCTTAGTAACCTTGGTTTGGCGTCTTTCTTACTTAAAAGGTATTGGATTGCAGCATGGTCAGTATAGATAATTATTCGTGCTCCTACTAAGTAGGAACGAAATTTATCTAAAGCAAACACAACAAATAACAATTCTTTTTCACTGGTGGCGTAATTTGTCTGTGCAGGATCTAGGGTTCTACTTGCGTAGTAGATCGCATGAAGATTTTTATCCTTTCTTTTTCCTAGGACTGCACCTACGGAATAGTCACTGGCATCACACATTATCTCGAATGGTTCGTTCCGATCAGGAGGTTGCATAATAGGTGCTGAAATTAATGCCTTTTTTAGAGTTGTAAACACTTCCAAACATTTATCGGTGAAAATGTACTCAGCATCCTTCATCAGCAGTTCGGTTAGAGGTTTGGTTATTTTAGAGTAATCTTTAATGAAACGTCAATAAAAACCAGCGTGTCCTAGAAAACTTCTTATCTCTCTAACATTTTTGGGTGGTTGAAGATTTTCTATAACTTCGATATTTGCTTTATCTACTTTAATTCTCTTATCGGATACTATGTTCCCTAAGACAATTCCTTGTTGGACCATGAAGTGGCATTTTTCCCAGTTTAACACGAGAATGACACTTAGGCATATTTCTAGTACCATTTCAAGGTTCGATAAACATTCTTCAAAACTCTCTCCACAGACATAGAAGTCATCCATAAAAACTTTCATCATGACATCTAGAAAATCAGAGAAGATGGACATCATACATCTCTAGAATGTTGCAGGGGCATTGCATAATCTGAATGGCATTCGTCTATAGGCAAACGTACCATAAGGACAAGTGAAAGTCGTCTTTTCTTGGTCGTCAGGATGGATAGGAATTTGGAAAAATCCGGAATAACCGTCTAAATAGCAAAAGTGAGAGTGCTTAGCTAGTCGTTTAAGCATTTGATCAATGAAGGGTAAAGGAAAGTGATATTTACGAGTGGCTTTGTTTAACTTTCTATAGTCGATGCACATTCTCCACCCGATGTGAGTTCCTTGCGTTACAGATTATCCTTTAGCGTTGCTGACGACTGTGACACCACCTTTCTTAGGTATGAAATGTACTGGGCTAACCCATTTACTATCGGATATTGGGTATATGATTCCTGCTTCTAGTAGCTTTTCTACTTCCTTTTTTACTACATCGCTCAGAATGGGATTTATTCTCCTTTGATGTTCCCAAGAGGTTTTATAGTCTTCCTCCAGCATAATATGGTGCATGCAGATAGAAGGGCTTATTCATTTTAGATCTGATATGTTATAACCTAAAGCGGTTGGGTATTTTTTTAGGACACATAATAATTTTCTGTTTCTATTTGTCCTAGTCTGCATTGACTATAACTGGTCGTTCAAGTTCTGTGTCTAGGAATTCATATCTTAGGTCCTTCGGTAGAGTTTTGAGCTCTATTGCAGGCTTCTTTTGACAAGGTATAGGGTCAAGAGTTAGGGCTAGGCATTCACTCAGATTTTCATCTTGATATTCAGGGCGCCAATTATCATCTTCGAGAATCGGGGGTATGGGAATCTTCAATACTTCCGAATAAGTGGTTTGTTGTTTCTCCAATTCTTTTACGCATTTATCGATTTCATCTAGGAAACAACATGAATCGTCGATGGCTGGTGCCATAAGGAATTTAGATAAGATGAATTCAACTTTTTCTTCTCCGACTTCGAAAGTCAGTTTTCCATTTTTAACATCTATTATGGCTCATGCAGTGGCTAGGAATGGTCTACCTAATATAATAGGAATATTGGAGTCTTCTTTAATGTCCATGATTATGAAATCAGTGGGGATGTAGAATTGTCCTATACGTACAAGAACATTTCCTAACATACCTAAAGGAAATTTCACTGATCGATCTGCTAATTGTATGGACATTCTTGTTGGTCTTAGTTCTCCCATGTTGATTTTCTTGCAAATTTATAAGGGCATTAGACTAATATTGGCTCCTAAATCGCATAGTGCTTTGTCTATGACAAATTTTCCGATTACGTAAGGTATGGAAAAATTACCTGGTTCTTTAAGTTTATGAGGCATATTGTTTTGTATTATAGCACTACACTCAGCAGTGAGAAATAAATTTTCGTTATCGTCAAGATTTTTCTTGTTGAATAAGATTTCTTTAAGAAATTTAGCATATGAAGGCATTTGTGTGATAACTTTTGTAAAAGGTATGGTGATGTTAAGTTGTTTCAGAAGTTCAATGAATTTCTTGAATTGCCCTACGTTTTTATACCTAGTAAGTCTTTGAGGATATGGAATAGGTGGTTTATAGGGTGGCGGAGGCATATAAGGTTCTTCTTTTTCTACGGTCTCTTCGTCACCTTCTTTTTCTACTTCCTTCAGTTCAGCTTCTTTCTCAATTCCTTTTCCACATTTTTGGTACATGGTCGGGTTCTCGATTCTAGGTTCAGTTGGTCTGCCTAGTTCTTTCCCACTCTGAAGTGTTATGGAATTAGCATGTCCCTTTGGATTTGGTTGGGGTTGTATAGGAAAAGTTCCAGCTGGAGAAACTGTAGCTTCTTGCTGTTGAGCCACTTGGGAAATTTGTGTTTTTAACATTTTGTTGTGTGTGGCAAGAGCATCAATCTTACTAGTCAATTGCTTAATTTGTTCACTGGTGTGAATATTTTAATTCATGAAATCCTTGTTAGTTTGAGCTTGGTTGGCTATAAAGTTTTCTATCATGATTTTGATGTTGGACTTCCTAGGGATATTTGGAATCTTTGGGACATTTTGGGTGGATTTTTGAAATCTTGGAGGTGTAGTGAGAGCTTGCCCTGGTGCGTACAAAGCATTATTGTTTTTGTATGAGAAGTTCGGATGGTTCTTCCAAGCAGGCTTATAGTTATTACCATAGGGGCTTCCTTGAGCATAGTTTACTTGATCAACTGGTACTACTGTTAAAAGTGGACATTCGGGTGCGTTATGCGCGTGAAGTCCGCATAGATCACAGGTTGGAGTTACTGCAGCCACGGTGGTTGCGGGAGTTATGGTCAAGCTTTCTATCTTTTGGGTAATGGCTTCTACCTTAGCATTAACTTGTTCTAAGCTACTAAATTCGTGCGTACCTCCTTTAGTTTGAGATTTCTCCATCATGGTTCTAGCGCTTCCCCACTGTAATACGGTGGGAGAACTGACTTGGATATTTTGTGTTTGATCGCTATTGTTGCGGATAGCAAGAGTCTCCATCGAATTTTCTTTTATCCAATAAGGAAAGGTTGAAAAGAACAGGAAAGACCTTTCGAGATTATTTCTTGAGTTCGGGGGGTAGGTTATGAAAATGGAAGGTATTAGCACCCTTTTCATCCGTAGTTATCTACAGGCTCTTAGTTGCTTTCTAGATCACTTGCTTTTGTTTGAAATGTGCTTGTGGTGTGGGTTTTGAAAGTATTTTAAAAACGTCTTTGTAATGGTTCTCGTTTCTATAAGAACGCGTACAAAGTGTTGTTTGGAATATAGTTCAAAGAGGTGTTTGTAGAATGTGTTTTTGAAAATGATTTTTAAAAGTGTCTTTGTAATGGTTCTTGTGTCTATAAGAACGCATACAAAAAGCTTTGTCTTTTAAAAATGTTTCAAATGAAAGTGTTGGCGTGTAAAATGTTTTTGTTATGAGCAAGCGCGCAACTAGGAGCATCCTACCTACTCAAAAGGTCTTAATGTTCTTTTCCTCCTCCTTTAGATGTTTCTATCTTACCATTGATTTGGTAAGAAGCCCCATCATTGGATGTGAAGGGACGGGCGTGAGACGTTTTTATAGTCATAGATGGCAACCTATGAGACGTTTTACCAATTTTTGTTTAGGGACTAGATCATTTACCGAATACAACATTAAGGGTCGTCGAGGGACTACGATCTTTTATCGAGGGTCTTTGCTAAAACGCCCATATTCGAGGGACATGACTATTTTTCTGAGGCAACAAATGAGATTACCCTAAGGGTGCATGTGTGTGCATAGTGTGTTTGATTTCATGCATTTTATCTTTGAATTTTAGGTTGTCTACTTGTTGGTTTTATCTTGCCATATATCCTAATTACTAACATTTGTACAAAAGTAATATAAATGTAGAAACATAAATCCTACACTATTACAACCATATTG
The DNA here is from genome assembly GCA_948472305.1 of Vicia faba. NCBI lineage: Eukaryota > Viridiplantae > Streptophyta > Magnoliopsida > Fabales > Fabaceae > Vicia > Vicia faba. The sequence continues at coordinate 75,116,437 of OX451735.1, forward strand.
AATAGCAATAAAATATAAAGTCAAAATAAAATAAAGGGAGGAAAGAGGGCTCTTTCGATTTAGGCAGAAGCATCCTTCGATTCTGCTTCTCTTGACTTCCTTCGATTTGGGCCTAGAGGCAGAAGGGTCACGTCCTTTGATTTCACCTCTTACATGTTCCTTTCGATTGGGACCTGGAAGGCAGCGTGACCATCCTTCTGGATGCTTCTTTCGTTTGAGACTTGGTAGTCAGTATTGACATCCTACTGGTTACTTCTTTCGTTTGAGGCCTGAAGTCAGTGTGAGGTTCACTTCTTGCCTCAGGCTCCTTGCTGCCTCCTTCGACTGAAGGCATACTAGGCCCTCAGGTTGAGATTCGAAAGGCTTGAGTACTTAGCCAATCGAAGGATACGGTGAACCTGTTTTAAACTCTTAAAATGCAACATTCAAGTGTAACTTTTGAAAGCTACAGGCCAGGGGTTAGTACAAAATTCTTGGGTCTCAAAAGTCCAAAGTCTAACTAGTCAGAGTTGAGATTTTCAACACATGGGCAGTCAGAATCGAAGATTAAAACATGGTCAAGCTCCCTATATGAAATATCTACATTTTTTCTTTATTGGTATGTGCACATGATATTTAAATAAAATAGTTTCAAGTTTAAGGATAAATTACCTCTTGAAGTTCTTAAATCGAAGGAAACTGCAAGTGTCTCCCTTGGTGATGAATGGAGGTTCGTTGAGGGCCTTCCTGAGACTAGCCCAATTACTACTTTGTTCAAGCGGTCACTGAATCAAAGGAGGGTGTGTGAGTGAATCGAAGGTTTTTTTTCTATAACAAGTAAAAGGGTGAATCAAAGGATTACTATATTATGGTTGGGGGAGTGGGTCGAAGGTTAGCTTTCTGGTCACTTGAGGAGTGAATCGAAGGATTCACTTAGTGTACAAAGGGGGTTGAGTTTTTTTTAGAAGTGTTTGTAATATTTTTAAAAAAACGTTGGGAGGTGTTTGAGAGTTTTGGGAAATTTTCACAAGAATTTTCTTGCAACTATTCAGGGGCCCCTAAAATGTGTGGTGGAGGCTCATATTTATAGATGGCTTTAGCTGATGTTTTAGGAGGGAAAACAAAATGTTTAAACAAAAAAGGCATGCTGCATTTGTAGCTTTCGAGGGACAGTGTTTGTATGCCATTTTGGTGCAAGAAATAGGGCAGTGTTGCAGGACCGATGTGCAGCAATTTTGGAGTTTTATGGCCTGTGTATCAGGCCTTAACTTGGCAGCGCATGAGACTTGGTTAGAAAGTACCTTTGGGCATCTCAACCTTTTGTTTTGACCCCTAGCCCTATCCTTCGACCATACTCCTCAACAACATTTCTTTTTTCAAATCAAAGTGTCCTTCAAATGGCTCATGTGGGTATCCTTTAAAGGGTCCCAAATAAGTGTATTTCGACCAGGCCCTTTGTGGGTTCCTTCTAATGGTCCAAATACATGCTCTTGGAGTGGATCAACAAAACATGTCATTCGATTGGGACATCCAGACATGTCTGGAAACTCCTTTCACACGCGACAATCGCACAATGTAGAATTTGTATGTTGAAGCAAACTATTTTCAAGGGAGATACTGCCCACTCAAACTTTCCTGCAAAGGGGTCATATGGCTAAACGAAAGGGTGTATGTAGGGGGTCTCTGCTTTGTGACTTCATGCAAACATGCAAGAGATCCTTGCTCAAACGAAGGCTTGCATGAAGGGAACCATATGCCCAAACGAAAGGTGTAACCAAAAACTTGTACTGAAGGATTCAAACACCCCAGACAAAGAATACATGCAGAGGATGAAGGGAACAGTCGAAGCTTGGAACAAAGGAGGGCCACATGCCCCAAACGAAAGAGGTATGCAGGAGGCCAAATATGCAATCGAAGGAGGCCAGAAAAGAGGCCTTTGCCTCCTGAATCGAAGGACATCAATCAAGAGGCTCTTTTCCTTGGAATCGAAGGAGGCTACAAGAGGCTCTTGCCTTGTTCCTGCTGGCCTGGTGGGAGCCTCTTGCATGCAAGAAGGAATTTGTGGCTCAATCGAAGGCTACATATAGCCAGCCATCACTTTGTGAGTTAAAGCAAGCATGAAGGGGAATATTTGTTCTGTCAATACAGGCATGCAAGCATCAAACATCCAATCGAAGCAGGCACATAGGCAACCACTGTATTGTGAACCATATGAGGCCAAAGATGCAGTCGAAGGTTGCATGAAGAAAGCTCCTGCCTTATGAATCAAAGCCAGCGTGCCAGAGGCCCACGCCTAGTCGAAGGATGCAAGCCAAGCTTGCATCGAAAGAGGCCTAAAGGCCGATCGAAAAAGATGAATCGAACAAGGCTTGTTTTTTCTCCAATTTGTCAAAAATATTATTTTTATCTATTTTCCCCCTTTTTTAACAGCTTCCTCTTTAACTTGATGCTGAAAAATCCAATAGTACTTGTGTAAGCTTGAATTTTTGAGAATCCTTGTGAGAAATGTCTTGAGAAATCATAGGGCAAATTTTGGGGTACAACAGCTACCCATGTTCAATCTTCTTAAACCTGAAGAGTTATATTGGTGAGTCTGCCATTCGTGACTTGAAGGTGGAAGATGATTAAACACTAAAAAGCCCAGAAATTCGCACTTGATGGTGTGGTGGTTGATTGTGTAGGGAAAGGGCTTAAATATTCCATTTGGAGAAATGATGGATAGTTGTCAGAGATGGGCTTATAGATGCCATCCAAAGGTGATTGTTGACAGAAATTAGATTAAGTCTAAACTTGATTTTTACTGGAAAAGAATCGGAATAAATCTTTGGAATGATTTGTCTGTACCAGAGAAAGTGTCTACCGGAAAAGAATAAGTATAAACCATTAATCGATTTAAACTGAACTAGCAGAGGTCTTGAATCATCTTTAACTGGGAAGAATCAAGATAAATATTTGGAGTGATTTATTTGAACCCGAGAAAGTGTCTACTGGAAATGAATCAGGATATAACCATTGATCGATTTAAACTGAACCAACAGAAGTCTAGAAAAGAATTAGAATAGATCTTTGGAGTGATTTATTTGAACCAGAGAAAGTGTCTACCGGAAAGGAATCAGGATAAACCATTGATCGATTTACACTGAACCAACATAAGTTTTGAATAATCTTTAACTGGAAAGAATCAGGATAAATCTTTGGAGCGATTTATCTGAACCAGAGAAAGTGTCTACCGGAAAGGAATTAGGATAAACCATTAATCGATTTAAACTGAACCAGTAGAAGTCTTGAATAATCTTTAACTGGAAAGAATCAGGATAAATATTTGGAGAGATTTATATGAACCAGAGAAAGTGTCTACTGGGAAGGAATCAGGATACACCATTGATCGATTTAAACTGAAACAATAGTGGTCTGGAATAGAATCAAAATAAATATTTAGAGCGATTTATCTGAACCAGAGAAAGTGTCTACCAGGAAAGAATCAGGATAAACCATTGATCGATTTAAACTGAACCAGTAGAGGTCTGAAGGAAGTATTCGTCATGTAGATAGTCACCCAGTCCTGTTTCGGGAATTGATCTATGATTGATTTGTTCACAGATAGTTGTCCTGTCTTTGTTGAAAATTTGTTGATGATAATTTTCTATCGATTGATCTTTCATGAAAAGGTAAAGAGTTAGTTGTATGCAATACCATGATGTATGAAATGCATGGCATAATGATGCTTCTCAAAATAAATGAGATTGCGATATATGCATTTGTGTTGTTGATGTTATGATGTATGAATGCAATGTATGAACATATTAGTTGTTCTCCTGTAGTTCTGCTGGACTTGGGGGAAATAAATCCCTGAGTGCTGCTGGGAATGAGGAGTGTAAGTCTTCATATTTGTTGAAGTTGAAGTATTGACGGATGGGTTTCCATTATTTAGGAAAATAAACTCTATTGGGGAAGAGAAACATCGTGGATTGCTTGTGGACTTGGTGAAATCCTGCTGGGGAATCTTGAGAAGCTGTGCGACTTTCACTGGGGAATCTTTGGAGCGGTAATTGGAAGTTTTACTCCGTCGGGGATATGAGAGCACCTGATACCATTAGGCTGTATACTAGAGATATGGCAGTGATCCTGTAGAAGGATTTCCTTGCTTCTGCTCCTGCTGGAGAAAGTACCTGTGGGGATTTTATGGAATTGCCTATAGATATTATCCTGTTTCTTAAAGCCATTAGTAATTGTCTTTATGTTTTTTGTTTCCTTTTTATGCGCTTATTTGTAAACAATAATTATGTTCAAATGCATATGTTCAAAAATAATCACTGGACATTTTTGCAAACAAAACAGGAAGAAAAAAGAAAAACAGATAGTTTTGCACTTTTAAAGGAATAACTTTGTATTAACTTGAATAAGTATTTTTGTACAAAGAGACGAACATCCTAGTAAGAGAATGTCGTCTTAAGAATGAAAACTAATACAAAGAAAGACAGCTGTGTGAAATAATCCCATGGGGTTCCCATTCTTCTATAGAATTTATGTCTTTGAGCGTCTCATCCACTTGCTGCTTTGTCTGAAGCTGATTGGATTGATTAGAACCATTTTAGTTTGACGATTGATACTGAAGATTGGCTGTAAGGTGATCCAACGGGACATAGTCATACGCTTTAAATCCCTAACTTTTTCCTGGACCGCCCTTTCGAGTTTTTAGTCCACCGGGATACCCTTTTTTGACCAAGCCGCCTTTTCAGGTTTTCAGCTTGCCGGGTGTACAATTTTTTTTTATTTACCCCTAAGTTTTGCCTAGCCCAGTCAACCTAGCGGGTCTTTTTCATGCATAGTATCTTTTAACTATGTCCGTGTTTACAGGGTGTGGAAGGTCGTCCCGTCCATAGTGGTTAAGATCATGGCCCCACCAGAAAATATGTTTTTGATCACAAATGGTCCTTCGTATGTAGGAGTCTATTTTCCCCTGTGATCACCTTGTGGCGGTATGATACGCTTGATTACCAAGTCACCAACCTGATATACCTGACGTCTGACCTTCTTGTTAAAAGCTTTAATCATACGTTTTTGGTACATCTGGCTATAGCAGACAACCGTAAGACTCTTCTCATCAATCAAGTTCATCTGGTCAAGTCGAGTTTGAATCTATTCATCTTCATTCAACTCTACATACCTCATGATTCTCAAAGAAGGTATATGGACTTCAATTGGTAGGACAACTTCCATGCTGTATACCAAAGAGAAATGAGTTGCCCCTATTGATGTGCGCGCCGTGTTAGGATAACTGTGGAGAGAAAATGGTAACATCTCATGCCAGTCCTTATAGGTCACTGTCATATTTTGTATGATCTTCTTGATGTTTTTATTAGTGGCTTCTATAGCGCCATTCATCTTTGGCCGGTAAGGATAAGAGTTATGATGCTGGATCTTAAATTGCACACATAGTTCGGTGATCATAGTATTGTTGAGATTGGTACCATTATCTGTAATGGTTCTCTCCGAAATACCATATCGACATATAAGATTCTGTCTGATGAATCAGGCCACAATGTTCTTGGTAACAAAAGCGAATGAAGCTGCCTCGACCCACTTCGTGAAGTAATCAATGGCAACCAAGATGAAGCGGTGTCCATTAGAAACTGTAGGTTTGATTTCCACAATCATGCCAATGCCCCACATTGCGAATGGCCAAGGAGCATTCAGGATGTTTAGAGGAACCAGAGGCACATGTACTTTGTCAGCATAGATCCAGAACTTGTGACAGGTTCGTGAATGCTGATAACAATCTGCTTCCATGGTGGACCAGTAGTATCCTGCCTGTAGGATCTTTTTAGCCATCGTGTGCCCACTAGAATTGGTGCCAAAGGTACCTTCGTGTAAATCAGCCATGATCTTATCTGCCTCACTCTTGTCTGCACACCGAAGCAAAGTAGATTTGTGGTTGCGCTTATAGAGGATTATGTTACCGAGGAAGAATTTAGCAGAGAACCTTCTCAGGAACTTCTTATCATTGACTGAAGCTCCATCCGGATATTCTTAGGCCTCAAGATATCTCTTAATTTCATGGAACCAAGGCTTGTCCACTACTTCTTTAATATCAATCTCATGACAATAAGATGGTTCGTTTATCCTCTCAATAGTGATCTGAGGAGCCTCGTTAACCCACCTGATTTTGGACATGGATGACATAGTGGCTAGCGTGTCCGCTAGTTGATTTTCCTCTCGTGGAAAATGCTCAAAGGTAATTTCTTCAAAACATGGGATTAGTGTCAACACATGTTCTTTGTAAGGGATGAGATTAGGTTACTTCGTGTCCCATTCTCCTTTGATCTGATTGATTACTAAGGCTGAGTCTCCAAATACACTTAAATACTTGATCCACAAATCTATGGTAGCTTTGAGACCCATAATACACGCTTCATATTCAGCCATATTATTGGTACAATTGAAACACAGCTTGACAGTGAAGGGAGTATGACATCCTTCAGGAGATATGATCATAGTGCCTGTGTCGTTGTCGAGTGTGTTGGAAGCTCCGTCAAAAACCATGGTCCATCGGGATCCTTGTTCAGGTCTGTCATACGGTCCGAGTTCTTCACAATCATTTACTAACATGATGTCTTCATCCGGGAATTCGAAATTCATGGATTGGTAGTCATCCACAACCTGATGAGCCAAATGATTAGCTAGTACGCTCCCCTTTATTGCTTTTTAGGTAGTGTACTAAATTTCGTATTCAGTTAGGACCATCTGCCATCTTACTATTCTTCCAGAGAGGGCGGGCTTCTCGAATATGTATTTAATTAGATCCACCTTGGATATCAATAAGGTAGTGTGAGTTAGCATATACTGTCTTAGCCGGCGAGCAGCCCATGCCAGAGCGCAACAAGTTTTCTCAAGCAGTGAATATCTGGTTTCACAGTCGGTAAACTTTTTGCTCAGTTAGTATATTGCATGCACTTTTCGGCCAAACTCGTCATGCTGCCCCAACACATACCCCATTGAATTTTCCAAAACTGTTAAGTACTTGATCAAAGGTCTTCCCTCAACTAGCGGCATTAAAATGGGAGGCTCTTGAAGGTATTCTTTGATCCTGTTAAAGGCAGCCTGGAAGTCGTGATTCCATTCTACCACTTGATCTTTCTTCAGTAATTTAAAGATTGGTTCATAAGTAGCGGCCAGATGGGAAATAAATCTGGCGATGTAGTTTAGTCGTCCTAAGAATCTCCTAACTTCATTTTCAGTGCGAGGAGCAGGCATTTCTTGTATTGATTTTACCTTTGCAGGGTCCACTTCAATACCTTTACTGCTGACAACTAAGCCTAAGAGCTTACCAGACCTTACTCCAAAAGTGCATTTATTCGGGTTCAACCTTAGTTTGTATTTCCTCAGTCTTTCAAACAGTTTCTGCAGATGGTCAAGGTGTTCCTCTTCAGTTTGAGATATGGCTATCATGTCATCCATGTAGACCTCTATCTCATGATGTATCATATCGTGAAATAAAGCTACCATGGCACGCTGATAGGTTTCCCCGATGTTCTTCATCCCAAATGTCATAACTTTGTAACAGAGCGTTCCCCACTGTGTGACGAAGGTCGTTTTCTCCATGACCTTAGGTGTCATTTTGATTTGATTGTATCCGGAGAAACCATCAATGAAGGAGAATACTTTATGATGTGCGGTGTATTCAACCAGTATATCGATGTGAGGAAGCGGGAAGTCATCCTTGGGGCTTTCCCTACTCAGGTCTCTGTAATCCACACATATAGTACCTTACCGTCCTTCTTAGGCATTGGAACAACATTGGCGACCCATTGTGGATAGGAGGTGGCAACTAAGAATCAGGCGTTGAACTGCTTCATGACTTTAGTTTTGATTTTATGTGACACTTCTGGCCGCATACGATGAGCTTTCTGTTTTACTGGAGGGCGATCCTTTTTTGTCGGAAGACGATAGACCATAATATCAGTGTCGAGTCCTGGCATGTATTCATATGACCAGGCAAAAACCTCAACATAGTCATGTAGTATCTGAGTTAGAGGCTTCTTGACACTATGCTCCAGGTTGGCACATATCTTGACTTCTTTCTTGTCTTATTCAGTACCTAAGTTAATTGTTTCAATTGGTTCTTCATGGGGTTGTATGGTCCTTTCTTCTTGTTGTAATAATCTAGCGAGTTCTCCTGGCACCTCACAATCTTCCTCACCTTCGTCCTCGGCTTGGTAGATCAGATTTTCAAAGTAATGATAGGCCATAGTAGAACTGTTACTAATGGGATCCCGAGTGGATGTGGATCTGCATTTCGATATGTGAGTGTGTGTAAGAGCATAGCTATCTTTGATAAAATAAAAGGTAGAAAAGAAAAACAAAGAGTGTAAAATTTGCATGCAAAGACATCCCATGATTTATTAATGACATATGAAGATGAAGTAACAACCCTCACAGATGGACCATTGTGCCTCAGGTAAGACACAAGGTTTTAAAGTCTAAATTATTTAAATATTACAAGTCCAAAAAATTTAAAAGACAATTAATCTTGAATAAAAGTAATAGGAATAAAATATTTGGCCTCCCAATTATTGAGACCTCCGCCGATGGTTGGAAAAATCCACTCGTCCATGTCACTTATGATATCACTGTCTTCCAATGCATTAACTCCCTGATTGCTGATACGTAAATATGGTCTCCCAGTGCGAGTACGTACTCCAGGGAATATCCGGAAGTTGACCCCAGATGGTACATCCACCTTCCTCAACTACTGCTCTAGCATCCTTCATAGAGGCCATTTTCAATGGAGGTCTGGTAACCTTCAAAGTCTTGGTAGTAGTCTTGGTCGCAACAATTGTCTGTGGGACCTCTTCAAAATTCTGACATGGGGTATCAATGAACTCACCGTCCATTTCAACATACCTAAAAGAGTTTAGGTGGCTAACCATGTATTCCTCCTCCCCATGGACTGTGATGATCTTTCCTTGACTGGGTACTTCAACATTTGATGTAGGGTAGAAGTGACGACACCAGCCCCATGGATCCAGGATGGACCCAACAGACAGGAATAGGATGGGTGGATATCCATCACATAGCAGGTTGAATCAAAAGTCTGAGTTCCAACTTTGATAAGGATGTCTACTTCTTCGTGCACTATTCTTTTAGAAACATCGAAGGCCCTCACCATAATGTTGCTGGGCTTTAATGTGAGTCCTTCGCAATATAACCGGTCAAGAGCATTCTTGGGTAAGACATTCAACGATGAACCTATATCCACCAGAACATGGGCTAATGTGGTGCCTCTGCACTCAATGGATACATGCAAGGCATCATTATGTTTCCTTCCCTTGGGAGTTAAATCAGCGTCAGAAAAACTCGGTCCATTATCCGCAGTTAGACTGGCCACACAATTCTCAAATTGATCAATGGATGTCTCTTGGGGCACGTGGGCGGTCTTCAAAAAATTTACTAAGGCCTTAGTGTGGGCCTCGGAGCATAAAAGTAAAGCCATCACTGATATTTTTGAGGGGTTATGTCCCAACTGCTCCACGACGTTGTAGTCACTTTTCTAGATTATCTTTAATATATCTTCCATCTCCTTCCTAGAAGCCTCAGGAATGACTTCTGGATGCACCTTCATATGGAAAGGCTCAAATAATACCTCTTTGCCCCGTGTCTCGGTAGCAGGGATAACTGTAGGACTAACAATGGGAGTAACACTGGGAATACTGACAGGAGAGGTAGCGGGAATAATTACAGGAGTAGCAATGGTCTTTGGAGAGATCTCGGGGGAGAAAACCCTTCCACTTCTTGTTATCTTACGGGTCCCAACGATATTGTCGATGTCAGGATCAGTGCCTTCAGCAAATTTGTCTTTGATAGCCAATAGATCTTGCTTGACGCCATGGTAATAGACGCCATCCCCATAGTTCCAGGGAACAGCTTTATCCGAAGAATATGGTATTATCCCCGGCATGGTGATGATTAGGGGAGCAGCCTTTGGAACAGATGTAATCCTGACGGGTCTTTTGGTGGAGACTCTGGGAGGATTGTCAGAAATGGTGATTATTGAAACATCTTCACTGGAATTTCTGGAAAGAGGAACTTTCTCGAACATGATTTCTTTGTTAACCATCAGGCACTGGATGCCCATCTTCAGTAACAAACAGCCATCTGGTAGAGACATACATAAGTGAAAACTTTCATCACATCCCAGAAACAGACCGGCTTACAATAGATTATGTTTAACAGTCAAAAGGGGAGTAGTTAACTCATCCACGGAGGAAACAAAACAGTCATCGTCAACAGCATTGACCCCTTGGCCATGTTTGGGCATTGGCGCCGTTATTACATTAGGTGTTTCTGGAGGGTCAAACTCATTCTCTTTTGCCTCAATAAGGTCTTGTACCTTATTCTTTAAGGCCCAACAATCGTTTGTATCATGCCCTAGACTTTCAGAATGATAGGCACATCGAGCATTCGGGTTGTAGCAGGGAGAAGCAATATTGGGGTTCTTTGGAGCTTCCTTTAGAGTCACCATGTGATACGGTGGCAGAACTGGACTGTTTGTGGGAAATGCTGGTTTGCGTTTTACGTTTGTGTTCGACAAATTTCACGGTAAGCAAGAGTCACCATCGAGTTTTATTTTATCCAACTGGAAAGGACAAAAGCACAGAAAAATTCCTTTTTCGAGACTTTGAGTACGGGGGGTTGATTATAGAAAGGGAAGGCATTAGCACCCTTTCTATCCGTGATTTTCCACGGGCTCTTAGGTACTTGCTCATCTTTTAAAAATTGCTTCCGTGTTTGTGTGTTTTGAAAAGTTTTTGTTTTACTTCGTTTTAACCCTTGTATCAGTCCTCAAGAGTGTTACGAAGTGTTTTTGAAAACCTTGTTTGAAAAGAGTGTAAGTGTGGAAAAGTTTATTTTGAGCAAGTACCTACTAGCATCTACCTACTCGAAAGAATGTTTATGTTCTTGTTTCCTTTAGACATCGCTATCCTACTTATTTGAGAAATAGGAAGCACCGTCGTTGGAGTTGTAAGGGTCAATTCGAAAGGGACGTACGATCACTAAAGCAACGTTAGGATGTCTTAGTAATAACCCTACTGTCTTAAGATCATATTCGAGGCAACATTTCCGAGGCAACATTTCCGAGTCAACATTTCCGAGGCAACATTTCTGAACGGGAAATTTGATCTTTGTTTAGACAGGAGGGCAACCACTAAGACACCCTATACTTAATGATTGTTTACCGAAGGCAACCGAAGTGAGAGTACACCCTAGGAGTGCGCATGTGCGAGTGATTGGATTTCAGTTATTATCTTTGCACATTTAGGGTTTCCTAACCATTTTAAAATTAACATACAGTCTTGTCATGCACTCCTATTATCATACATCTAACAGTTAATATTTGCGAAAATTAAAATGCGAGAAATAAAACTACACTATTACAAGGCTTCGGGGGGGGGGGGGGGGGGATTAATTACATAGCCAAAAAAACCCATAAAACGATAAATAAAAGAAAAATCCTAATTAAACTATTACATCCCATGTGCAGTTACATTAATATTTGCAAAAAATAAATAAACGCGCGCGATGAATCGAGAATGAGGAAAATTAGGGTTTTGACCCCCGTCTAAACCTAATTGAAAGAAAAATCATTTTTTTTGTTGTTTTTGATTATTTTGAGAAAATAAGGCTTTAATTAAATAAATACAAACCTAATTACTAATTAATTTAATTTAAGAAAAGTAATTAATTTGACCCATTTTTGTTATTTTAAGAAAAGAAAATAAAAATTAAATCAAACAAACCCTAATTTTCTAATTTAATTTAAATTATTTACAAAAAGGTTAGAATTACCCTAAAATTAAATATAAGTTAATTTGATAGAATAAATATAAAAAAACCTAATTCTAGATTTTGTGACAATTGGTTTTTTTTTTTGGTTTTTTGTTGGTAAAAAGGTGATTTTGGTGTTGATAATAAAAAATAAAAAAAAACTAAAGAAAGGTAAATTAGAAAAAAGAAAAAAAGAGAAATAACCCAAGGGCCTGCTGTCAACGGCTCTGATCAGAGGATGATGGTCCAGAGGATGGTGATCAGAGGGTGATGGTCTAGAGGATGATGATCAGAGGATGGTGGTCCAGAGGATGATGGTACTGGGCCTGCTCCTGGCGGGTGGATGCAGCAGATCATGACCAAAGGATGCTTAATCTGTTCCTGGTTGATGTGTTTAGAAGATGATCCTCAGAAAGTGCAAATGCTGGATCTGGTGAATATAAGGGGGAAAATGCCAAAAGCTCACGCCTGGGATTGAATCCAGAATCATGAACTTCTGACTTCCTTCTGCTGGCCAACTGCGTTGGGTGTTAGTTTATCAATACAATAGAAACATACAAATAGATCAGAACTACAGGCTTCTGGCCAAAATAAACGCGCCAGAATTTAAACCGGCCAGTAAAGTTGTGACACGCCATCGTCTTCTTCCCTGGATCTGTCGTTTAAAACTCTGAACCTTTACCTACAGACATGGCGCTGTGGCTATAACCCTGTACAATTCAGAAACTACATACAAGAAAAATAAATAAGATTCAAGACCATGGATCAACTGGGTTTGACCCGCTGATCACAATGGTCTCCTCCATTAGGGCCAATTGCTCCTGCAAGCAAAACCCCTAAAAACTAAACCTAAACCCTAATCATGGCAACTTTCTGTATGGTTAACAAAAACGCAATTGAGTATTATCATTAGCTTGCAAATTTTTCAAGGATTTAGAATATGTCCATAAAATATGCTAACAATGCCAGATTTATGAGATACAATTTCAAAAAAATCATAGAGGTCGTGGTATACTTACAGCGCATATCTGGGCACGAAAATGCTTTCTAATGATTGGGATAGAGTCCTTAGATGTCCAGCAAGCGAATGGTGTGCTTGGAATGGCTTGAAGAAGCCTAGAATTAAGAAATCAGATTGCACCTTTTCTTGATTTTTTTGAAAGTTGTTCTTCTCTTTTCACGCCTCCAATCCCTTGTTTTTGGTCTGCCAATGTTCCATATGTACCCAAGAATGAATTAGGTTACAAACTTGCTTCAAATCTTTCTCAATTAAGATGATTGAATCATGATTTGATTCTTATGTAAATCTTTCCAAATCAAGCCAAATCCAATCTTTTTATGTCCAAATGAAGCTTGCACGATTTGATTCTTCTTCCAGTTGTATAAGAGACCTAAACATGCACAAAATCTCAAGCTTTGATTAGTTTTGGTATTTTCATGATTTTATTTTGATTTAATTTAATTTAATTAAAATCAAAATCAAAATAAATGATAAACATAAAACAAGGACAAGTGGGAAGGATCATGGGTCGTGGATCATGTTACAAACTCAATGCAAGCACAAAATGTTGGGGCCATTTGACCAAAATTACAATTTTGGCCACATTTGACTTTTGGCAATTTTGCAAAAAGGGTCAACTTCACCAATGCATAACTCCTTCAATTTTGACCCTAGAGATGTGTTCTTGTACTTTTTAGAAATCTTAGTATGTTCCCTAACCAACCCTTTTGGTCTCATCTCAATTGGGTCTTCCATGTTCATGTATGAAGCTTTGACAAAAAAGGTGTTTTTGTTGACTTTCCAAAATGACCTATAATGTCCGAATTGTATATCTTCTTGTGAGTGCATATTTTGAGCTTGGGAGATGAAGATGAATTGTTGGGAATTGCATCCTCTTCAAAATGAGCTTTGAACGGGTCATTTTTGATAAAGTATGAGAAAGTTATGCTTGGTCAAAGTTGAGTTGACTTTTCCCGCAAAACCCTAATTTAGCAACTTTTGGGTTTTGATGAATTGTGAGCAATCCTTAAGGAATCATGATCAACCCTTGATCAAATGATGAATAATACTTCAAAATGAGAATGTTGACCAAAAATATTGAAGTTTGACTGTATGTAGGACACAATTGACTTTGGCCCTAGCACAATCGATTTTCAGCCCTTTGAGCAATTGACTGAGCATACTTCCTCTGCACGGTTTGAAACTTGACATGGATGATCTTGTGAACATTTCAGGACAATGATGAGAATTTGGGATCCTTTAGTCTCACACATCTTGATGCAAATTGAAACCCTAATTTGGGGTTGACTACCTTAGGAGAAGGTTTGTCTGGTCAACCTTTGGACTTCCTTGAGTAATTTGAGGACCTTACATGAATGAGAAAACCTTGTGTTGAGCAGTATTGTCAACAAGAACATCGATGTGAGGTAAGGGGAAGTCATCATTGGGGCTTGCCCTGTTCAAATCCCTGTAGTCGACACACATTCTGACTTTACCGTCCTTCTTTGGCACCGGCACCACATTGGCAACCCACTGAGGGTAAGAAGTTACTGCTAGAAACCCGGCGTCGAATTTCTTCATAACCTCAGCCTTGATCTTTTCTGACATCTGTGGGCGCATACGGCGGACCTTTTGCTTTACCGGAGGGCAGTCTTCCTTGGTTGGTAGGTGATGAACTACAATGTCGGCATCCAAACCAGGCATATCTTCATAGGACCAAGCAAATATCTCCATGTAATCATGTAGCATCTGGATCAATCGTTGCTTCACGCCGAGCTCTAGATTAGCCCCAATCTTGACCTCTTTCCTATCTGTCTCAGTACCCAGGTTAATCGTTTCTACCGGCTCTTCATGTGGTTGAATAGCCCTCTCTTCCTGGAGTAGCAGTCTTGCGAGTTCACCAGGCACTTCGCAATCATCTTCACCTTCGTCTTCGGCCAAGTTGATCGGATTCTCGAAGTCATAACTGGCGGTAGCAGAGCTGTTATCAGTGAGATCCAGAGTGGATTGAAACCTGTATAAGTGAGTGTGTGTAAATATAGCTGTTTTGCAATATATAACACAAAAAGAAAAAAAAAAGCACAAGATTTGAAATGCAACAAACGTCCAATGTTTTGATTGATGATATATGGAAATGTCATACAAAAAGCCCTCACAAATGGAGCTACGATGCCCCGGGTAGGACACCGAGCCAACAAAGTTTTAACATATTGTTTGTTACAAATTGGAGATCAAAAGAAATTAATTACTGCGTGACAAATGTGATAGGTGTAAAATCCTTTGCCGTCCAGTTGCTTGGTCCGTTGCTGGTGGTTGGATAGATCCAACTGTCAAACTCCGCTTCCTCTACGTCCTCCTCGATAGCATTCACCCTTGGGTTGGAGATAAACACTGGAGCCTTTCTGATCTTGTCCTTGCGCACAGCTCTCTGAGCCTCTGCAGTAAAGCCGAGCCCAAACTTGTCGTTCTTTTGAGTGAAGTCAGGAAGCTGACCCCAGTTTGCACAATTGCCTTTCTCGATTACAGCCCGGGCATCCTTCAAGGACGCCATCTTCAACGGAAAATCTTCTTCAATCACTGCCTCAGCTGATGCCAACACTGGAGGTACTTCCTCAAAATGCTGAAAGGGGGTTTCAATAAACTCCTCGTCCATCTCGATATACCGGAATGAATTCAAGTGACTAACCATGTATTCCTCCTCACCCTGCACAGTAACAATCTTCCCTTTGACAGGGTATTTGAGCTTTTGGTGTAGAGTGGATGTTACTGCCCCAGCTTTGTGAATCCAGGGTCGTCCTAACAAGCAGGAGTAAGATGGACGAATATCCATTACATAGAACGTTGAGTTGAAAACTTGGGAACCCACACGAATAGGGATGTCCACTTCACCGTGCACCATCCTCTTAGAACCGTCGAAGGCTCTAACGATGATGTTACTAGGTTTCAACTCCAGGCCCTCACAATCCAAGCGATCCAATGCTTTCTTGGGCAAAACATTCAGGGAAGAGCCGGTATCCACTAACACGTGTGCGAGAGTAGTGCCCCTGCATTCTATGGAAACATGCAGGGCATCATTGTGATTTTTCCCTTTGGCGGTAAGGTCAGCATCTGAGAACCCCAAGCCGTTGTCAGCCGTCAAATTAGCCACACAGTCGGTGAATTGATCTGCGGAGGTCTCTTGCGGCACATGGGCCGTTTTCAAAAATGAAATCAAGGCTTTTGCATGGGCTTCTGAGCATAGCAGCAATGATAACATAGAGATTTTGGAGGGAGTATGCCCCAACTGTTCAACAACATTAAAGTCACTCTTTTTGATAATTTTAAGGATTTCCTCCATTTCTTGCTGGGAGGCTTCCACAACAGTCTTCTTTTTTGGTGCCTCCGTCCTGGCAAGCGAATCGGTAGCAGCTTCTTTGCCCCGAGTATCAGAGGACTCGGCGGCAGTACTAGACACAGGAACTTGAACTGGAACATGCACACTTGCGGGTGTGATGGTGAGAGGTTTTCGGATAACTGGCGGTGCAATGTCAGGTGAGAAGAGCCTGCCACTGCGGGTAATCTTGGCGGGACCAGTGATGTTACTGATACTGGTATTGGTGTTGAACTCCTGCTTCACTCCAAGCACATATACGTCGGCCCCATAATGCCATGGAACAGTTTTATCAGACTCATACGGGAGAGGCCCTGGGACAGTAATAGTGATGGGTGCAACAGACATAATTTGGACTGGTTTCTTCACGGGAGCTTTGACAGGATTGTAAATTGTGACAACAGATATTTCTTCAACGGGAACAAACGGAACAGCAGTTTTCTTGAACAGAATTTCCTTGCTATCCATCAGGCTTTGGATGCCTGATTTCAGCAGCGGACAACCGGTAGGGATAACAGCACACAGGAGGCAACCCTTGCTACAACCCGGAAATAAACTGGCTAGTAGCAAGTTCCTCTTAACAGTCAAAAGAGGGGTAACAACTTCATTCACCGAAACAGCATACAACTCTTCCTCAATGGCATTTACTCTATGTTGGGGCATAGGGGCAGTTACAACATTCGGTCTCTCACGCGCTTCAAACTTAATTTCCTTTGCGTCGATAAGATCTTGCACTTTGTTTCTCAAGGCCCAGCAATCATCAGTAGTATGCCCGGGACTATCAGAATGATAAGCACACCGGGCATTTGGGTTATACTTAGGAGACGCAGTGTTGACGACCTTAGGAGCTTCTTTGATGGTCACCAAGTTGGTTGATAACAGTTGGGGTAAAATTTGAGATAAGGTCATGCTTAGTCGAGTATACTGCCTCTTGGGCCTTTCACCTCTTTGTTGATTGTACTGCTGAGGAGCAGCAGCAGGTTTTGAAATGACCAAAGCATTAACGGCTTGGCGACTTTCAGGTTTGACTTGTCTTCTAGGACCATAGACGACACTTGCTTCTTTCTTGAAAGGCCTTTTCTCAGTACTTGTGGAGGCAACTTTTTGTATCTTTCCCGACCTGATGCCAACTTCAATTCTTTCTCCCGTCAGAATCAAATCCGTAAACCCGGCGGAGGAGTTACCAACCAGATGATTGAAAAATGGACCGGACAAAGTCCCTAGGAACATATCAACCAGCTCACGATCCGTCAATGGAGGCTGCACCCTGCCAGCCAAATCTCTCCATTTTTGTGCATATTCTTTGAACCCCTCACCCGTTCCTAGAGACATACCCTGAAGTTGGGTACGCGTTGGAGCGAGATCAGAATTGTATTGATATTGTCTGTAGAATGCGGTTGCCAAATCTTCCCAGTGTCGGATGCTAGTTCCATTTAATTGGTAGAACCATTCAAGCTGCGACCCCGAGAGGCTATCTTAGAAGAAGTGAATCCAAAGGTTCTTATCCCCCGTGTAAGGTTGGATCTTCCTTACGTACGACCTCAGATGCAGCTTTGGGCAGGAGACCCCATCATACTTGGCAAAGGCAGGCGCCTTAAACTTGTGTGGAATTACTACCCCAGAAGATAACCCCAGATCTCTGAAATCCAGTCCCGGCACATTCTGAATTTCCATGGCGCTCAAGCGGTCCTCCAATTGCTTGTATCTGTCAGCAGCAGGTGGGTATTGTTCGTCATTGTAGTCCGTCTCGTTGTCGGAGACTGCGGGACTAGGAGCTCCTCCCCCTTGGGGACTGTTTTTCTCAGCAGAAGAAGTAGTTGGATCAACTTCATTATGGAGTGTGTTCCCAAATCTGCGTCCAGTGTTGAACAACGCAGTCCGCTTTTTCTTCTTCTTCTTCAGGAGTAGAGTCTTCAACTCTTGCTGACCTTGGGCCAAGCTCAGGACCATTTCTTGAAACTGGGCACTTTGGGCCTGAAGGGCCTTGATTGCTTGCTCACTGGATGAGTCTGAATTCATGATGACTGTTCAAAATAAACAGCGAGGGAGATTAAGCAACCTGTGAAATAGGGTACCTGCTATGCATATGGTGCAATGGAATGCGTATGTTTTATGTTTTCAAAGACAAACAAGATTCAAATTTGTAGACAAAAAAGGGAAACACACTTCATTAGATTAAAATTTTCAATTGTTCAACAATTTGCCCTTAGGCATTACAGGAATGAAAAATACTGGAAAGGAAATAAAAGCTATAAAAGGAAATATCCAAAGCCTATCAGTGCTCCCATGGCCTCCTTTTCTCAGTGTTGATGTAGTTATTCAGGACCCTCTCTTCCTCCAATTGCTTAGTCAGCCTCTGGATCTTCCGTTCCTGCTCGTTGAACTTCTCCCGATAGAAATCCCGTTCTTCCTTTAGCTGCGCCCAAGATCTCTTCATTGTGTCAAAATCAGTAGGTATCTGAGGAGGGAGGACAGTTGGAGGAACCCCATCTTCATCAGGAGATTCAAGAATGAGAGGTCTAACAGCTTCGTACGGCATACCTAACCTCTGAGCACGGACGCGGACCCATTTGCAATAGGGCTCCAATGGTAGAGAAGTCTTTGGTCCCAACTCATGTGGGTCAGCTTTGTGAATTCTGTCCCAAGCTCTAATGAATCCATGGCGTAGTTTGTCACTGTCTGCCTGAAACTCAAAATGGAAGTGAGGAACCAGCATTTCATGAGGCCCATCTCCTCTGGCTCTTCCAAACTGAAGGAGGGCTAAGCATGGATTGTAAGAGATTCCTCCTTGGATACCAATCAACGGAACATTAGGGTATTCTCCGCAACGGTCAACAACAGCTACCTCATCCAAACCTCTGAGAGTCCAGGTGATGTCATTATCAGTGAGAGACATTAACCTCCGAGCCCAACCTTTTCCTTCTTCATTCTTCAGCACGAACTTAGGAAGGTGCGAAATAAACCACCTCACTAGCAAAGGAGCACAACACCACGGAGTTCCCCGTTTTCGAGCGGTACGAGCATAGAGTTGTTGTAGAATATCACCCAAAAGAGTGGGTACCCGGATTCCGAGACATGAAGATCCTTATGACATGGATACTGATAAAGGTGTCAGGGTTGGGAAACAATACCAGACCATAGATCAAAAGAGCCAGAATATCCTCGTACGCCTTAAAGTCCAAATCATTCCAGAAATCATTAGCCTTGCCAACCAGAAATTTGACCAAAAAGCCCTTGACCCCATTTCTAGTTTCCCAGTTAGCTAATACCTCTTCTTTGATCAAGGGGAGAATTGCAGCAATCTCTTCAGGCCTAGGAGTCTTTTCCAAACCAGTGAATAGAGTTTGTCCCAAGACAGGGATCCCAAGCAGGTAAGAGAATTCTTCCAGGGTAGGAACCAGCTGGAAGTCTTGAAAGGTGAAACAATGATACAGAGGATCATAAAACTGGGTCAGAACACTTATCAGTTGTTGGTCCCACTTTACAGTGACCAAGCCAAGGAGAGAACCATGTCTGCTGATGAAGGAAGAAGTGTTTGGAATCCTACCAACCAAATCCTTGAGCAAAGTTGGTGGTTGAACAAAGTTGAGCCGGACAGTATTCCTACGCACGGGCATCATGATGTCCTACAAAATAGAGCAAAGATGAAACTCTTTTGTCTTTGAAATGGGTTAGTCCTTTATACAGGATGCATGCAATGGTATGATGGCATGATGCTATGATGAGGCACACCACAAGTATTCACATAGGCAAGCATGGTAAGGCACACAAGTCACACAAGACACCCTTAGGTTTCAGGCCAGCATGAATTTCAGGTATTACCCTCTTTTGGTTTTGTTGGTTAAAAACCTGTCCTATCAAAAGTAACCGGGTTCTAGGGGATCTCAAATCATTGGCTGCCCTCAATCGGTCATAACTCCAGCATCGCAATCTTTTCTCGTGGCCAGAACCATCTCGAGAGTTTAGCCTCAATGAGTGTAGCATACTGCTACTGTCCTAATAGCCAAGTTTGGTCAATTTAGGGTTCTAAGGTTGGTTGGTGTTTAATGACTCCTTAGAAGACCTATATTCTCCCCGTTGCAACACAAGGGATATAGGTACAGACCAAGATGCCACACCAACGTAGCCACTTCTTCACCCATGTCGGTCTACGCCGGACAGGTCCCTCACAGATTATGCTACCTAAAAAGGGTATTTCCCAGATCCGGGTTAGGATCTATGAAACTCCGATGCAAAGCCCACAAATATAAAAGCAAACAAAGCAAACAATTGAAAACAAAGGTGATCTAAGCCCTAAGGTTACTCCACTTCATAAGTATTCCCCAGCAGAGTCGCCAGTTCTGTGATACGGTGGGAGAACTGACTTGAGGTTTTGCGTTTGTTTTCGCAAATGTTTCGGTTGAGCAAGAGTCGCCACCGACTTTTTATTTTATCCTAAGGAAAGGTTAAAAAGCACAGCAAAAACCTTTGAGATGTTTTCTTGGGTTCGGGGAGTATATTATAGAAAGGGAAGGTGTTAGCACCCTTTCTATCCATGGTTATCCATGGGCTCTTAGTTACTTGCTTAGATCAACTTGCCTTAATTATCAATTGTTTGAAATGGTGCTCTTGTGTGTGTGGGTTTAAAAATGTTTTGAAAAGAGGCCAATGTGGTGGCAACCTTTGTAATGATCCATGTTGGGATGTATACAAAGGTGTATGTCTTTTGAAAAGGTTTTCATTTGTTTTTGAAAGTTTGTTTTGAAAGTGTTGTGAGGTGTGGTTTTAAAAAATAGACAAGTGTTTTTGTTTTGCAAGTTCGATTCAAGTAACTAAGAGGTTATCTACTCCTAAATTTCTCAAAGATTATTGCTATGTTTTAACCCTTTTAACAAGTTTGTTCCACCATTGTATTTGGTGGACAATCTCATGTTAGGATGTGAAAGGGACGGGCGCGGGTCATCGTTTAGACCATAATTGCAATGGTGCCAAGTATCTTTGGGCATTTTCTTTAAGGGACTTGATCATTTGTTTAGGTAAACAGTTTGAAAGTGTTATCGAGGGACTATGATCATTCAATTTGTTTGTTTTGCCCAAAGAGACCTAACATACAACATGGCCTAATTTTGAAAGGCAACAAGTGGAATACCCTAGGGGATGCAAGTGTGATTTGTGTGTCCATTTTCATGCTTGTTTGTCTTGAGATTAGGTCATAACTATTTTGTCGTTTTTCGCATACAAACCCTAATTCTAACATGGTATAATTGGAAAGTAATAAATTGCGAAAATAAATTTACTAAGCTATTACAAAACCAAATATGGGAAGGGGGGTACAAATGTTCAAATGGGGATTTTGACAAGGAATTTAAACCTAAAACTATTACATCAATATTGAAATATTTTACAAGATGATTAATTTACATAGATTAAATAAAATAAGACAAATATGCAAGAATGCAAAAAGAATTTTTATATGTATGAAAAAAGAATTATTTATGTAAAATAAAAAAAGAAAATAAAAAGGTATTATTTTTTGGAGTATTTTCATATTTAGGGCAAAACCCTAATTTTATTAAATAAAATGTATTATTATTTAATTTAATACAAATATTTATTTATTATGTACAAAAATAAAATAAAATGAAGTATATTTATAAAAAGTATTTTTTTATGTCAAATATTAATAAAATGAAAAATATAGGTATTTTTGTATTTTAACCTAAATATACTAATATATATATATATATATATATATATATATATATATATATATATATATATATATATATATATATATATATATATATATATATATATATATATATATATATATATATATATATATATATATATATATATATATATATATATATATATATATATATATATATATATATATATATATATATATATATATATATATATATATATATATATATATATATATATATATATATATATATATATATATGTATTAAGTTCTAAATATGTATTATATATAAAAATAATAATATTTAATATTTAATAAAAAAAAGTATTTTTCTATAAAATATTTTCAAAAAGTAAAACAAAAATAAAAGTGTATAAAATATATTTGCACTATTTTAGTATTTTAAACAAAAATATATGTATTTATCTATTTATGTATAAACTAAAAGAAAACTAAATAAATGCCTAATAAATTCAAAAATGGTGAGAAAAAATATTTTTATATTTTTAATATCATGAGAAAAAATAAATAAGTCAATCAAAAAAAGAAAAAGTTAAAAAGTCAAAGAAATAAGCAAAATGGGCTCAGGGGGTTCAGAAGCAATTATGTGGTGCAAAAAGAAAAGTCAACACAAGCCCAGCCCATGAAGACCTTTCTTCAACCTCCAGCCTTCTGTTTGAACAAAACACGCGCCACTTTCTTCCATTGCAAGGTCCTGATTCCTTGAGTTTTAGCAAAAACTTCCAACATCAAAACTGTTAAGCATCTTCCCACGAATTCACACATATAAAAAACATGTTTTAACTCTCAGAAATGAGAGAGAATTTCTTCTCTCCCAATTCGTAACCTAATTTTTGTTCAAAGTTCAGACATCAAATTCTTGCAACACACATAATATAAATAAAATCTAATTATATGGGCATGTTCAGGGCAATGATTATGACATATTCTCTTCACAAACCTAAAGCTAACAATGCCTAATAAGAGAGATACGAATTCAAAAACTTACCTGTTCAGTTGAAGTTCTATCTGGCAATGGAGAAGCTCTCAGTGCAAGGTGATGATTGGGATAGCTTCCTTGAGGTCCAGGGATGCTATTCCAAGCTTTACTTTGTCTTGAAAGCTTTTGAATCGAGCTAGAGCACTTCACCTGCAAATCAGAAATGTGAAAATGGTGGAACCAGTTAGAGGGATTACAGGTTGTGTTTTAGCTTTTGGTTAGCTTGCATAAATGGTAGGGAAGGTGTATGAACTGGTTTGGGCAAGAATGCTTGAAAGGATTGAGAGTTGGAACTCAATCTGCAGAGGTTGCTCTGTTTGAGCAGTTTCAAGGTGATTCTGAGTTTTGGGATGGATTGGAGGTAAAAGGCTCGTGCTTTTTGCTTGGTTGAGATGTGTGGAATGTGCTTGATAAGTTTGTCTAAGTGTTTGTAAGCTGAGATGGAAGTTGGTACAAGTTATGCTATCTTACTTGAACTTGAAGCAAGCAATGGCCACTTGATCATTCTAGCCTGTACAGGCCCTTATACTATGCTGCACACATTGGCCTTGATCAGTGCAATTTTCTCACAAACTTGTGCCAAGAAGATTTGGACTGTACCACTTGGATTGCAAACTTGACATAAAGTTTTACTTTTTCAAAATGGAATAATGCTTTTTCTAGTTTAGGGTTAATTCTCCATGTAATGTCCAAAGACTTAGAATAACAACTTGGTTCAATGGTTTTGCATTAAATTTATGAGTGTCAAAGGGTTTTAGGACCTGTAATGTAGCTTAAGCATGCTGAGATTAAAATGCATAGTGTTATGAACATGTACATGGCCAAGAACAAAAGTGACTTTTTCCCATTTTGCAAAATTCGATTCTCCCTAACCATGAGGTTGTTTGAGAAGTTCTTGGACATTTTAGAAAGCTTGGAATGTGTACTACAATCCATCTTTGAAATGAAAATTGAAATTCCAAGTGGAAGTGTATGGAAAATGGTCTTGAAGTTAGGTAGAAAACCTTGTCAAAAAGGTCAAATTTTCACTAAGTTATGAATGGTTTAGTGCCCTTATTCAAAAATTTGTAACTTGAGATACAAGCCTCATTTGGGAAAACTTTGTGAATCAAAGTTGTAGATTATGCAACAAGCTACAACTTTCATGTTTTGACTTTTGTTTGAATCCAAATGAATCTTGGTGAGAAAGTGAGGCAAAGTTGGGAAAAAATTAGAGTTTTCCATAACTTAGAAAAATTCTAAGTTATGAAAAATTCCCATTTCAAACCCTAATTTGCATTTCTTGGTTTCTTGGTGAACAAGTTTCATGATTTGGTATGTTTTGATGAAAAATGAATCTTGACTCTTGATTTTGACCAAAAAGTCAAAGTTTGACTTTTCAGTATACAGTCAAAATTGATCAATTGACTGGGAAATTCAACTGTCAACCTTGTGTACTTGGGATCTTTTGAGTTTGTTGAGCATGTCAAGATAATTCCATGGGGTCCTTGAGTCCATATGTGAGCTTGTTTTGCCATTGGCTAGGTCAAACAGTCAAAAATTACCCATGTGCAGTCAAAACCCTAAAAATGACCATTTTGCCCTTTTGGTGATCTGATCAAATTTCTTGTGGAATTGTGATCCAAACTTGATCAAATGGTTCATGTGAGTTCATAATGTTGATGTGGGTCAATTTTCATGAGATTTGACTGTCAATTGGCCACAGTTGACTTTTTCCCAATACAGCTGATTTCTAGGTCATCTGTCCAATTGACTGGGCAAAACTTGGAATCAAGACTTGAAACTTGGTATGGATAAACTTGGGAGTCCAATATGAAGCATGAAAGTCATCTTAGGCATTTTAGGTCAAAACATCTTTGTTCAAACACAAACCCTAACTTGGGTCCACAGTGCAAGGAGAAGTCTTGAGCAGAGGAAACCCTAACTGGATCTTGATCTTCAAGGTTTTTGTGATGAGAAAATGTTGGGGAAATGGGAGGGCAAATTTTGGGGTACAACAGTTGCCCCTGTTCAATCTTCTTGAACCTGAAGAGTTAGATTGGCAAGTTTGCCTTTCGTGACTCGAGGGTAAAAGGAGATTGGACACTAGAGTGCCCGGAAATTTGCACTCGCATGTCGAAGTATCAGTAATGTGATGTTGGGAATGGGCTTATAGATGCCATTTGGAAGTGTTGATCGCATAAGAGATTCCTTAGAGAAAACTTGTGTATTTGAGAAAGGCAGATGTTTTCCTGGCTTGTTACAGGTGTTTGATCTTCAGTCTCCTTATGTAGATATGCCCTGGCTAGATACAGGTATCGAATCTACAATCGGTTGTTCACAGATGTGCCCTGGCTGGATACAGGAGTTTGATCTTCAGTCTCCTTATGTAGATATGCCCTGGCTAGATACAGGTATCGAATCTACAATCGGTTGTTCACAGATGTGCCCTGGCTGGATACAGGAGTCGAATCTGGAAATATCGTCAATAGATATGCCCTGGCTGGATACAGGAATCGAATCTTCGAACTCTTCAGACGTGCCCTGGCTAGATACAGGAATCGAGTCTGGAAATATGGTCAACAGATATGCCTTGGCTGGATACAGGAGTCGAATCTGGAATTGTGATAGTTGGTAGATATGCCCTGGCTGGATACAGGAATCGAATCTTCGAACTCTTCAGACGTGCCCTGGCTAGATACAGGAATCGAGTCTGGAAACTGATCACTCTCAGATGTGCCCTGGCTAGATACAGGTATCGAATCTGGGATTGTGACAGTTGAAGGTAGTTGTCTTTGGGATCGTCTTTTTCCCTGAAAAGGCAAAAACATAAGTTGTACGCAATGTCATGATGTATGATATGCATGATGTCATGATGTTCAACATGAGATAGTGTTGTATGCACTTTATCATGTATGTAAGCAAGATGTATGAAAATGTGAAATGTTTATGAATGTAATTTTGTCTTAGGAAAATAAATCCTTGACGAACGGCCGGGGGGTTGCTCTGTGGCAGAGATACTTTGCTGAAGTTTGATGAGAGGTCTGCTGAGGACTTCAATGATGGATTCCGCTGGGGATAATGATGATAAACTCCGCTGGGGATAACCAAATATAACCTCCGTTGGGGAATGAAAGAACTTTGCCGAGGGCGAACTTCCGTGGCAATTAGCTGAGGATAACCCAGTTATAAGCCCTTGTGAGGAATAACTCTGAATAAAGCTCGGGAGAGACGTCCGTATCCTGCAGGGAACAAGCTTCCAGAATTTACCGGGGATGAGCTTTAAGACCTGCCGGGGAATTTTGTGCCTTTTCAGGATCGATGGGGAATCAACTCCGCTTAGAGAAAGTATTGCTGAATCTTGTCTCACTCTGCGGGGCGTTGAGATGATTTGGTCACATTCTTCAGTCGAAACTACCTTGGTACCTTGGCGGGCAAAGCAACCAGACTGCACCAGATAACTTCACAATGCCCCTGTCTCTGATGTCACCTGTAATTAATCTTTTGTTTTATATGCAAATATTTATGAATCAGCAATTTTAATGTCAAATGCACATATCAAAAATGAACATTGGACGTTCTTCGCAAGACAAAACAGAAAAAAGGAAAAACAATGGCAATTTATATGGACCAGTGAATTTGTATTGATTTGAACTTTGCCTGTGAATAGGCGTTTTTGTACAAGAGGCTGACATCCTAGTAAGAGGATGCCACCGAATAACATAGAGTTTACAATTTTTGAAAAGAAAACAAAACAGCTATGTGAACAATCCCACTGGGTTCCAACTCTGCTATCGCCTTTATGTCTTCAAGTGTCTCATCACTTTGTTGCTTGGTTGAAGATGAAGCTGATTGGTCGATGCCGAAATCTGAGCCAGATAGTTGATGCCGAATTCCGGATGCGGAGTGATCCAATGAGACATAGTGTTACGCTTTATCCCTAACTTTTGCCTGGACCGCCCTTTCGGGTTTTCAGTCCACCGGGATACCCATTTTTGCCCAAGCCGCCTTTTCAGGTTTTCGACTTGCCGGGTGTACAGATTTTTATTCATTTCATCCCTTATTTTTGCCCGAACCCTTTTGGTTCGTCGGGAAGCCCTTATTTTTACCTAGGTATGTCAACCTAGCGGGTATTTTATTTATGCGTAGTATTTTTTCACTATGTCTGCATTGGCGGGGTGAGGAAGGTCGTCACCATCCATGGTGGTTAGGATCATGGCTCCTCCTGAAAACACATGCTTAACCACAAATGGCCCTTCGTATGTAGGGGTCCATTTGCCCCGGGGATCACTTTGAGGAAGGATGATGCGTTTGATTACCAGGTCCCCAACTTGATACTCTTGTGGTCTGACTTTCTTGTTAAATGCCCTGATCATCCGTTTTTGATATGTCTGACCATGACAGATAGCGGTGAGCCTCTTTTTCTTAATCAGATTTAATTGATCAAGTCGAGTCTGGATCCAGTCATCTTCGCTCAAGTCCGCGTCCTTCATTATCCGGAGAGAGGGTATCTGAACTTCAATTGGCAAGACTGCCTCCATGCCATAGACCAAGGAGAAAGGAGTTGCCCTGGTTGACGTCCTTGCTGAGGTACGATACCCATGAAGAGTGAACGGTAACATCTCGTGCCAATCTTTATAGGTCACTGTCATCTTCTGCACAATTTTATTGATATTTTTATTAGCTGCCTCTACAGCCCCATTCATCTTCGGCCGGTAGGGGGAAGAATCGTGGTGCTGTATCTTGAATTGTTCACAGAGTTCAGTGATCATCGTGTTATTGAGATTGGTACCATTGTCCGTAATGATTCTTTCCGGGATGCCGTACCGACAAATCAGATTATGCCGGATGAAACGTGCCACGACGCTCTTGGTTACTGTGGCGTAGGAAGCTGCCTCAACCCACTTTGTGAAATAATCGATCGCCACTAAGATGAAGCGATTCCCATTGGATGCCGTCGGTCGGATCTTACCGATCATATCAATCCCCCACATTGCAAAAGGCCAAGGTGCCGTCAGGATGTTCAGAGGAACCGGCGGAATATGCACCTTGTCAGCATAGATCTGGCATTTATGACAAGTTCGAGAGTGTTGGTAACAATCAGCTTCCATTGTGGACCAGAAATATCCTGCCCGAAGGATTTTCTTAGCCATGGTGTGTCCACTGGAATGTGTTCCAAATGTACCTTCATGCAGTTCTATCATGATCTTCTCTGCTTCAGCCTTATCCACACAATGTAGTAGAGTTGAATCATGATTCCATTTGTAGAGAATGCCGTTGCTGATGAAGAATTTTGCCGCAAACCTTCTCATAAATTTCTTGTCATTGACAGATGCGCCTTCAGGGTATTCCTGAGCTTCCAAGTACCTCTTCACCTCATGATACCAGGGTTTTTCAGTCACCTTTTCGGCCTCAAGATCGCAGCAATATGCCGGTTCGTCCAACTTCCAGATAATGATTCGGGGAGCCTCATTGTCCCATTTAACTTTGAACATTGAAGACATCGTAGCTAGTGCGTCCGCTAGCTGATTCTCCTCTCTTGGGAAGTGCTCAAAAGTTATTTCTTCAAAGTGGGGAAGCAAGGTCAACACATACTCCTTGTAAGGAATAAGATTTGGGTGTTTCGTATCCCACTCGCCTTTGATCTGATTGATCACGAGAGCGGAATCTCCGAAGACACTCAGAAATTTGATCCTTAAGTCGATTGCAGCTTGTAAACCCATGATACATGCTTCATATTCTGCCATGTTGTTGGTGCAGTTGAAACACAATCGGGCGGTGAGTGGAGTATGAGTTCCTTTGGGAGATATGATTACAGCGCTGACGCTGTTACCCAAAGCATTGGAGGCTCCGTCAAAATGCATAGACCATCGGGATCCTTCCTCAGGTCCTTCATCCGGTCCAGGTACTTCACAGTCGGTTACCACCATGATGTCTTCGTCCGGAAAATCAAAGTTCAATGATTGGTAATCGTCCACAGGTTGGTGTGCCAAATGATCTGCCAGTACACTTCCCTTAATTGCTTTCTGAGTTGTATACTGGATGTCATACTCTGTCAAGATCATTTGCCATCTCGCTATTCTTCCAGACAGAGCGGGCTTTTCAAATATGTACTTGATGGGATCCATCTTTGAAATCAACAAAGTGGTGTGAGTCAGCATATACTGTCTCAGCCGGCGAGTAGCCCATACTAGAGCGCAGCAAGTTTTCTCAAGCAGTGAGTAACGAGACTCACAGTCGGTAAAATTTTTGCTCAAGTAATAAATAGCGTGCTCTTTTCGGCCAGACTCGTCATGCTTCCCCAGCACACACCCCATTGAATTGTCAAGTACTGTCAAGTATAATATTAGAGGTCTTCCTTCCACTGGTGGCATAAGAATGGGTGGCTCTTGGAGGTACTCCTTTATCTTTTCAAAGGCGGCCTGACATTCATCGTTCCAGCGTACTACTTGATCTTTCTTCAGTAATTTGAAGATTGGCTCACAAGTAGCAGTCAGATGTGAGATGAATCGGGCAATGTAATTCAGTCGTCCCAGGAAGCCTCTGACTTCTTTCTCTGTCTTTGGAGTCGGCATCTCTTGTATGGCTTTTACCTTGGCAGGGTCCACCTGAATACCTTTGTCACTTACAATGAAACCTAGCAATTTTCCGGACCTCACCCCAAAGGTGCATTTGTTGGGATTCAATCTCAGCTTGTATAATTTTAGTCGGTCAAACAGCTTCCTCAAATGATCAAGGTGCTCCTCCTCAGTTTGAGACCTTGCAATCATGTCATCAACGTATACCTCAATCTCATGATGGATCATATCATGAAATAAAGCAACCATGGCACGTTGATAGGTTGCCCCAGCATTTTTCAACCCGAATGGCATGACCTTGTAGCAGAAGGTGCCCCACTGAGTCACAAAGGTAGTCTTTTCCATATCCTCCGGAGCCATCTTGATCTGGTTATACCCTGAAAAACCATCCATGAAGGAGAAAACCTTGTGTTGAGCAGTATTGTCAACAAGAACATCGATGTGAGGTAAGGGGAAGTCATCCTTGGGGCTTGCCCTGTTCAAATCCCTGTAGTCGACACACATTCTGACTTTACCGTCCTTCTTTGGCACCGACACCACATTGGCAACCCACTGAGGGTAAGAAGTTACTGCTAGAAACCCGACGTCGAATTGCTTCATAACCTCAGCCTTGATCTTTTCTGACATCTTTGGGCGCATACGGCGGACCTTTTGCTTTACTGGAGGGCAGTCTTCCTTGGTTGGTAGGTGATGAACTACAATGTCGGCATCCAAACCAGGCATATCTTCATAGGACCAAGCAAATATCTCCATGTAATCATGTAGCATCTAGATCAATCGTTGCTTCACGCCGAGCTCTAGATTAGCCCCAATCTTGACCTCTTTCCTATCTGTCTCAGTACCCAGGTTAATCGTTTCTACCGGCTCTTCATGTGGTTGAATATCCCTCTCTTCCTGGAGTAGCAGTCTTGCGAGTTCACCAGGCACTTCACAATCATCTTCACCTTCGTCTTCGGCCAAGTTGATCGGATTCTCGAAGTCATAACTGGCGGTAGCAGAGCTGTTATTAGTGAGATCCAGAGTGGATTGAAACCTGTATAAGTGAGTGTGTGTAAATATAGCTGTTTTGCAATATATAACACAAA
The DNA here is from genome assembly GCA_948472305.1 of Vicia faba. Lineage (NCBI taxonomy): Eukaryota > Viridiplantae > Streptophyta > Magnoliopsida > Fabales > Fabaceae > Vicia > Vicia faba. Next base: position 75,146,943 of record OX451735.1, read on the forward strand.
AAGAAAAAAAAAAGCACAAGATTTGAAATGCAACAAACGTCCAATGTTTTGATTGATGATATATGGAAATGTCATACAAAAAGCCCTCACAAATGGAGCTACGATGCCCCGGGTAGGACACCGAGCCAACAAAGTTTTAACATATTGTTTGTTACAAATTGGAGATCAAAAGAAATTAATTACTGCGTGACAAATGTGATAGGTGTAAAATCCTTTTCCGTCCAGTTGCTTGGTCCGTTGCTGGTGGTTGGATAGATCCAACTGTCAAACTCCGCTTCCTCTACGTCCTCCTCGATAGCATTCACCCTTGGGTCTGAGATAAACACCGGAGCCTTTCTGATCTTGTCCTTGCGCACAGCTCTCTGAGCCTCTGCAGTAAAGCCCAGCCCAAACTTGTCGTTCTTTTGAGTGAAGTCAGGAAGCTGACCCCAGTTTGCACAATTGCCTTTCTCGATTACAGCCTGGGCATCCTTCAAGGACGCCATCTTCAACGGAAAATCTTCTTCAATCACTGCCTCAGCTGATGCCAACACTGGAGGTACTTCCTCAAAATGCTGAAAGGGGGTTTCAATAAACTCCCCGTCCATCTCGATATACCGGAATGAATTCAAGTGACTAACCATGTATTCCTCCTCACCCTGCACAGTAACGATCTTCCCTTTGACAGGGTATTTAAGCTTTTGGTGTAGAGTGGATGTTACTGCCCCAGCTTTGTGAATCCAGGGTCGTCCTAACAAGCAGGAGTAAGATGGACGAATATCCATTACATAGAATGTTGAGTTGAAAACTTGGGAACCCACACGAATAGGGATGTCCACTTCACCGTGCACCATCCTCTTAGAACCGTCGAAGGCTCTAACGATGATGTTACTAGGTTTCAACTCCAGGCCCTCACAATCCAATCGATCCAATGCTTTCTTGGGCAAAACATTCAGGGAAGAGTCGGTATCCACTAACACGTGTGGGAGAGTAGTGCCCCTGCATTCTATGGAAACATGCAGGGCATCATTGTTATTTTTCCCTTTGGCGGTAAGGTCAACATCTGAGAACCCCAAGCCGTTGTCAGCCGTCAAATTAGCCACACAGTCAGTGAATTGATCTGCGGAGGTCTATTGCGGCACATGGGCCGTTTTCAGAAATGAAATCAAGGCTTTTGCATGGGCTTCTGAGCATAGTAGCAATGATAACATAGAGATTTTGGAGGGAGTATGCCACAACTGTTCAACAACATTAAAGTCACTCTTTTTGATAATTTTAAGGATTTCCTCCATTTCTTGCTGGGAGGCTTCCACAACAGTCTTCTTTTTTGGCGCCTCCGTCCTGGCAAGCGAATCGGTAGCAACTTCTTTGCCCCGAGTATTAGAGGACTCAGCGGCAGTAGTAGACACAAGAACTTGAACTGGAACATGCACACTTGCGGGTGTGATGGTGAGAGGTTTTCGGATAACTGGCGGTGCAATGTCAGGTGAGAAGAGCCTGCCACTGCGGGTAATCTTGGCGGGACCAGTGATGTTACTGATACTAGTATTGGTGTTGAACTCCTGCTTCACTCCAAGCACATACACGTCGGCCCCATAATGACATGGAACAGCTTTATCAGACTCATACGGGAGAGGCCCTGGGACAGTAATAGTGATGGGTGCAACAGACATAATTTGGACTGGTTTCTTCACGGGAGCTTTGACAGGATTGTAAATTGTGACAACAGATATTTCTTCAACGGGAACAAACGGAACAGCAGTTTTCTTGAACATAATTTCCTTGCTATCCATCAGGCTTTGGATGCCTGATTTCAGCAGCGGACAACCGGTAGGGATAACAGCACACAGGAGGCAACCCTTGCTACAACCCAGAAATAAACCGGCTAGTAGCAAGTTCCTCTTAACAGTCAAAAGAGGGGTAACAACTTCATTCACCGAAACAGCATACAACTCTTCCTCAATGGCATTTACTCTATGTTGGGGCATAGGGGCAGTTACAACATTCGGTCTCTCAGGCGCTTCAAACTGAATTTCCTTTGCGTCGATAAGATCTTGCACTTTGTTTCTCAAGGCCCAGCAATCATCAGTAGTGTGCCCGGGACTATCAGAATGATAAGCACACCGGGCATTTGGGTTATACTTAGGAGACGCAGTGTTGACGACCTTAGGAGCTTCTTTGATGGTCACCAAGTTGGTTGATAACAGTTGGGGTAAAATTTGAGATAAGGTCATGCTTAGCCGAGTATACTGCCTCTTGGGCCTTTCACCTCTTTGTTGATTGTACTGCTGAGGAGCAGCAGCAGGTTTTGAAATGACCAAAGCATTGACGGCTTGGCGACTTTCGGGTTTGACTTGTCTTCTAGGACCATAGACGGCACTTGCTTCTTTCTTGAAAGGCCTTTTCTCAGTACTTGTGGAGGCAGCTTTTTGTATCTTTCCCGACCTGATGCCAGCTTCAATTCTTTCTCCCGTCAGAATCAAATCCGTAAACCCGGCGGAGGAGTTACCAACCAAATGATTGAAAAATGGACCGGACAAAGTCCCTAGGAACATATCAACCAGCTCACGATCCGTCAATGGAGGCTGCACCCTGCCAGCCAAATCTCTCCATTTTTGTGCATATTCTTTGAACCCCTCACCCGTTCCTAGAGACATACCCTGAAGTTGGGTACGCGTTGGAGCGAGATCAGAATTGTATTGATATTGTCTGTAGAATGCGGTTGCCAAATCTTCCCAGTGTCAGATGCTAGTTCCATCTAATTGGTAGAACCATTCAAGCTGCGACCCCGGGAGGCTATCTTGGAAGAAGTGAATCCAAAGGTTCTTATCCGCCGTGTAAGGTTGGATCTTCCTTACGTACGACCTCAGATGCAGCTTTGGGCAGGAGACCCCATCATACTTGGCGAAGGCAGGCGCCTTAAACTTGTGTGGAATTACTACCCCAGAAGATAACCCCAGATCTCCGAAATCCAGTCCCGGCACATTCTGAATTTCCATGGCGCTCAAGCGGTCCTCCAATTGCTTGTATCTGTCAGCAGCAGGTGGGTATTGTTCGTCATTGTAGTCCGTCTCGTTGTCGGAGACTGCGGGACTAGGAGCTCCTCCCCCTTGGGGACTGTTTTTCTCAGCAGAAGAAGTAGTTGGATCAGCTTCATTATGGAGTGTGTTCCCAAATCTGCGTCCAGTGTTGAACAACGCAGTCCTCTTTTTCTTCTTCTTCTTTAGGAGTAGAGTCTTCAACTCTTGCTGACCTTGGGCCAGGCTCAGGACCATTTCTTGAAACTGGGCACTTTGGGCCTGAAGGGCCTTGATTGCTTGCTCACTAGATGAGTCTGGATTCATGATGACTGTTCAAAATAAACAGCGAGGGAGATTAAGCTACCTGTGAAATAGGGTACCTGCTATGCATATGGTGCAATGGAATGCGTATGTTTTATGTTTTCAAAGACAAACAAGATTCAAATTTGTAGACAAAAAAGGGAAACACACTTCATTAGATTAAAATTTTCAATTGTTCAACAATTTGCCCTTAGGAATTACAGGAATGAAAAATACTGGAAAGGAAATAAAAGCTATAAAAGGAAATATCCAAAGCCTATCAGTGCTCCCATGGCCTCCTTTTCTCAGTGTTGATGTAGTTGTTCAGGACCCTCTCTTCCTCCAATTGCTTAGTCAGCCTCTGGATCTTCCGTTCCTGCTCGTTGAACTTCTCCCGATAGAAATCCCGTTCTTCCTTTAGCCGCGCCCAAGATCTCTTCATTGTGTCAAAATCAATAGGTATCTGAGGAGGGAGGACAGTTGGAGGAACCCCATCTTCATCAGGAGATTCAAGAATGAGAGGTCTAACAGCTTCGTACGGCATACCTAACCTCTGAGCACGGACGCGGACCCATTTGCAATAGGGTTCCAATGGTAGAGAAGTCTTTGGTCCCAACTCATGTGGGTCAGCTTTGTGAATTCTATCCCAAGCTCTAATGAATCCATGGCGTAGTTTGTCACTGTCTGCCTGAAACTCAAAATGGAAGTAAGGAACCAGCATTTCATGAGGCCCATATCCTCTGGCTCTTCCAAACTGACGGAGGGCTAAGCATGGATTGTAAGAGATTCCTCCTTGGATACCAATCAACGGAACATTAGGGTATTCTCCGCAACGGTCAACAACAGCTACCTCATCCAAACCTCTGAGAGTCCAGGTGATGTCATTATCACTGAGAGACATTAACCTCCGAGCCCAACCTTTTCCTTCTTCATTCTTCAGCACGAACTTAGGAAGGTGCGAAATAAACCACCTCACTAGCAAAGGAGCACAACACCACGGAGTTCCCCGTTTTCGAGCGGTACGAGCATAGAGTTGTTGTAGAATATCACCCAAAAGAGTGGGTACCGGATTCTGAGACATGAAGATCCTTATGACATGGATACTGATAAAGGTGTCAGGGTTGGGAAACAATACCAGACCATAGATCAAAAGAGCCAGAATATCCTCGTACGCCTTGAAGTCCAAATCATTCCAGAAATCATTAGCCTTGCCAACCAGAAATTTGACCAAAAAGCCCTTGACCCCATTTCTAGTTTCCCAGTTAGCTAATACCTCTTCTTTGATCAAGGGGAGAATTGCAGCAATCTCTTCAGGCCTAGGAGTCTTTTCCAAACCAGTGAATGGAGTTTGTTCCAAGACAGGGATCCCAAGCAGGTAAGAGAATTCTTCCAGGGTAGGAACCGACTGGAAGTCTTGAAAGGTGAAACAATGATACAGAGGATCATAAAACTGGGTCAGAACACTTATCAGTTGTTGGTCCCACTTTGCAGTGACCAAGCCAAGGAGAGAACCATGTCTGCTGATGAAGGAAGAAGTGTTTGGAATCCTACCAACCAAATCCTTGAGCAAAGTTGGTGGTTGAACAAAGTTGAGCCGGACAGTATTCCTACGCACGGGCATCATGATGTCCTACAAAACAGAGCAAAGATGAAACTCTTTTGTCTTTGAAATGGGTTAGTCCTTTATACAGGATGCATGCAATGGTATGATGGCATGATGCTATGATGAGGCACACCACAAGTATTCACATAGGCAAGCATGGTAAGGCACACAAGTCACACAAGACACCCTTAGGTTTCAGGCCAGCATGAATTTCAGGTATTACCCTCTTTTGGTTTTGTTGGTTAAAAACCTGTCCTATCAAAAGTAACCGGGTTCTAGGGGATCTCAAATCATTGGCTACCCTCAATCGGTCATAACTCCAGCATCGCAATCTTTTCTCGCGGCCAGAACCATCTCGAGAGTTTAGCCTCAATGAGTGTAGCATACTGCTACTGTCCTAATAGCCAAGTTTGGTCAATTTAGGGTTCTAAGGTTGGTTGGTGTTTAATGACTCCTTAGAAGACCTATATTCTCCCCGTTGCAACATAAGGGATATAGGTACAGACCAAGATGCCACACCAACGTAGCCACTGCTTCACCCATGTCGGTCTACGCCGGACAGGTCCCTCACAGATTATGCTACCTAAAAAGGGTATTTCCCAGATCCGGGTTAGGATCTATGAAACTCCGATGCAAAGCCCACAAATATAAAAGCAAACAAAGCAAACAATTGAAAACAAAGGTGATCTAAGCCCTAAGGTTACTCCACTTCATAAGTATTCCCCAGCAGAGTCGCCAGTTCTGTGATACGGTGGGAGAACTGACTTGAGGTTTTGCGTTTGTTTTCGCAAATGTTTCGGTTGAGCAAGAGTCGCCACCGACTTTTTATTTTATCCTAAGGAAAGGTTAAAAAGCACAGCAAAAACCTTTGAGATGTTTTCTTGGGTTCGGGGAGTAGATTATAGAAAGGGAAGGTGTTAGCACCCTTTCTATCCATGGTTATCCATGGGCTCTTAGTTACTTGCTTAGATCAACTTTCCTTAATTTTCAATTATTTGAAATGGTGCTCTTGTGTGTGTGGGTTTAAAAATGTTTTGAAAAGAGGCCAATGTGGTGGCAACCTTTGTAATGATCCATGTTGGGATGTATACAAAGGTGTATGTCTTTTGAAAAGGTTTTCATTTGTTTTTGAAAGTTTGTTTTGAAAGTGTTGTGAGGTGTGGTTTTAAAAAATAGACAAGTGTTTTTGTTTTGCAAGTTCGATTCAAGTAACTAAGAGGTTATCTACTCCTAAATTTCTCAAAGATTATTGCTATGTTTTAACCCTTTTAACAAGTTTGTTCCACCATTGTATTTGGTGGACAATCTCATGTTAGGATGTGAAAGGGACGGGCGCGGGTCATCGTTTAGACCATAATTGCAATGGTGCCAAGTATCTTTGGGCATTTTCTTTAAGGGACTTGATCATTTGTTTAGGTAAACATTTTGAAAGTGTTATCGAGGGACTATGATCATTCAATTTGTTTGTTTTGCCCAAAGAGACCTAACATACAACATGGCCCAATTTTGAAAGGCAACAAGTTGAATACCCTAGGGGATGCAAGTGTGATTTGTGTATCCATTTTCATGCTTGTTTGTCTTGAGATTAGGTCATAACTATTTTGTCGTTTTTCGCATACAAACCCTAATTCTAACATGGTATAATTGGAAAGTAATAAAGTGCGAAAATAAATTTACTAAGCTATTACAAAACCAAATATGGGAAGGGGGGTACAAATGTTCAAATGGGGATTTTGACAAGGAATTTAAACCTAAAACTATTACATCAATATTGAAATATTTTACAAGATGATTAATTTACATAGATTAAATAAAATAAGACAAATATGCAAGAATGCAAAAAGAATTTTTATATGTATGAAAAAAGAATTATTTATGTAAAATAAAAAAAGAAAATAAAAAGATATTATTTTTTTGGAGTATTTTCATATTTAGGGCAAAACCCTAATTTTATTAAATAAAATGTATTATTATTTAATTTAATACAAGTATTTATTTATTATGTACAAAAATAAAATAAAATGAAGTATATTTATAAAAAGTATTTTTTCATGTCAAATATTAATAAAATGAAAAATATAGGTATTTTTGTATTTTAACCTAAATATATATATATATATATATATATATATATATATATATATATATATATATATATATATATATATATATTATATATATATATTAAGTTCTAAATATGTATTATATATAAAAATAATAATATTTAATATTTAATAAAAAAAGTATTTTTCTATAAAATATTTTCAGAAAGTAAAACAAAAATAAAAGTGTATAAAAATATATTTGCACTATTTTAGTATTTTAAACAAAAATATATGTATTTATCTATTTATGTATAAACTAAAAGAAAACTAAATAAATGCCTAATAAATTCAAAAATGTTGAGAAAAAATATTTTTATATATTTAATATCATGAGAAAAAATAAATAAGTCAATCAAAAAAAGAAAAAGTTAAAAAGTCAAAGAAATAAGCAAAATGGGCTCAGGGGGTTCAGAAGCAATTATGTGGTGCAAAAAGAAAAGTCAACACAAGCCCAGCCCATGAAGACCTTTCTTCAACCTCCAGCCTTCTGTTTGAACAAAACACGCGCCACTTTCTTCCATTGCAAGGTCCTGATTCCTTGAGTTTTAGCAAAAACTTCCAACATCAAAACTGTTAAGCATCTTCCCACGAATTCACACATATAAAAAACATGTTTTAACTCTCAGAAATGAGAGAGAATTTCTTCTCTCCCAATTCTTAACCTAATTTTTGTTCAAAGTTCAGACATCAAATTCTTGCAACACACATAATATAAATAAAATCTAATTATATGGGTATGTTCAGGGCAATGATTATGACATATTCTCTTCACAAACCTAAAGCTAACAATGCCTAATAAGAGAGATACGAATTCAAAAACTTACCTGTTCAGTTGAAGTTCTATCTGGCAATGGAGAAGCTCTCAGTGCAAGGTGATGATTGGGATAGCTTCCATGAGGTCCAGGGATGCTATTCCAAGCTTTACTTTGTCTTGAAAGCTTTTGAATCGAGCTAGAGCACTTCACCTGCAAATCAGAAATGTGAAAATGGTGGAACCAGTTAGAGGGATTACAGGTTGTGTTTTAGCTTTTGGTTAGCTTGCATAAATGGTAGGGAAGGTGTATGAACTGGTTTGGGCAAGAATGCTTGAAAGGATTGAGAGTTGGAACTCAATCTGCAGAGGTTGCTCTGTTTGAGCAGTTTCAAGGTGATTCTGAGTTTTGGGATGGATTGGAGGTAAAAGGCTCGTGCTTTTTGCTTGGTTGAGATGTGTGGAATGTGCTTGATAAGTTTGTCTAAGTGTTTGTAAGCTGAGATGGAAGTTGGTACAAGTTATGCTATCTTACTTGAACTTGAAGCAAGCAATGGCCACTTGATCATTCTAGCCTGTACAGGCCCTTATACTATGCTGCACATATTGGCCTTGATCAGTGCAATTTTCTCACAAACTTGTGCCAAGAAGATTTGGATTGTACCACTTGGATTGCAAACTTGACATAAAGTTTTACTTTTTCAAAATGGAATAATGCTTTTTCTAGTTTAGGGTTCATTCTCCATGTAATGTCCAAAGACTTAGAATAACAACTTGGTTCAATGGTTTTGCATTAAATTTATGAGTGTCAAAGGGTTTTAGGACCTGTAATGTAGCTTAAGCATGCTGAGATTAAAATGCATAGTGTTATGAACATGTACATGGCCAAGAACAAAAGTGACTTTTTCCCATTTTGCAAAATTCGATTCTCCCTAACCATGAGGTTGTTTGAGAAGTTCTTGGACATTTTAGAAAGCTTGGAATGTGTACTACAATCCATCTTTGAAATGAAAATTGAAATTCCAAGTGGAAGTGTATGTAAAATGGTCTTGAAGTTAGGTAGAAAACCTTGTCAAAAAGGTCAAATTTTCACTAAGTTATGAATGGTTTAGTGCCCTTATTCAAAAATTTGTAACTTGAGATACAAGCCTCATTTGGGAAAACTTTGTGAATCAAAGTTGTAGATTATGCAACAAGCTACAACTTTCATGTTTTGACTTTTGTTTGAATCCAAATGAATCTTGGTGAGAAAGTGAGGCAAAGTTGGGAAAAAATTACGGTTTTCCATAACTTAGAAAAATTCTAAGTTATGAAAAATTCCCATTTCAAACCCTAATTTGCATTTCTTGGTTTCTTGGTGAACAAGTTTCATGATTTGGTATGTTTTGATGAAAAATGAATCTTGACTCTTGATTTTGACCAAAAAGTCAAAGTTTGACTTTTCAGTATACAGTCAAAATTGATCAATTGACTGGGAAATTCAACTGTCAACCTTGTGTACTTGGGATCTCTTGAGTTTGTTGAGCATGTCAAGATAATTCCATGGGGTCCTTGAGTCCATATGTGAGCTTGTTTTGCCATTGGCTAGGTCAAACAGTAAAAAATTACCCTTGTGCATTCAAAACCCTAAAAATGACCATTTTGCCCTTTTGGTGATCTGATCAAATTTCTTGTGGAATTGTGATCCAAACTTGATAAAATGGTTCATGTGAGTTCATAATGTTGATGTGGGTCAATTTTCATGAGATTTGACTGTCAATTGGCCACAGTTGACTTTTTCCCAATACAGTTGATTTCTAGGTCATCTGTCCAATTGACTGGGCAAAACTTGGAATCAAGACTTGAAACTTGGTATGGATAAACTTGGGAGTCCAATATGAAGCATGAAAGTCATCTTAGGCATTTTAGGTCAAAACATCTTTGTTCAAACACAAACCCTAACTTGGGTCCACAGTGCAAGGAGAAGTCTTGAGCAGAGGAAACCCTAACTGGATCTTGATCTTCAAGGTTTTTGTGATGAGAAAATGTTGGGGAAATGGGAGGGCAAATTTTGGGGTACAACAGTTGCCCCTGTTCAATCTTCTTGAACCTGAAGAGTTAGATTGGCAAGTTTGCCTTTCGTGACTCGAGGGTAAAAGGAGATTGGACACTAGAGTGCCCGGAAATTTGCACTCGCATGTCGAAGTATCAGTAATGTGATGTTGGGAATGGGCTTATAGATGCCATTTGGAAGTGTTGATCGCATAAGAGATTCCTTAGAGAAAACTTGTGTATTTGAGAAAGGCAGATGTTTTCCTGGCTTGTTACAGGTGTTTGATCTTCAGTCTCCTTATGTAGATATGCCCTGGCTAGATACAGGTATCGAATCTACAATCGGTTGTTCACAGATGTGCCCTGGCTGGATACAGGAGTTTGATCTTCAGTCTCCTTATGTAGATATGCCCTGGCTAGATACAGGTATCGAATCTACAATCGGTTGTTCACAGATGTGCCCTGGCTGGATACAGGAGTCGAATCTGGAAATATCGTCAATAGATATGCCCTGGCTGGATACAGGAATCGAATCTTCGAACTCTTCAGACGTGCCCTGGCTAGATACAGGAATCGAGTCTGGAAATATGGTCAACAGATATGCCTTGGCTGGATACAGGAGTCGAATCTGGAATTGTGATAGTTGGTAGATATGCCCTGGCTGGATACAGGAATCGAATCTTCGAACTCTTCAGACGTGCCCTGGCTAGATACAGGAATCGAGTCTGGAAACTGATCACTCTCAGATGTGCCCTGGCTAGATACAGGTATCGAATCTGGGATTGTGACAGTTGAAGGTAGTTGTCTTTGGGATCGTCTTTTTCCCTGAAAAGGCAAAAACATAAGTTGTACGCAATGTCATGATGTATGATATGCATGATGTCATGATGTTCAACATGAGATAGTGTTGTATGCACTTTATCATGTATGTAAGCAAGATGTATGAAAATGTGAAATGTTTATGAATGTAATTTTGTCTTAGGAAAATAAATCCTTGACGAACGGCCGGGGGGTTGCTCTGTGGCAGAGATACTTTGCTGAAGTTTGATGAGAGGTCTGCTGAGGACTTCAATGATGGATTCCGCTGGGGATAATGATGATAAACTCCGCTGGGGATAACCAAAGATAACCTCCGTTTGGGAATGAAAGAACTTTGCCGAGGGCGAACTTCCGTGGCAATTAGCTGAGGATAACCCAGTTATAAGCCCTTGTGAGGAATAACTCTGAATAAAGCTCGGGAGAGACGTCCGTATCCTGCAGGGAACAAGCTTCCAGAATTTACCGGGGATGAGCTTTAAGACCTGCCGGGGAATTTTGTGCCTTTTCAGGATCGATGGGGAATCAACTCCGCTTAGAGAAAGTATTGCTGAATCTTGTCTCACTCTGCGGGGCGTTGAGATGATTTGGTCACATTCTTCAGTCGAAACTACCTTGGTACCTTGGCAGGCAAAGCAACCAGACTGCACCAGATAACTTCACAATGCCCCTGTCTCTGATGTCACCTGTAATTAATCTTTTGTTTTATATGCAAATATTTATGAATCAGCAATTTTAATGTCAAATGCACATATCAAAAATGAACATTGGACGTTCTTCGCAAGACAAAACAGAAAAAAGGAAAAACAATGGCAATTTATATGGACCAGTGAATTTGTATTGATTTGAACTTTGCCTGTGAATAGGCGTTTTTGTACAAGAGGCTGACATCCTAGTAAGAGGATGCCACCGAATAACATAGAGTTTACAATTTTTGAAAAGAAAACAAAACAGCTATGTGAACAATCCCACTGGGTTCCAACTCTGCTATCGCCTTTATGTCTTCAAGTGTCTCATCACTTTGCTGCTTGGTTGAAGATGAAGCTGATTGGTCGATGCCGAAATCTGAGCCAGATAGTTGATGCCGAATTCCGGATGCGGAGTGATCCAATGAGACATAGTGTTACGCTTTATCCCTAACTTTTGCCTGGACCGCCCTTTCGGGTTTTCAGTCCACCGGGATACCCATTTTTGCCCAAGCCGCCTTTTCAGGTTTTCGACTTGCCGGGTGTACAGATTTTTATTCATTTCATCCCTTATTTTTGCCCGAACCCTTTTGGTTCGTCGGGAAGCCCTTATTTTTACCTAGGTATGTCAACCTAGCGGGTCTTTTATTTATGCGTAGTATTTTTTCACTATGTCTGCATTGGCGGGGTGAGGAAGGTCGTCACCATCCATGGTGGTTAGGATCATGGCTCCTCCTGAAAACACATGCTTAACCACAAATGGCCCTTCGTATGTAGGGGTCCATTTGCCCCGGGGATCACTTTGAGGAAGGATGATGCGTTTGATTACCAGGTCCCCAACTTGATACTCTTGTGGTCTGACTTTCTTGTTAAATGCCCTGATCATCCGTTTTTGATATGTCTGACCATGACAGATAGCGGTGAGCCTCTTTTTCTCAATCAGATTTAATTGATCAAGTCGAGTCTGGATCCAGTCATCTTCGCTCAAGTCCGCGTCCTTCATTATCCGGAGAGAGGGTATCTGAACTTCAATTGGCAAGACTGCCTCCATGCCATAGACCAAGGAGAAAGGAGTTGCCCTGGTTGACGTCCTTGCTGAGGTACGATACCCATGAAGAGTGAACGGTAACATCTCGTGCCAATCTTTATAGGTCACTGTCATCTTCTGCACAATTTTATTGATATTTTTATTAGCTGCCTCTACAGCCCCATTCATCTTCGGCCGGTAGGGGGAAGAATCGTGGTGCTGTATCTTGAATTGTTCACAGAGTTCAGTGATCATCGTGTTATTGAGATTGGTACCATTGTCCGTAATGATTCTTTCCGGGATGCCGTACCGACAGATCAGATTATGCCGGATGAAACGTGCCACGACGCTCTTGGTTACTGTGGCGTAGGAAGCTGCCTCAACCCACTTTGTGAAATAATCGATCGCCACTAAGATGAAGCGATTCCCATTGGATGCCGTCGGTCGGATCTTACCGATCATATCAATCCCCCACATTGCAAAAGGCCAAGGTGCCGTCAGGATGTTCAGAGGAACCGGCGGAATATGCACCTTGTCAGCATAGATCTGGCATTTATGACAAGTTCGAGAGTGTTGGTAACAATCAGCTTCCATTGTGGACCAGAAATATCCTGCCCGAAGGATTTTCTTAGCCATGGTGTGTCCACTGGAATGTGTTCCAAATGTACCTTCATGCAGTTCTATCATGATCTTCTCTGCTTCAGCCTTATCCACACAATGTAGTAGAGTTGAATCATGATTCCGTTTGTAGAGAATGCCGTTGCTGATGAAGAATTTTGCCGCAAACCTTCTCATAAATTTCTTGTCATTGACAGATGCGCCTTCAGGGTATTCCTGAGCTTCCAAGTACCTCTTCACCTCATGATACCAGGGTTTTTCAGTCACCTTTTCGGCCTCAAGATCGCAGCAATATGCCGGTTCGTCCAACTTCCAGATAATGATTCGGGGAGCCTCATTGTCCCATTTAACTTTGAACATTGAAGACATCGTAGCTAGTGCGTCCGCTAGCTGATTCTCCTCTCTTGGGAAGTGCTCAAAAGTTATTTCTTCAAAGTGGGGAAGCAAGGTCAACACATACTCCTTGTAAGGAATAAGATTTGGGTGTTTCGTATCCCACTCGCCTTTGATCTGATTGATCACGAGAGCGGAATCTCCGAAGACACTCAGAAATTTGATCCTTAAGTCAATTGCAGCTTGTAAACCCATGATACATGCTTCATATTCTGCCATGTTGTTGGTGCAGTTGAAACACAATCGGGCGGTGAGTGGAGTATGAGTTCCTTTGGGAGATATGATTACAGCGCTGACGCTGTTACCCAAAGCATTGGAGGCTCCGTCAAAATGCATAGACCATCGGGATCCTTCCTCAGGTCCTTCATCCGGTCCAGGTACTTCACAGTCGGTTACCACCATGATGTCTTCGTCCGGAAAATCAAAGTTCAATGATTGGTAATCGTCCACAGGTTGGTGTGCCAAATGATCTGCCAGTACACTTCCCTTAATTGCTTTCTGAGTTGTATACTGGATGTCATACTCTGTCAAGATCATTTGCCATCTCGCTATTCTTCCAGACAGAGCGGGCTTTTCAAATATGTACTTGATGGGATCCATCTTTGAAATCAACAAAGTGGTGTGAGTCAGCATATACTGTCTCAGCCGGCGAGTAGCCCATACTAGAGCGCAGCAAGTTTTCTCAAGCAGTGAGTAACGAGACTCACAGTCGGTAAAATTTTTGCTCAAGTAATAAATAGCGTGCTCTTTTCGGCCAGACTCGTCATGCTTCCCCAGCACACACCCCATTGAATTGTCAAGTACTGTCAAGTATAATATTAGAGGTCTTCCTTCCACTGGTGGCATAAGAATGGGTGGCTCTTGGAGGTACTCCTTTATCTTTTCAAAGGCGGCCTGACATTCATCGTTCCAGCGTACTACTTGATCTTTCTTCAGTAATTTGAAGATTGGCTCACAAGTAGCAGTCAGATGTGAGATGAATCGGGCAATGTAATTCAGTCGTCCCAGGAAGCCTCTGACTTCTTTCTCTGTCTTTGGAGTCGGCATCTCTTGTATGGCTTTTACCTTGGCAGGGTCCACCTGAATACCTTTGTCACTTACAATGAAACCTAGCAATTTTCCGGACCTCACCCCAAAGGTGCATTTGTTGGGATTCAATCTCAGCTTGTATAATTTTAGTCGGTCAAACAGCTTCCTCAAATGATCAAGGTGCTCCTCCTCAGTTTGAGACCTTGCAATCATGTCATCAACGTATACCTCAATCTCATGATGGATCATATCATGAAATAAAGCAACCATGGCACGTTGATAGGTTGCCCCAGCATTTTTCAACCCGAATGGCATGACCTTGTAGCAGAAGGTGCCCCACTGAGTCACAAAGGTAGTCTTTTCCATATCCTCCGGAGCCATCTTGATCTGGTTATACCCTGAAAAACCATCCATGAAGGAGAAAACCTTGTGTTGAGCAGTATTGTCAACAAGAACATCGATGTGAGGTAAGGGGAAGTCATCCTTGGGGCTTGCCCTGTTCAAATCCCTGTAGTCGACACACATTCTGACTTTACCGTCCTTCTTTGGCACCGACACCACATTGGCAACCCACTGAGGGTAAGAAGTTACTGCTAGAAACCCGACGTCGAATTGCTTCATAACCTCAGCCTTGATCTTTTCTGACATCTTTGGGCGCATACGGCGGACCTTTTGCTTTACTGGAGGGCAGTCTTCCTTGGTTGGTAGGTGATGAACTACAATGTCGGCATCCAAACCAGGCATATCTTCATAGGACCAAGCAAATATCTCCATGTAATCATGTAGCATCTAGATCAATCGTTGCTTCACGCCGAGCTCTAGATTAGCCCCAATCTTGACCTCTTTCCTATCTGTCTCAGTACCCAGGTTAATCGTTTCTACCGGCTCTTCATGTGGTTGAATATCCCTCTCTTCCTGGAGTAGCAGTCTTGCGAGTTCACCAGGCACTTCACAATCATCTTCACCTTCGTCTTCGGCCAAGTTGATCGGATTCTCGAAGTCATAACTGGCGGTAGCAGAGCTGTTATTAGTGAGATCCAGAGTGGATTGAAACCTGTATAAGTGAGTGTGTGTAAATATAGCTGTTTTGCAATATATAACACAAAAAGAAAAAAAAAAGCACAAGATTTGAAATGCAACAAACGTCCAATGTTTTGATTGATGATATATGGAAATGTCATACAAAAAGCCCTCACAAATGGAGCTACGATGCCCCGGGTAGGACACCGAGCCAACAAAGTTTTAACATATTGTTTGTTACAAATTGGAGATCAAAAGAAATTAATTACTGCGTGACAAATGTGATAGGTGTAAAATCCTTTTCCGTCCAGTTTCTTGGTCCGTTGCTGGTGGTTGGATAGATCCAACTGTCAAACTCCGCTTCCTCTACGTCCTCCTCGATAGCATTCACCCTTGGGTCTGAGATAAACACCGGAGCCTTTCTGATCTTGTCCTTGCGCACAGCTCTCTGAGCCTCTGCAGTAAAGCCCAGCCCAAACTTGTCGTTCTTTTGAGTGAAGTCAGGAAGCTGACCCCAGTTTGCACAATTGCCTTTCTCGATTACAGCCTGGGCATCCTTCAAGGACGCCATCTTCAACGGAAAATCTTCTTCAATCACTGCCTCAGCTGATGCCAACACTGGAGGTACTTCCTCAAAATGCTGAAAGGGGGTTTCAATAAACTCCCCGTCCATCTCGATATACCGGAATGAATTCAAGTGACTAACCATGTATTCCTCCTCACCCTGCACAATAACAATCTTCCCTTTGACAGGGTATTTAAGCTTTTGGTGTAGAGTGGATGTTACTGCCCCAGCTTTGTGAATCCAGGGTCGTCCTAACAAGCAGGAGTAAGATGGACGAATATCCATTACATAGAATGTTGAGTTGAAAACTTGGGAACCCACACGAATAGGGATGTCCACTTCACCGTGCACCATCCTCTTAGAACCGTCGAAGGCTCTAACGATGATGTTACTAGGTTTCAACTCCAGGCCCTCACAATCCAATCGATCCAATGCTTTCTTGGGAAAAACATTCAGGGAAGAGCCGGTATCCACTAACACGTGTGCGAGAGTAGTGCCCCTGCATTCTATGGAAACATGCAGGGCATCATTGTTATTTTTCCCTTTGGCGGTAAGGTCAGCATCTGAGAACCCCAAGCCGTTGTCAGCCGTCAAATTAGCCACACAGTCAGTGAATTGATCTGCGGAGGTCTATTGCGGCACATGGGCCGTTTTCAGAAATGAAATCAAGGCTTTTGCATGGGCTTCTGAGCATAGTAGCAATGATAACATAGAGATTTTGGAGGGAGTATGCCACAACTGTTCAACAACATTAAAGTCACTCTTTTTGATAATTTTAAGGATTTCCTCCATTTCTTGCTGGGAGGCTTCCACAACAGTCTTCTTTTTTGGCGCCTCCGTCCTGGCAAGCGAATCGGTAGCAACTTCTTTGCCCCGAGTATTAGAGGACTCAGCGGCAGTAGTAGACACAAGAACTTGAACTGGAACATGCACACTTGCGGGTGTGATGGTGAGAGGTTTTCGGATAACTGGCGGTGCAATGTCAGGTGAGAAGAGCCTGCCACTGCGGGTAATCTTGGCGGGACCAGTGATGTTACTGATACTGGTATTGGTGTTGAACTCCTGCTTCACTCCAAGCACATACACGTCGGCCCCATAATGCCATGGAACAGCTTTATCAGACTCATACGGGAGAGGCCCTGGGACAGTAATAGTGATGGGTGCAACAGACATAATTTGGACTGGTTTCTTCACGGGAGCTTTGACAGGATTGTAAATTGTGACAACAGATATTTCTTCAACGGGAACAAACGGAACAACAATTTTATTGAACATAATTTCCTTGCTATCCATCAGGCTTTGGATGCCTGATTTCAGCAGCGGACAACCGGTAGGGATAACAGCACACAGGAGGCAACCCTTGCTACAACCCGAAAATAAACCGGCTAGTAGCAAGTTCCTCTTAACAGTCAAAAGAGGGGTAACAACTTCATTCACCGAAACAGCATACAACTCTTCCTCAATGGCATTTACTCTATGTTGGGGCATAGGGGCAGTTACAACATTCGGTCTCTCAGGCGCTTCAAACTGAATTTCCTTTGCGTCGATAAGATCTTGCACTTTGTTTCTCAAGGCCCAGCAATCATCAGTAGTGTGCCCGGGACTATCAGAATGATAAGCACACCGGGCATTTGAGTTATACTTAGGAGACGCAGTGTTGACGACCTTAGGAGCTTCTTTGATGGTCACCAAGTTGGTTGATAACAGTTGGGGTAAAATTTGAGATAAGGTCATGCTTAGCCGAGTATACTGCCTCTTGGGCCTTTCACCTCTTTGTTGATTGTACTGCTGAGGAGCAGCAGCAGGTTTTGAAATGACCAAAGCATTGACGGCTTGGCGACTTTCGGGTTTGACTTGTCTTCTAGGACCATAGACGGCACTTGCTTCTTTCTTGAAAGGCCTTTTCTCAGTACTTGTGGAGGCAGCTTTTTGTATCTTTCCCGACCTGATGCCAGCTTCAATTCTTTCTCCCGTCAGAATCAAATCTGTAAACCCGGCAGAGGAGTTACCAACCAAATGATTGAAAAATGGACCGGACAAAGTCCCTAGGAACATATCAACCAGCTCACGATCCGTCAATGGAGGCTGCACCCTGCCAGCCAAATCTCTTCATTTTTGTGCATATTCTTTGAACCCCTCACCCGTTCCTAGAGACATACCCTGAAGTTGGGTACGCGTTGGAGCGAGATCAGAATTGTATTGATATTGTCTGTAGAATGCGGTTGCCAAATCTTCCCAGTGTCGGATGCTAGTTCCATCTAATTGGTAGAACCATTCAAGCTGCGAACCCGAGAGGCTATCTTGGAAGAAGTGAATCCAAAGGTTCTTATCCGCCGTGTAAGGTTGGATCTTCCTTACGTACGACCTCAGATGCAGCTTTGGGCAGGAGACCCCATCATACTTGGCGAAGGCAGGCGCCTTAAACTTGTGTGGAATTACTACCCCAGAAGATAACCCCAGATCTCCGAAATCCAGTCCCGGCACATTCTGAATTTCCATGGCGCTCAAGCGGTCCTCCAATTGCTTGTATCTGTCAGCAGCAGGTGGGTATTGTTCGTCATTGTAGTCCGTCTCGTTGTCGGAGACTGCGGGACTAGGAGCTCCTCCCCCTTGGGGACTGTTTTTCTCAGCAGAAGAAGTAGTTGGATCAGCTTCATTATGGAGTGTGTTCCCAAATCTGCGTCCAGTGTTGAACAACGCAATCCTCTTTTTCTTCTTCTTCTTCAGGAGTAGAGTCTTCAACTCTTGCTGACCTTGGGCCAGGCTCAGGACCATTTCTTGAAACTGGGCACTTTGGGCCTGAAGGGCCTTGATTGCTTGCTCACTGGATGAGTCTGGATTCATGATGACTGTTCAAAATAAACAGCGAGGGAGATTAAGCAACCTGTGAAATAGGGTACCTGCTATGCATATGGTTCAATGGAATGCGTATGTTTTATGTTTTCAAAGACAAACAAGATTCAAATTTGTAGACAAAAAAGGGAAACACACTTCATTAGATTAAAATTTTCAATTGTTCAACAATTTGCCCTTAGGCATTACAGGAATGAAAAATACTGGAAAGGAAATAAAAGCTATAAAAGGAAATATCCAAAGCCTATCAGTGCTCCCATGGCCTCCTTTTCTCAGTGTTGATGTAGTTGTTCAGGACCCTCTCTTCCTCCAATTTCTTAGTCAGCCTCTGGATCTTCCGTTCCTGCTCGTTGAACTTCTCCCGATAGAAATCCCGTTCTTCCTTTAGCTGCGCCCAAGATCTCTTCATTGTGTCAAAATCAATAGGTATCTGAGGAGGGAGGACAGTTGGAGGAACCCCATCTTCATCAGGAGATTCAAGAATGAGAGGTCTAACAGCTTCGTACGGCATACCTAACCTCTGAGCACGGACGCGGACCCATTTGCAATAGGGCTCCAATGGTAGAGAAGTCTTTGGTCCCAACTCATGTGGGTCAGCTTTGTGAATTCTATCCCAAGCTCTAATGAATCCATGGCGTAGTTTGTCACTGTCTGCCTGAAACTCAAAATGGAAGTGAGGAACCAGCATTTCATGAGGCCCATCTCCTCTGGCTCTTCCAAACTGACGGAGGGCTAAGCATGGATTGTAAGAGATTCCTCCTTGGATACCAATCAACGGAACATTAGGGTATTCTCCGCAACGGTCAACAACAGCTACCTCATCCAAACCTCTGAGAGTCCAGGTGATGTCATTATCAGTGAGAGACATTAACCTCCGAGCCCAACCTTTTCCTTCTTCATTCTTCAGCACGAACTTAGGAAGGTGCGAAATAAACCACCTCACTAGCAAAGGAGCACAACACCACGGAGTTCCCCGTTTTCGAGCGGTACGAGCATAGAGTTGTTGTAGAATATCACCCAAAAGAGTGGGTACCGGATTCTGAGACATGAAGATCCTTATGACATGGATACTGATAAAGGTGTCAGGGTTGGGAAACAATACCAGACCATAGATCAAAAGATCCAGAATATCCTCGTACGCCTTGAAGTCCAAATCATTCCAGAAATCATTAGCCTTGCCAACCAGAAATTTGACCAAAAAGCCCTTGACCCCATTTCTAGTTTCCCAGTTAGCTAATACCTCTTCTTTGATCAAGGGGAGAATTGCAGCAATCTCTTCAGGCCTAGGAGTCTTTTCCAAACCAGTGAATGGAGTTTGTTCCAATACAGGGATCCCAAGCAGGTAAGAGAATTCTTCCAGGGTAGGAACCGGCTGGAAGTCTTGAAAGGTGAAACAATGATACAGAGGATCATAAAACTGGGTCAGAACACTTATCAGTTGTTGGTCCCACTTTGCAGTGACCAAGCCAAGGAGAGAACCATGTCTGCTGATGAAGGAAGAAGTGTTTGGAATCCTACCAACCAAATCCTTGAGCAAAGTTGGTGGTTGAACAAAGTTGAGCCGGACAGTATTCCTACGCACGGGCATCATGATGTCCTACAAAACAGAGCAAAGATGAAACTCTTTTGTCTTTGAAATGGGTTAGTCCTTTATACAGGATGCATGCAATGGTATGATGGCATGATGCTATGATGAGGCACAC
The DNA here is from genome assembly GCA_948472305.1 of Vicia faba. NCBI lineage: Eukaryota > Viridiplantae > Streptophyta > Magnoliopsida > Fabales > Fabaceae > Vicia > Vicia faba. The sequence continues at coordinate 75,167,442 of OX451735.1, forward strand.
CACAAGTATTCACATAGGCAAGCATGGTAAGGCACACAAGTCACACAAGACACCCTTAGGTTTCAGGCCAGCATGAATTTCAGGTATTACCCTCTTTTGGTTTTGTTGGTTAAAAACCTGTCCTATCAAAAGTAACCGGGTTCTAGGGGATCTCAAATCATTGGCTACCCTCAATCGGTCATAACTCCAGCATCGCAATCTTTTCTCGCGGCCAGAACCATCTCGAGAGTTTAGCCTCAATGAGTGTAGCATACTGCTACTGTCCTAATAGCCAAGTTTGGTCAATTTAGGGTTCTAAGGTTGGTTGGTGTTTAATGACTCCTTAGAAGACCTATATTCTCCCCGTTGCAACACAAGGGATATAGGTACAGGCCAAGATGCCACACCAACGTAGCCACTGCTTCACCCATGTCGGTCTACGCCGGACAGGTCCCTCACAGATTATGCTACCTAAAAAGGGTATTTCCCAGATCCGGGTTAGGATCTATGAAACTCCGATGCAAAGCCCACAAATATAAAAGCAAACAAAGCAAACAATTGAAAACAAAGGTGATCTAAGCCCTAAGGTTACTCCACTTCATAAGTATTCCCCAGCAGAGTCGCCAGTTCTGTGATACGGTGGGAGAACTGACTTGAGGTTTTGCGTTTGTTTTCGCAAATGTTTCGGTTGAGCAAGAGTCGCCACCGACTTTTTATTTTATCCTAAGGAAAGGTTAAAAAGCACAGCAAAAACCTTTGAGATGTTTTCTTGGGTTCGGGGAGTAGATTATAGAAAGGGAAGGTGTTAGCACCCTTTCTATCCATGGTTATCCATGGGCTCTTAGTTACTTGCTTAGATCAACTTTCCTTAATTTTCAATTATTTGAAATGGTGCTCTTGTGTGTGTGGGTTTAAAAATGTTTTGAAAAGAGGCCAATGTGGTGGCAACCTTTGTAATGATCCATGTTGGGATGTATACAAAGGTGTATGTCTTTTGAAAAGGTTTTCATTTGTTTTTGAAAGTTTGTTTTGAAAGTGTTGTGAGGTGTGGTTTTAAAAAATAGACAAGTGTTTTTGTTTTGCAAGTTCGATTCAAGTAACTAAGAGGTTATCTACTCCTAAATTTCTCAAAGATTATTGCTATGTTTTAACCCTTTTAACAAGTTTGTTCCACCATTGTATTTGGTGGACAATCTCATGTTAGGATGTGAAAGGGACGGGCGCGGGTCATCGTTTAGACCATAATTGCAATGGTGCCAAGTATCTTTGGGCATTTTCTTTAAGGGACTTGATCATTTGTTTAGGTAAACATTTTGAAAGTGTTATCGAGGGACTATGATCATTCAATTTGTTTGTTTTGCCCAAAGAGACCTAACATACAACATGGCCCAATTTTGAAAGGCAACAAGTGGAATACCCTAGGGGATGCAAGTGTGATTTGTGTATCCATTTTCATGCTTGTTTGTCTTGAGATTAGGTCATAACTATTTTGTCGTTTTTCGCATACAAACCCTAATTCTAACATGGTATAATTGGAAAGTAATAAAGTGCGAAAATAAATTTACTAAGCTATTACAAAACCAAATATGGGAAGGGGGGTACAAATGTTCAAATGGGGATTTTGACAAGGAATTTAAACCTAAAACTATTACATCAATATTGAAATATTTTACAAGATGATTAATTTACATAGATTAAATAAAATAAGACAAATATGCAAGAATGCAAAAAGAATTTTTATATGTATGAAAAAAGAATTATTTATGTAAAATAAAAAAAGAAAATAAAAAGGTATTATTTTTTGGAGTATTTTCATATTTAGGGCAAAACCCTAATTTTATTAAATAAAATGTATTATTATTTAATTTAATACAAGTATTTATTTATTATGTACAAAAATAAAATAAAATGAAGTATATTTATAAAAAGTATTTTTTTATGTCAAATATTAATAAAATGAAAAATATAGGTATTTTTGTATTTTAACCTAAATATACTAATAGATATATATATATATATATATATATATATATATATATATATATATATATATATATATATTAAGTTCTAAATATGTATTATATATAAAAATAATAATATTTAATATTTAATAAAAAAAGTATTTTTCTATAAAATATTTTCAGAAAGTAAAACAAAAATAAAAGTGTATAAAAATATATTTGCACTATTTTAGTATTTTAAACAAAAATATATGTATTTATCTATTTATGTATAAACTAAAAGAAAACTAAATAAATGCCTAATAAATTCAAAAATGTTGAGAAAAAATATTTTTATATATTTATTATCATGACAAAAAATAAATAAGTCAATCAAAAAAAGAAAAAGTCAAAAAGTCAAAGAAATAAGCAAAATGGGCTCAGGGGGTTCAGAAGCAATTATGTGGTGCAAAAAGAAAAGTCAACACAAGTCCAGCCCATGAAGACCTTTCTTCAACCTCCAGCCTTCTGTTTGAACAAAACACGCGCCACTTTCTTCCATTGCAAGGTCCTGATTCCTTGAGTTTTAGCAAAAACTTCCAACATCAAAACTGTTAAGCATCTTCCCACGAATTCACACATATAAAAAACATGTTTTAACTCTCAGAAATGAGAGAGAATTTCTTCTCTCCCAATTCTTAACCTAATTTTTGTTCAAAGTTGATACATCAAATTCTTGCAACACACATAATATAAATAAAATCTAATTATATGGGCATGTTCAGGGCAATGATTATGACATATTCTCTTCACAAACCTAAAGCTAACAATGCCTAATAAGAGAGATACGAATTCAAAAACTTACCTGTTCAGTTGAAGTTCTATCTGGCAATGGAGAAGCTCTCAGTGCAAGGTGATGATTGGGATAGCTTCCTTGAGGTCCAGGGATGCTATTCCAAGCTTTACTTTGTCTTGAAAGCTTTTGAATCGAGCTAGAGCACTTCACCTGCAAATCAGAAATGTGAAAATGGTGGAACCAGTTAGAGGGATTACATGTTGTGTTTTAGCTTTTGGTTAGCTTGCATAAATGGTAGGGAAGGTGTATGAACTGGTTTGGGCAAGAATGCTTGAAAGAATTGAGAGTTGGAACTCAATCTGCAGAGGTTGCTCTGTTTGAGCAGTTTCAAGGTGATTCTGAGTTTTGGGATGGATTGGAGGTAAAAGGCTCGTGCTTTTTGCTTGGTTGAGATGTGTGGAATGTGTTTGATAAGTTTGTCTAAGTGTTTGTAAGCTGAGATGGAAGTTGGTACAAGTTATGCTATCTTACTTGAACTTGAAGCAAGCAATGGCCACTTGATCATTCTAGCCTGTACAGGCCCTCATACTATGCTGCACACATTGGCCTTGATCAGTGCAATTTGCTCACAAACTTGTGCCAAGAAGATTTGGACTGTACCACTTGGATTGCAAACTTGACATAAAGTTCTACTTTTTCAAAATGGAAATAATGCTTTTTCTAGTTTAGGGTTAATTCTCCATGTAATGTCCAAAGACTTAGAATAACAACTTGGTTCAATGGTTTTGCATTAAATTTATGAGTGTCAAAGGGTTTTAGGACCTGTAATGTAGCTTAAGCATGCTGAGATTAAAATGCACAGTGTTATGAACATGTACATGGCCAAGAACAAAAGTGACTTTTTCCCATTTTGCAAAATTCGATTCTCCCTAACCATGAGGTTGTTTGAGAAGTTCTTGGACATTTTAGAAAGCTTGGAATGTGTACTATAATCCATCTTTGAAATGAAAATTGAAATTCCAAGTGGAAGTGTATGGAAAATGGTCTTGAAGTTAGGTAGAAAACTTTGTCAAAAAGGTCAAATTTTCACTAAGTTATGAATGGTTTAGTGCCCTTATTCAAAAATTTGTAACTTGAGATACAAGCCTCATTTGGGAAAACTTTGTGAATCAAAGTTGTAGATTATGCAACAAGCTACAACTTTCATGTTTTGACTTTTGTTTGAATCCAAATGAATCTTGGTGAGAAAGTGAGGCAAAGTTGGGAAAAATTAGGGTTTTCCATAACTTAGAAAAATTCTAAGTTATGAAAAATTCCCATTTCAAACCCTAATTTGCATTTCTTGGTTTCTTGGTGAACAAGTTTCATGATTTGGTATGTTTTGATGAAAAATGAATCTTGACTCTTGATTTTGACCAAAAAGTCAAAGTTTGACTTTTCAGTATACAGTCAAAATTGATCAATTGACTGGGAAATTCAACTGTCAACCTTGTGTACTTGGGATCTCTTGAGTTTGTTGAGCATGTCAAGATAATTCCATGGGGTCCTTGAGTCCATATGTGATCTTGGTTTTCCATTGGCTAGGTCAAACAGTCAAAAATTACCCTTGTGCATTCAAAACCCTAAAAATGACCATTTTGCCCTTTTGGTGATCTGATCAAATTTCTTGTGGAATTGTGATCCAAACTTGGTCAAATGGTTCATGTGAGTTCATAATGTTGATGTGGTTCAATTTTCATGAGATTTGACTGTCAATTGGCCACAGTTGACTTTTTCCCAATACAGCTGATTTCTAGGTCATATGTCCAATTGACTGGGCAAAACTTGGAATCAAGACTTGAAACTTGGTATGGATAAACTTGGGAGTCCAATATGAAGCATGAAAGTCATCTTAGGCATTTTAGGTCAAAACATCTTTGTTCAAACATAAACCCTAACTTGGGTCCACAGTGCAAGGAGAAGTCTTGAGCAGAGGAAACCCTAACTGGATCTTGATCTTCAAGGTTTTTGTGATGAGAAAATGTTGGGGAAATGGGAGGGCAAATTTTGGGGTACAACACCAGGCTTCAGTATCCTCTTCCGTTATCTGGTCGTAATTCAGGCTTCACGGTGTCCTATACCATTATCTGGTCGATTCCAGGCTTCATGGTATTTGGAGAAATCAAGATATTATCCACTCGAATTCGGGCTTCATAACTTGCATTAAAGATATACCACTATCTGGTCGATTCCAGGCTTCGTAGTATTCTTTGCTTCTATTTGGTCATAATCCAGGCTTTACAACGTCTTATACCATTATCTGGTCGAGTCCAGGCTTCATGGTACCTTGTATTACTATCTGGTCGTAACTCAGGCTTCACAATAACTTTCTAAGTTGTTATCCGGTCGATTTCCGGGCTTAACTGCTTGTGTTCATGACATACCATTATCTGGTCTATTCCAGGCTTCATGGTGTCTTGTACTTCTATCAGTAACTTGTTGGGGATTCAACTATTTTCCGGTCGATTTCCGGGCTTCATAGCTTTGAATTCGGGATATACCACTATCTGGTCGATTCCAGGCTTCATAGTATTTTGATACTGTTATCCAGTCGTTCTCTGGGCTTCACAGCATGATGGAGAAATCAAGATATTATCCGGTCGGATCCGGGCTTCATAGCTTGAACTGGAATAAAAATCTTAGCACCGATTTGACTGAACCAGAGATAACTCGTGAGAATTTGATTGTATCTTTCCCTGAAAGGTAAAAAGTTAGTTGTATGTAATGTCATGATGTATGAAATGTATTGAGTAATTATGCTCTCAAAATAAATGAGATTGTGTTGTATGATGCGCATGCGCATGTCATGATGTATGGATATGCAAAAGTTCTCGTGATGTTTTCTAGCTGGGGAAAATAAATCCTGGATTGCTGTTGGAGAATACAAGGAGCTGAGTTCCTCGTTCTCCCTGGGGGTAACGACCGAAGATGATTTGAGAATAAATTGGCGAGAGAATGACTCTGTGGGGAAGAGAGATACTCTGCTAGAAGATCTGTTGATTTGGAGAAATATCCTCAGCTGGGGATGAATTACCGTTGCTTGTGATAATGAACCCTGCCGGGGATTGAGTTTCTGTCTGTGGAAGAAATAAACTCCACTGGGGATAATCTTCTATTGCTGGTGATAGATAAACTCTGCTTGGGGAGAATTTTGTTGACTTATTCGTGATGATGAACTTCGGCTGGGGAGAGCTAACACATCTGTCTTCGGACACTTCCTACTCTGCGGGGAGTGTATGTGCCTTTAGTCATTTTCTCAAGTTGGGTCTATCCCTGTACCTGGTGGATAGAGCAACTGTAAGGTTTGGACATTTCTTGTTTGCCCCTGTTCCTGAAATTGCGAGTAATCATCTTTTATTTCGCATGTAAATATTTATGAGCAGCAATTATTGTCAAATGCATATATCAAAATGAAACATTGGATGTTCTTACACAACAAAACAGAAAAAGAAAAACAATTTGAAATTTCTTTGTGAAAATGAATTGTATTGATTTTTGAAGTTGGCCTGTAATAGGTGTTTTGTACAAGAGGTTGACGTCCTAGTAAGAGAACACCGCCGAACAAACAGAATTTATACAATTTGTGAAAAAGGTATAAAAACAGCTATGTGAAATAATCCCACTGGGTTCCAACTCTGCTATTTCCTTTATATCTTCGAGCGTCTCATCACTTTGCTACTTGGTCAATGGTAGATCAGATTGATTGGTGTCATCCGAGCTTGATAGTCGATACCGAAGTTTAGTTGTAAGATGATCCAATGAGACATAGTGTTACGCTTTGATCCCTAATTTTTGCCTGGACCGCCCTTTCGGGTTTTCGGTCCATCGGGATACCCTTTTTTGCCCAAGCCGCCTTTTCAGGTTTTCACCTTGCTGGGTGTACAGTTTTTTTCTTTCATTTTCATCCCTTACTTTTGCCTGAACCCTTTTGGTTCGCCGGGAAGCCTTTATTTTTGCCTAGGCCAGTCGACCTAGCGAGTCTTTGATTATGTGTAGTATTTTTTCACTATGTCTGCATTGACGGGGTGAGGAAGGTCGTCACCATCCATGGTGGTTAGAATCATAGCTCCTCCCGAGAAAATGTTCTTAACCATAAATGGCCCTTCGTACGTAGGGGTCCATTTGCCCCTGGGATCTCCTTGCGGTAGTATGATGCGCTTGATCACCAGATCCCCAACTTGATACTCTTGACGTCTAACTTTCTTGTTAAAAGCCTTGATCATTCGCTTTTGATACGTTTTACCATGACAAATAGCAGTAAGTCTCTTTTCGTCGATTAGATTCAGCTGATCAAGCCGGGTATGGATCCAATCATCTTCGCTCAAACCCACATCCTTCATAATTCAGAGAGAGGGTATCTGGACCTCAATGGGTAAGACCGCTTCCATACCATACATCAAAGAGTAGGGTGTTGCCCCTGTCGAAGTCCGCGCTGAGGTACAGTACCCATGAAGAGCGAATGGTAACATCTCGTGCCAGTTTTTGTATGTCACCATCATCTTCTGCACAATCTTATTGATGTTCTTATTTGCTGCTTCAACAACCCCATTCATCTTCGACCAGTAAGGGGAAGAGTTGTGATGTTGTATCCTGAACTGTTTGTAGAGCTCGGTGATCATTGTATTATTGAGATTTGTACCATTGTCCGTAATGATCCTCTCTGGTACACCATATCGACAGATCATATTATGTCGGATAAACCGCGCCACGATGTTCTTGGTTACTGTAGCAAAGGAAGCTGCCTCCACCCACTTCGTAAAGTAATCAATTGCTACTAGAATGAAACAATGCCCGTTGGACGCAGTAGGTCTGATCTCGCCAATCATGTCGATGCCCACATTGCAAAGGGCCAAGGAGCTGTCAAGATGTTCATAGGAACTTGAGGTACCTGCACTTTATCAGCATAGATTTGGCACTTATGACAGATCTGAGAATGCTGATAGCAATTGGCTTCCATAGTGGACCAATAGTATCCTGCCCGTAGGATCTTCTTTGCCATGGTATGTCCACTGGAATGAGTTCCAAAGGTACCTTCATGTAACTCTGCCATGATCCATTCTACCTCGCTCTTGTCCATACATTGCAATAAGGTCGAATCATGGGTACGCTTATAAAGGATCATGTGATATGATGGGAGAACTGACTTGAGTTTTCGTGTTTTATCACAAATGTTACGGTTAGCAAGAGTCGCCACCGACTTTTCTTTTATCCAAAAGGAAAGGTGAAAAGGCACGGGAAAGACCTTTGAGATGTTTTCTTGAGTTCGGGGGGTAGATTATGAAAAGGGAAGGTGTTAGCACCCTTTTCATCCATGGTTTTCCATGGGCTCTTAGTTACTTGCTTATATCACTTGCTTTGTTTGAAATTGTGCTTGGTGTGGTTTTGAAAGTATTTTGTAAAAGAGGCCATTCGTTTAGGAAATCTTTGTAATGATTCTCATTCATAAGAATGTATACAAATATGTTTGTCTTTTTGAATTTTTTTTTAATGTTTGTAAGATGTTTTGAAATGTGTGTGTGTGTGTTTTGAAAATAGCAAGGAGTGTTGTTTGAAATAGAGCAAGTAACTAGAAGCCATCTACCTACTCAAATGTCTTTCTTATGTATTTTCTATTCCTTTGACATTTTTGTCTTACCATTGATTTGGTAAGTGTTGTACCCCAAAATTTGCCCTCTCATTTTATCAACATTTCTCATCACAAGGCTCTTGGAACTCAAGATCAATCTAGGGTTTGCTCTGCTCAAAGACATCTCATTGCACTGTTGACCTAAATTAGGGTTTGAGTTTGCACAAGGATTTTTGGACCTTCAATGCTCAAATTGACATTCATACTTCATGTTGGACTCATAAGTTTCTCCATACCAAGTTTCAAGCCTTGAATCAAATTTTTGCCCAGTCAATTGGATAGTTGACCTAAAAATCAACTGTATTGGGAAAAAAGTCAACTGTGGCCAATTTACAGTCAAACCTCATGAATTTTGACCCACATCAACATTATGAACTCATATGAACCATTTGATCAAGTTTGGACCACAACTCCACAAGAAATTTGATCAGATCACCAAAAGGGCAAAATGGTAATTTTTAGGGTTTTGACTGTACAAAGGCAATTTTTGACTGTTTGACCTAACCAGTGAAAAATTAAGCTCAACCATGGACTCAAGGAATCAATGACATCATCTTGACTTATTCAACAAGTTCAAAAGATCTCAAATGCATTAGATTGACAGATGAATTTTTCAGTCAACTGATCAATATTTGATTGTACACTGAAAAGTCAAACTTTGACTTTTTGGTCAAAATCAAGTGCCAAGGGTCAGTTTTCATCAAGATGTGTCAAATTATGAAACTTGTTCATCAAGAAACCCGAAATTTCAAATTAGGGTTTGAAATTGAAAATTTTCATAACTTAGAATTTTTCTAAGTTATAAAATTTTCTTAATTTTTCCTAACTTTGTCCCACATTTTCACCATGATGAAAGTGGATTAAAATAAAACTTACAACATGAAAGTTGTAGTCCTCCACAAAGTCTACAACTTTTATTCACAAAGTTTTCTCAAAAGAAGCTTGGATCTCAAGTTATGATTTTTGGAACAAGGGTCCCTAAAACTTTTAACTTAGAGAAATTTTGCCATAGTTTAGGCAGGATTTCGACCCATCTTCTTGGCCATTTTTCACATAGTTCCACTTGGAGTCTCAAGTTGCATTTCATATATGGATTATATTACATGTTTCAAGCTTTCCAAATTGTCCAAGAACTCCTCAAACACATTTGTGGTTAGGGAGAATCGAATGCTTGAAGTTGGCAAAAACTCACTTTGATCAATGGCAAACACATGTTCATACAAGTTGCAAAATCTGTCCAAACTAGCTTTGTACTTGATTACAGGCCTCTAAACCAATTCACACTCCTTAATTAAATGCAAATACATTGGACATTGGTCTTATTCTGATCAACAAAGCGTGGCACAATGAATAAATCCATTTTGGGCATAAAGGTAGCACTTCCATTTTCATAAAGGCAACTTTATGTCAACATTGCTTCTCTTAAACCTTGGACCTCTTTCTTTGCAGCAAAACAAGTTCCACAATCCAAGGCAAAGGTACAAGAAACTTATGCATGCTTGGAGATAGCCTGTACAGGCCTACCTCATATCACTTCACACTTTTCTTTCAAAACAAGTCAACTTGCCAAAACAACACAACTTGCACATCTGATATAATCAACTCTTGCCAACATTTCAAACAAGTTTTTTGCATTACCTTGAGCCAGAAACACGAGTTGTTGAGCCCTAAAGCCTTCCAAAACACCAAATCACATTCTTCTTGCAAAACAGGGCACTCCCTGCAGATTCACATCCATCACACAAACCACTCGTGCGTTTGGCCTCAAACTTGTTCCAATACCTTCCATTCAACTCACTCAAGCTATCCTAAACCTCCATTGCCAACTGTAACTCCATTTACAGTGTTAACCATTTCTGTTTTGGAGCTTTGCAGGTTGAGTTCTATAGAGAGATTCAGACCATTTCAAAGCAAGCCAAGCATTGGAAGAGGTCAAAGGAACATCAAGCAAGCTCAAAAGAACCTCAGGCCTTCCTGAAAGTTGCTGCATTGCCATACTCGAGCTTGACTGAAACAGGTATTTCTCAAACTTCTATCTCTCTATTTAGGAACATTTAGCCTTAGGTTTGTGAATGAAAAATGTAGTATTCAATGCCATGAAGCTGTACATATGCTCAGTTTTCATTTATATTAAGCGTGCTAAGAGAATTTCATCATTGAACATGTTGAAAAAACTAGGTCAGATTTTAGGGCCAGAGAAAATCTCTCTGGTCTTTGAGAGTTATATTAAGTTTTTTATATGGTTAGAATCGTGGTTTAATGCTCTACAAGTTTCATGTTTTGAGTTTTGGCAAAAGATCACAAATACAAGAGTTAGCAGTTTGTACAGGCGCGCGCGTATTTTCAAAGTTCTGGAGGTTGAAGATGAAGTCTGGGCTGGGCCTGGCCTTCTTGCTTCTAACACCCCCCTCTTTTCTTTTTGCACCCCCTGACCCAATTTCTCATATTTTTGCATTTTTTGAATTTTTGTTTTCTTTTCTGACTTTGATATTTTATTTTCAAGCATAAAAAATGCTTTAAAATATTTTCACATTTTTTTACATTTATTAGGTATTTTATTTTGATTTTTCTAACATAAAAGCAATTTAAATACTTTATATTATTTAATAAAACTTAAAAATAATGTAAATAATACTAATATTTTTATTTCTCGTTTTATTCACACTGAAAATATGTTCTTGAATATATTTTATTTTTGTAAATATTTTATTTTACTTTATACATACTTAATATATATATATATATATATATATATATATATATATATATATATATATATATATATATATATATATATATATATATATATATATATATATATATATATATATATATATATATATATATATATATAGATATATATATATAGATATATATTAGATACTTAGAATAAAAATACAAAAATATTACATTTTCATTTTTATTATTATTTATACTAAAAAATAACTTTTCTTCAATATATTTCATTTTTGTACATATTAATATGTTTTTTGTATATAAATAATATATAATATTATTTTCTTAAGGAAAATTAGGGTTTACCCCTTAATTAAATAAAATCAACTTTTTATTTTATTTCTTACACCTTTTTCACATAAAAAATACTTTACATACATAAACAAATAAAAACTTCTTTTTTTGCATAATACATTTTATTTAATATTTATTTATCTTGTTTATTTAAATATTGTACATTTAAATATTGTTGCATTGGAAATTCAATTTGGATGTAATAGTAACTAGGGTTTATATTTCTCGTTAAATATCCCCTCATTCAAAATTGTACCCCCATCTCCATAATCATGTTGTAATAGCTTAGAATTTAAATTCTCGCACTTTTACGCTTTCAATTATGCCATGATTAGAGAATTAGGGTTTGTATGCCAAAATCAAATTAACAAATAGTTTGACCTAATCAAAGACAAAAATGCATGAAAAATAAACACAATGCACACTTACACCCCTAGGGTTACAATCCACTTGTTGCCTTCAAAAATGGGCCATGGTATGCATGTTAAGTACTTTGGTAAAACAAAAACAAAATAAAAGATCATAGTCCCTCGATGACGCTATCTGAGTTTCCTAAACAAAAATGATCAAGTCCCTCAAGAAAATTGTCAAAAATACTTGACACAATCGCTATCATGGTCTATACGATGACCCGCACCTGTCCCGTTTAACATCCTAACACAAGGTTGTTCACCAAATGCAATGGTGAAATAACACTGTTAAAAGGGTTAAAAACATAAGAAAGATCTTTGAGTAAAATAGGGTAGATAACTCTTAGTTACTTGATCAAAAGCTTGCAAAACATCCTTGCTATTTTCAAACACACTTCACAACACAATTTCAAAATCCAACTTTCAAACATTGAAAACTTTTCAAAAGACAAAAACACCTTTGTATACATTCAAACAAGAATCATTACAAAGGTTGCCACAACGATGGCCTCTTTTCAAAACATCTTTCAAAACCACACACAAAGCACCATTTCAAACAATTGAAGAGCACCATTTCAAACAATTGAAAAGAAAAGCAAGTGATCTAAACAAGTAACTAAGAGCCCATGGATAACCATGGATGAAAAAGGTGCTTGCACCTTCCCTTTTCATAATCTACTCCCCGAACCCAAGAAAACATCTCAAAGGTCTTTCCTGTGCTTTTTGACCTTTCCTTAGGATAAAATAAAAAGTTGGTGGCGACTCTTGCTAAACCGAAACATTTGCAAACACAAACGCAAAACCTCAAGTCAGTTCTCCCACCGTATCACAGAACTGGCGACTCTGTTGGGGAATTATTTAAAAGTGGAGTAACCTTAGAGCTTAGATCACCCTTTTCATGCTTATCTTGATTGCTTTACATTTGGTTCTCTTGTTTGGGCTTGAAATCCTCTACCCGGATTTAGGAAACATTCGTAGGTAAATAGCAATACATTGTGGAAACTGTGCGGGGTATACCGACATGGTTGAAGCAATAACTATATTAGTGCGACATATTTGTGAGTACCGGTAGCCTTTGAGTCAATCAAAGAGAATACGGGGCCGCTGAGTGATGTCATGAAGCACTAATGAACTCTTAGAACCTTACTTGACCATCTTGGCCTTTTTTAGGGGTAGTGAGATGACCGGCTTTGGTGCAGTCCGAAGTGGGTAGATACTCGATACTACACTCATTGAGGGTTGTTTTCTTGGAATATTTTGGTCGCCAGTTAAGTGGCTAAACCAAAACAATGAACACAGGAAATAATCCAGTGATATTGATCTCTTTAGAACCCAGTTACTATTTATAGGACAGGTTGAGCCAACTAACTTCAAGAGGGTACTTACCTATGAAACCTCATGCAAGCCTGAAACTAGGATCTTGTGTGACTTGCTTGTACATATGTTTGTGCATACATCATGAACATCATAAAGCATCATATGCATCCACTAACCATTTCAAGGGTTTGGATCTTCATCTTTGTTCTTGTTTTGTAGGTCATGGAATCTCTTCGTAGGAAAACAATTCAAGTCAACCTTGTGAGAATCCCTCCTCAGCTCAAGGAGCTTACTTCCAAGATTCCAGAGAATTCTCCTTTCAGTGAAAGACATGGTAGACTTCTCAACTTGGTCAACTCCAACATTGAAGAAGATATGGTGAAAGTTCTCTTCCAGTTCTTTGACCCCCTACACCACTGTTTCACATTCCCTGATTACCAACTAGTACCTACTTTGGAGGAATTTTCTCAACTCCTGAGGATTCTTATTCTTCATCAACTACCCTACAACGGTACGGAAAAAGAACCAAAGCCTGAAGATGTTGATCAAGCCTTACACTTGCAAACATCTGATATCAAAGGTCATTGGGAAACCAAAAGTGGTGTCAAGGGTTTCTTGGCAAATTTTCTGTTTAAGAAGGCACAAGACTGATGGAATTCTCTAGATCTACAAGCTTTTGAAGAGATTGTGGCACTCCTCATCTATGGGTTGGTCTTGTTCCCAAATCCTGATCAGCTTATAGATGTGAATGTTGTCAAAATCTTCATGTCTCGGAATCCTGTGCCTACATTGCTTGGGGACATCCTACACTCATTTTACACACGAACAATGAGGAAAATAGGTGTTCTCATGTGTTGTACTCCCCTCCTAGCAAAGTTGTTTATTTCTCACCTTCCACAATAAGTTTTGAAGAATGAACAGGGTTTAAGGTGGTCACAACAGTTGATGACCCTCACATATTCTGATGTTCATTGGTGTTCTCGGTCCAGAGAAAATGTCATCATCATTGATCATTGTGGGGAATTCCCTAATGTCCAACTACTTGGCATTAGGGGAGGCATTACCTACAACCCCTGTTTAGCTCTAAGGCAGTTTGGATATGCCCGAAGGGATGGCCCTCATGATATGCTGATTCCTGACCTAGTTTTTGACTTCGACAACGATGCGTAAGGACTTCGACAAAGGTTTATCCGAGCTTGGAGGATACCCAACAAAGTGGATAGTAAGACACTGGGGCACAAGAATTCCATCCCCCTTGAGCCTTATCTCAAGTGGGTACGAACCCGCGCCCAGAATCTTATGATGCCATACCCTCACATTCTCCTTGTGATCAAAGAGCCTATTATGGAAGGAGAGGTTCCATACACCCTCCTACATCCTGACATGCCGACATCATTGGAAGAATTTCAAAAGAGTTGGATCCAACTCAAGGAGGAACGAAATACTTTTGAAGCCAGCTTCTATGCCAGTGAGAAGAAGGTTTTGGAACTTACCTGCCGACTTCACGAGGAGGAAAATCTCAACACTTACATCGCACCAAAGAGGATGCGCAATATCTTTTTACATTAAGAATTTTGTAATATTTTATGGGGCACTTATATACTAACAAATTTCTTCTTAAATATGACATGTGTTCTTTTTGTTTGCAACAAATTTGAATTTTTGAATCCTTGAATGCATTACATGAATAACATATCATTCATCATATGCATAAATAGGTCTTCACACCAGGTTTCCTTATCTTTCTGCTGTTTATTTCAGCAAGATAGATTTGGAGCAGATGGTTAAGGATCTGCAAGCACAGAATTCGCAATTCCAGCAACTTCTCATGACCTTAGCAAAGGGTCAAGAGGACCTTAAAGCACTGTTGGAGAAAGATAAAGAGAAAAAGAAGAAAAGACCTGGTGTGGTCATTATGGGAAGAAGGTTTGAAAACCATGCTAGAAAAGTTCTCGAGTTCCCCTCAACGTCTGATGAAGGGGCTGGTAAAGGAAAAGGAACAGCGATGCCTTCTAAATATGAGGTTGAAGAGGAGGAAGAGGAAGAAGACGAAGATTACTCCGAACAGCAATATCCCCCGGCGAATGATAAGTTTAAAAATCTTGAGGATTGGTTGGCAGCCATGGAGTTGCAAAGGGTACCCGGTTTAGATTTCGAAGAACTAGGGTTGGTCGCTGGGATCGTCATTCCTCCCAGGCTCAAAGTTCCTACATTTTCTAAGTACGACGGTCTGTCGTGTCCGAAGATGTATCTAAGATCCTACGTCAGAAAGATCCAACCCCACTCATCTGATAAGGATCTTTAGGTCCATTTTTTCCAAGACAGTTTGCCAGGCACACAATTGGACTGGTTCTATCAACTCGAGAGATCGGAGGTTAATAATTGGGAAGACTTAGCTGCTGCTTTCTACCAATAATACCAATACAATGCTGATTTAGCGCCTACTCGTACTCAACTACAAAGTATGGGTATGGCTTCTAACGAGGGATTTAAAGAGTATGCCCAGAAGTGGCGTGATCTGGCTGGAAGGGTGCAGCCACCATTTTCGGATAGAGAGCTGGTTGACATGTTTTTAGGGACCCTGTCTGGCCCTTTCTTTAATCATTTAATTGGGAGTTCATCCGCAGGATTCACCGAATTAATTATGACCGGTGAAAGGGTCGAGGCTGGCATTAAAAGTGGTAAGATTCAGAAAGATGCCTCCGCGTCCACTGCTATTAAGAAGATCTTCCCAACTAAGAAGGAAGCTTCCGCTGTTTATTCTCAGAGAAACCAAGGAAGAACGGAGCACCGACCAACGGTGGGGGCTGTGATGATCCAAAACTCTTCAAATGACCAACCTCGCAGCAATCAACCAAGAGCTAGCCAGCAAAGGGTAGAAAGGCCACAACGGCAATTCACCCGAATCAACATGACACCGGCTCAAGTACTCCCTCATCTGTTAAAGCTGAATCTCACCAATTTGAAGGAAGCGCCAAAGAACCCTAATACCTCTTCGCCATATTACCACTCCAATGAAAAATGTGCTTACCACTCTGACAGTGTAGGGCATGACACCAACAACTGTTGGGCTCTTAAGAACAAAATCCAAGACCTGATCGACGCCAAGGAGGTAGAATTCGATGTTCCCGAAAAGCCGAATGTGATTTATGCCCCAATGCCCAAGCACGATCATAATGTTCATGCCGTTATGGAAGACCTTCATGTTACCAATGTTGCTGGCCTTTTGACTTTGTTACTAGTAAGTAAAGTGAATTTGATGAGAGCCGGGATATTCCCAGGCTGCAGAAAAGACTGTTACTTTTGTTTAAACGTGCAAGCTGACTGCCCAATGTTGAAATCAGGCATCCAATGCCTGATGGATACCCAAGAGATACTCTTTCAAAAGACTCCTATTGATACCTTCACTCATGTTACTCTTGCCACCTTTGTTACTCCGACCAATGACATTGCAATAATAACCATCTCCGACAATCTTCCCAAGGCCTGCAAAAGGCCTGTCAAGATTACGCCCGATCCTAAGTTTGTGCCGTTAAAAATCACCATGCTGGGGCCTATCCCGTATAAATCTAACAAGACAATACCATGGAACTACGGAGGAGAAATCTTCTACCATGGTGTCAAACAGATTGAATCATTCCAAGAGAATTCCAATGATGAAACCCCCGATATAGGGAATATTGCGGGAACGAGCAAGATAACTCGCAGCGGAAGGATATTTTCTTCGGAGATTGCTCCTCCACGAGCAGTCTTCGGACCCTCGAGAGTTCCTGTGCCTATCAAGCCATCTATGCAAAGCCCGATAATTGAAGAAGTTGATGTACCCGAAGCTGGACCCTCAGATGTTACTTCCAATAAAGGTAAGGGGATACTAGAAGCGCCTGTCAGGACGAAGGCTCATACTGTGGTTATCCCCAAGACCACCTAGAAAGAGATGGAAGAGTTCTTAAAGATAATCAAGAAGAGAGACTACGATGTCGTGGAGCAGCTAGGGCAGACCCTTCCAAAATCTCCATGTTGGCTCTCCTACTCTACTCTGAGGCTCATGCTAAGGCCTTAATCAAATTTCTAAAGACGGCTCATGTGACTCAAGAAACTTCGGCTGACCAGTTTCAAGAGTGCGTGGCTAGCCTTACTGCTGATAATGGTCTTGGTTTTTCCGATGCTGATTTGACCCATAAGGGAAGGAAGCACAACGACGTGCTGCATGTCTCAGTAGAATGCAGGGGAACCACACTTGCCCATGTCCTGGTGGATACCGGTTCATCTCTGAATGTACTACCGAAGAAGGCGTTGGACCGTTTAGACTATGAAGGATTGTCCCTAAAACCCAGTAACATCGTTGTTAGAGCCTTCGACGATTCTAAGAGGATGGTTCATGGAGAAGTGGACATTCCAATCAAGGTGGGTACAGAAATTTTCAACTCTACCTTTTATGTGATGGACATCCGTCCTTCATATTCATGCTTGTTGGGAAGGTCGTGGATCAACAACGCTGGGGCAGTCACCTCCTCTCTGCACCAAATGCTAAAGTATCTAGTTCAGGGAAAGATCATAACGGTTCACGGTGAGGAAGAGTACATGATAAGTCACCTCAACTCCTTCCGCTATGTGGAGTTGGATGGCGAGTTCATAGAAACGCCTTTCCAACATTTTGAGGAAGTTTCTCCTGAAGTCGCAGTTGCAAAGACAATGACTGATGTGCCTATCGCTTCCAAGCCTGTGTCTCGGATGGCATCCCTCAAAGATGTGGAGGCCGTAATCAAAGAAGGAAGGAGTACAGTGTGGGGGAAACTGCCTAATTTTCCTCACAAGACGGACAAGTTCGGATTAGGTTTTACTGCTGCTGGCCAGAAAGCTGTGCATTGCTCCAGGACTGGAGGACCACCCGTAAAAATCACTCACCATGGAATTAATGCCTTAGAAGATGATGATGAAGAATACAACTTTGAAGATTGGATATTTCCAACCGTCGAAGGAGGATTAAGCAACTGGGAAGCGAAGGACTTCGTTCCCATCACTTTCATCAACCAGTACCCATCCACTCCGGATTCCATGGGTGACTATTCTGCTTTAGCCTTCGGTGACTCTGAATATTTGGTCAATCATGCCGAGTACGAAGGTGATGAAGACTGTGAAGTGCCTGGAGAGTTAGCCATACTTTTGCAACAAGAGGAAAGGACTATTCTGCCCCATGAAGAGTTGCTAGAAACCATCAACTTGGGAACAGAGGAAGACAAGAAAGAGGTTAAGGTGGGTGCCAACCTAGAACCAAGTGTCAAAGAACACTTAGTGCAATTGTTGAATGAATATGTTGAAATCTTCGCCTGGTCCTATGAAGACATGTCGGGACTAGATACAGATATCGTGGTTCACCGTCTCCCTACAAGAGAAGACTGTCCACCGATCAAACAAAAGGTCCGCCGAATGAGGCCCGACATGTCTAAAAAGATAAAAGCTGAGGTAATGAAGCAATTCAACACTGGTTTTCTGGCTGTTACTTCCTATCCCCAATGGGTTGCTAACATTGTGCCCGTGCCTAAAAAGGACGGCAAAGTCAGAATGTGCGTGGACTATCGGGATTTAAACAGGGCTAGCCCTAAAGATGATTTTCCACTGCCACACATTGACATCTTGGTTGACAACACAGCTCAACACAAGGTATTTTCCTTCATGGATGGATTATCGGGATACAACCAGATCAAAATGGCCCCCGAAGACATGGAGAAAACTACTTTTGTCACGCAGTGGGGTACCTTCTGCTACAAAGTGATGCCATTCGTACTGAAGAATAACGAGGCAACCTATCAACGCCCTATGGTAGGTTTGTTTCATGACATGATACATCATGAGATTGAAGTTTACGTAGACGATATTATAGCCCGTTCACAGACAGAAGAGGAACACCTTGACCATCTGTAAAAGTTGTTTGTCAGATTAAAAGAGTATAAGCTCAGACTGAACCCAGGCAAGTGCACTTTTGGAGTCAGGTCTGGTAAACTTCTGCGATTTATTGTCAGCAACAAAGTCATTGAGGTTGATCCTGCTAAAGTCAAAGCTATATAAGAAATGCCTGCCCCCGCACTGAAAAGGAGGTTAGAGGTTTCTTGGGACGCCTAAACTATATTGCGAGGTTCATCTCTCACCTAACCTCTACCTGTGAGCCAATCTTCAAGCTGTTGAAGAAAGATCAGGCAGTTGAATGGAACAATGATTGTCAAGTTGCTTTTGATAATATCAAGGAGTATTTACTGGAACCTCCTATCTTGATGCCACTCATCGAAGGAAGGTTGTTAATCATGTATCTGACTGTTTTAGATAACTCAATGGGGTGTGTACTGGGCCAACATGACGAGTCTGGCCGAATAGAGCATGCCATTTATTACCTTAGCAAAAAGTTTACCGACTGTGAGACTCGTTACTCACTGCTCGAGAAAACTTGTTGCGCTTTGGTATGGGCTGCTCGCCGGCTAAGGCAGTATAATTGACTCATACCACTTTGCTGATTTCAAAGATGGATCAGATTAAGTATATCTTCGAGAAGCCTGCTTTATCTGGAAGAATTGCTAGATGGAAAATGATCCTGATTGAGTATGATATCCAGTATACTACCCAAAAGGCTATAAAGGGGAGTGTACTCGCTGACCATCTAGCTCATCAAGCTGTCGAAGATTACCAATCTATGAGATTCGACTTCCCTGACGAGGACATCATGAAATTGGACAACATTGAAGGTAACAGACCGTATGACGGATATGAACAAGGATCCCGATGGATCATGTACTTTGATGGTGCTTCAAATGCACTTGGCAACGGTATCGGTGCGGTACTCATTTCTCCGGAAGGTTGCCATACACCCTTCACTGCCCGACTTTGCTTCAGCTGTACCAACAACATGGCTGAATATGAAGCTTGCATCTTTGGTCTCAAAGCTGCTATAGACTTGAGAATCAAATCTTTGGTTGTATTTGGGGACTCGACTTTGGTTATCAGTCAAGTCAAAGGAGAGTGGGACACTAAACATCCTAATCTTATCCCATACAAAGAACATGTCCTGACGTTGCTGCCTCATTTCGAGCAGATTACCTTTGAGCATTTTCCGCGAGAAGAAAATCAGTTAGCAGATGCTCTAGCTACAATGTCTTCCATGTTTAAACTCAACTGGGATAATGAGGATCCTCAAATCACCATCGAGCGAATGGACGAATCTGCACACTGTCATGAGATTAATACCGAAGAACTAGTGGAACAACCGTGGTTTCATGAAATCAAAAGGTATCACCAGACTCGAGAATACCTTGAAGGAGCTTCGGTCAATGACAAAAAGTTCTTAAGGAGATTTGCTGCCAAGTTCTTCCTGAGTAATGGTATCCTTTATAAGCGCAACCATGATTTTGTTCTACTTCGTTATATGGACAAGGTCGAAGCAGAGTTGATGATGACCGAAATACATAGTGGCACATTTGGAACCCACTTGAGCGGGCATACGATGGCTAAGAAGATTCTAAGGACAGGCTACTACTGGTCTACCATGGAAGCTGATTGTCATCAACATTCCCGTACTTGTCACAAATGCCAAGTCTATGCTGACAAGGTACATATTCCTCTTATTCCTCTCAACGTTCTAATAGCTCCTTGGCCATTCGCAATGTGGGGAATCGACATGATTGGAGAGATCAAGCCTACGGCATCCAATGGGCATCGCTTCATCTTGGTCGCTATTTATTATTTTACCAAGTGGGTCGAAGCAGCTTCCTACGCTTCCGTTACAAAGAATGTGGTTGCCCGCTTCATTAAGCAGAATCTCATATGCCGGTACGGTATCCCCGACAGGATTATCACGGAGAATGGTACAAATTTGAACAACACTATGATCACCGCTCTGTGCGAACAGTTCAAGATTTATCATTACAATTCATCTCCCTATCGGCCAAAGATGAACGGTGTTGTTGAAGCCGCGAACAAAAATATCAAGAAGATCATTCAAAAGATGACAGTCACCTACAAGGACTGGCATGAGATATTACCGTTTGCTCTGCATGGATATTGTACCACGGCGCATACTTCAAAAGAGGCAACCCCCTTTTCTTTGGTATATGGCATGGAAGCTGTTTTACCTATGGAAGTTCAGATTCCTTCCTTAAGGATTATGAAAGATGCCGGTTTGAGTGAAGACGATTGGATTCAGACCCGACTTGATCAACTTAATTTGATCGACGAGAAACGACTTACTGCTGTTTGTCATGGTCAGACGTATCAAAAACGGATGATCAAGGCTTTCAACAAGAAAGTCATGCGTCAAGTATATCAAGTCGGAGATCTTGTAATCAAGCGGATCATCTTTCCGCAAAGTGATCCCAGGAGCAAGTGGACTCCTACTTACGAAGGACCATTTGTGATCAAGAACATCTTTTCTGGTGGGGCAATGATTCTGACCACCATGGACGGCGACGACCTTCCGCACCCTGCGAATGCAGACATAGTCAAAAGATACTATGCATAAAATCACCCGGCAAGTTGAAAACCCGAAAGGGCGACTTGGGCAAAAAAAAGGGTTTCCCGGTGAATCGAAAACCCGAAAGGGCGGTTCAGGCAAAAATTAGGGATAAATAAAAAAAATCTGTACACCAGGCAAGTTGAAAACCCGAAAGGGCGACTTGGGCAAAAAAGGGTTTCCCGGTGGATCAAAAACCCGAAAGGGCGTTCCAGGCAAAAGTTAGGGAATTAAAGCGTATGACTATGTCTCGTCGGATCACTTTAAGGACAATCTCTTCACCAACAAGCTCCAGGCTTCTGATCAATCTAATCATCGGCGGATGAAGCAGCGAATGGACAAGATACTCAGAGTTGTGAAGGCTATAGCAGAATGGGAACCCCATGGAATTGTTACACATAGCCATCTTTCTTTTGTATAAAATTTTTCTCAATTTTACGACAACATTCTCTTACTAGGATGTCTGTCTCCTTTGTACAAAGATACTTACAAAAGTTAATATAAAGATACTTCAAAGTGCAGAAATTTGCTGGCCTTTCCTTTCTTTTTACACTTATGTTTTATTTGAAAATGTCCAAAGTTTTGTTAAATAGGCAAATGCATTTGAATATAATCACTGCTTACAAATAAAACGAAATTGAGAAAGGATAATTACTGATAGGTTGAAAGTGTAGGAAGATATCTTTGTGCTATTCCAGAAGAAATCCCCTACAGTACATCATTCAGATCCTCAACAAAGCTAAAACCTTGGAGTATATATCCCCAGCGGAGCCAGAGTATTCTAAACTTTAACCCCCAGCGGAGTTAAATTTCAAAGTTCCCATCAGAGTTAAGTCTCCAAACTCTTGATCCCCAGTGGAGCCCGAAAACCCTGAAATACATATCCCCGGCGGATCTAGAATATTCTAAACCTTCTTCCCCAGCGATGTCAAATTTCCAACTATCAATTCCCAGTGGGAACCATTCAGTTTTCCCCAGCTTCCCTAGCAGGTTATCTTAAAAGTCTGAGAATCAATCAGATAATAGTTAACTTCTTGTCTTATCCACAACTAGGATGATTCCCCAGTAATTTGGCATACAACCCAAAACTCCTGATTTATCCGGCAGAATATACACTCTCCCCACATAATTATTTCCCAACAGAAAGAAGATTCTAAATTCCGGTTTCCCCATTTAAATCCCGTAGGTTTAATTCCCTAGTAGAGGTCGTCGGAGTTTTCCTTATCTCCCAGGAAAGTCATCAAGGATTCTCATTCCCCACAGAATTTGTCAAAGCTCTTGTTAAATCTCCACAAGTCACCAAGGATTTTCAATCCCCAGCAGTGGTCCCAGGATTTCTCATTCTCAACAATCAAAGATCTTTAATCCCCAAGCAGTAAGCAAGGACTTCTCATCTTCAACAATCAAAGATTTTTTGAATCCTCAGCATCGGTCAGGAATTTACTTCCCCGGCAGCAGTCAAAATTTCATTATCTCCAGTTTTCAAGGATTTATTTTCCTCAGTAAGACAGCTAATCATCTTACATACGCATACATTACATTCATATATCATAAACATTGATGGAACACGTTTCATTGCATCATACATATCTTGCAACATAACTTCGTGTTTTAGCTAACATTTTACCCTTTTCAGGATAAGATTAAAAAGATATCATTAACAACTATTCAGAGATTTCAGATACAGTATGGATACACCCCAGACACGGTGGTCATTATATTACTCATTCAAAATTTCAAGCCAAGATACAGTGCGGATACACTCCAAACACAGAAGTCATTCTGCTACTCATACAGATCTCAATTTCAGATACAGTCCAGATACGCTCCAGACACGGTTGCCATTCTGCCACTCATTCAGAACTTGTCCACAACACATAGAGGTTATATACACAAATGTTCCTCTGTTACCCATTCAGAATACAGATACATTCCAGACACGGCAGTCACTTTGATATTCATTCAAGAATCAAATATAGTTACAACTCGGATACACTCTAAACACAGACGTTGTTCCCTTGCTCATACAAACCCAATCTCCAGATACAACTGGGATACGTTCCAAATACGGATACCATTCTGACGTTCATTCTACTGATTTTCAACAAAAAAATCTTAGATGGCATCTTTAAGCCCATCTCCTGCAATATACTACCATCTCCAAATGGCGTCTTTAAGCCCATTCCTTCAACAATATTTTGACGAGTGCAAATTTACGGGCACTCTAGTGTCCAATCCTCTTTTACCTTCGAGTCACGAAAGGCAAACTCGCCAATCTAACTCTTCAGGTTCAAGAAGATTGAACAGGGGAAACTGTTGTACCCCAAAATTTTCCCTCTCATTTTATCAACATTTCTCATCACAAGGCTCTTGGAACTCAAGATCAAGCTAGGCTTTGCTCTACTCAAAGACATCTCATTGCACTGTTGACCTAAATTAGGGTTTGAGTTTGCACAAAGATTTTTGGACCTTCAATGCTTAAATTGACTTTCATACTTCATGTTGGACTCATAAGTTTGTCCATACCAAGTTTCAAGCCTTGAATCAAATTTTTGCCCAGTCAATTGGACAGTTGACCTAAAAATCAGTTGTATTGGGGAAAAAGTCAACTGTGGACAATTTACAGTCAAACCTCATGATTTTTGACCCACATCAACATTATGAACTCATATGAACCATTTGATCAAGTTTGGATCACAACTCCACAAGAAATTTGATCAGATCACCAAAAGGGCAAAATGGTCATTTTTAGGGTTTTGACTGTACAAAGGCAATTTTTGACTGTTTGAACTAACCAGTGGCAAATTAAGCTCAACCATGGACTCAAGGACTCAGTGACATCATCTTGACTTATTCAACAAGTTCAAAAGATCTCAAATGCATTGGATTGACAGATGAATTTTTCAGTCAACTGATCAATATTTGACTGTACACTGAAAAGTCAAACTTTGACTTTTTGGTCAAAATCAAGTGCCAAGGGTCATTTTTCATCAAGATGTGTCAAATTATGAAACTTGTTCATCAAGAAACCCAAAATTGCAAATTAGAGTTTTAAATTGAAAAATTGCATAACTTAGAATTTTTCTAAGTTATAAAATTTTCTTAATTTTTCCTAACTTTGTCCCACATTTTCACCATGATGCAAGTGGATTCAAACAAAACTTACAACATGAAAGTTGTATTCCTCCACAAAGTCTACAACTTTGATTCGCAAAGTTTTCTCAAAAGAGGCTTGGATCTCAAGTTATGATTTTTGGAACAAGGGTCCCTAAAACTTTTAACTTAGAGAAATTTTGCCCTAGTTTAGGCAGGATTTTGACCCATCTTCTTGGCAATTTTTCACATAGTTCCACTTGTAGTCTCAAGTTTCATTTCAAAGATGGATTATAGTAGATGTTGGAAGCTTTCCAAATTGTCCAAGAACTCCCCAAACACATTTGTGGTTAGGGAGAATCGAATGCTTGAAGTTGGCAAAAACTCACTTTGATCCATGGAAAACACATGTTCATACAAGTTGCAAAATCTGTCCAAACTAGCTTTGTACTTGATTACAAACCTCTAAACCAATTCACACTCCTTAATTAAATGCAAATACATTGGACATTGGTCTTATTCTGATCAACAAAGCTTGGCACAATGAATAAATCCATTTTGGGCATAAAGGTAGCACTTCCATTTTCATAAAGGCAACTTTATGTCAACATTGCTTCTCTTGAGTCTTTGACCTCTTTCTTTGCAGCAAAACAAGTTCCACAAACTCAGGTAAAGGTACAAGAAACTTGGGCATGCTTGGAGATAGCCTGTATAGGCCTACCTCATATCACTTCACATTTTTCTTTCAAAATAAGTCAACTTGCCAAAACAACACAACTTGCACATCTGATATAATCAACTCTTGCCAACATTTCAAACAAGTTTTTTGCATTACCTTGAGCCAAAAACACGAGTTGTTGAGCCCTCAAGCCTTCCAAAACACCAAATCACATTCTTCTTGCAAAACAGGGCACTCCCTGCAGATTCACATCCATCACACAAACCACTCGTGCGTTTGGCCTCAAACTTGTTCCAATACCTTCCATTCAACTTACTTAAGCTATCCCAAACCTCCATTGCCAACTGTAACTCCATTTGCAGTGTTCACCATTTCTGTTTTGGAGCTTTGCAGGTTGAGTTCTATAGAGAGATTCAGACCATTTCAAAGCAAGCCAAGCATTGGGAGAGGTCAAAGGAACATCAAGCAAGCTCAAAAGAACCTCAGGCCTCCCTGAAAGTTGCTGCATTACCATACTCGAGCTTGACTGAAACAAGTATTTCTCAAACTTCTTTCTCTCTATTTAGGAACATTTAGCCTTAGGTTTGTGAATGAAAAATGTAGTATTCAATTCCATGAAGCTGTACATATGCTCAGTTTTCATTTATATTAAGCGTGCTAAGAGAATTTCATCCATGAACATGTTGAAAAAACTAGGTCAGATTTTAGGGCCAGAGAAATTCTCTCTGGTCTTTGAGAGTTAGATTAAGTTTTTTATATGGTTAGAATCGTGGTTTAATGCTCTACAAATTTCATGTTTTGAGTTTTGGCAAAAGATCACAAATACAGGAGTTAGCAGTTTGTACAGGCGCGCGCGTATTTTCAAAGTTATGGAGGTTGAAGATGAAGTCTGGGCTGGGCCTGGCCTTCTTGCTTCTAACACCCCCTCTTTTCTTTTTGCACCCCTTGGCCCAATTTCTCATATTTTTGCATTTTTTGAATTTTTGTTTTGTTTTCTGACTTTGATATTTTATTTTCAAGCATAAAAAATGCTTTAAAATATTTTCACATTTTTTTACATTTATTAGGTATTTTATTTTGATTTTTCTAACATAAAAGCAATTTAAATACTTTATATTACTTAATAAAACTTTAAAATAATGTAAATAATACTAATATTTTTATTTCTCGTTTTATTCACACTGAAAATATGTTCTTGAATATATTTTATCTTTGTAAATATTTTATTTTACTTTATACATACTTAATATATTTAATATATATATATATATATATATATATATATATATATATATATATATATATATATATATATATATATATATATATATATATATATATATATATATATATATATATATATATATATATATATATATATATATATATATATATATATATATATATATATATATATATATATATATATATATATATATATATATATATATATATATATATATATATATATATATATATATATATATATATATATATATATATATATATATATATATATATATATATATATATATATACTTTTATTTTATTAAATACTTAGAATAAAAATACAAAAATATTACATTTTCATTTTTATTATTATTTATACTAAAAAATATCTTTTCTTCAATATATTTCATTTTTGTACATATTAATATATTTTTTGTATATAAATAATATATAATATTATTTTCTTAAGGAAAATTAGGGTTTACCCCTTAATTAAATAAAATCAACTTTTTATTTTATTTCTTTACACCTTTTTCACATAAAAAATACTTTACATACATAAACAAATAAAAACTTCTTTTTTTTGCATAATACATTTTATTTAATATTTATTTATCTTGTTTATTTAAATATTGTACATTTAAATATTGTTGCATTGGAAATTCAATTTGGATGTAATAGTAACTAGGGTTTATATTTCTCGTCAAATATCCCCTTATTCAAAATTGTACCCCCCCCATCCCCATAATCATGTTGTAATAGCATAGAATTTAAATTCTCGCACTTTTACGCTTTCAATTATGCCATGATTAGAGAATTAGGATTTGTATGCCAAAATCAAATTAACAAATAGTTTGACCTAATCAAAGATAAAAATGCATGAAAAACAAACACAATGCACACTTACACCCCTAGGGTTACAATCCACTTGTTGCCTTCAAAAATGGGCCATGGTATGCATGTTAAGTACTTTGGCAAAACAAAAACAAAACAAAAGATTGTAGTCCCTCGATGACGCTATCTGAGTTGCCTGAACAAAAATGATCAAGTCCCTCAAGAAAATTGCCAAAAATACTTGACACAATCGCTATCATGGTCTATACAATGACCCGCGCCTGTCCCGTTTAACATCCTAACACAAGGTTGTTCACCAAATGCAATGGTGAAATAACACTGTTAAAAACATAAGAAAGATCTTTGAGCAAAATAGGGTAGATAACTCTTAGTTACTTGATCAAAATCTTGCAAAACATCCTTGCTATTTTCAAACACACTTCACAACACAATTTCAAAATCCAACTTTCAAACATTGAAAACTTTTCAAAAGACAAAAACACCTTTGTATACATTCAAACAAGAATCATTACAAAGGTTTCCACAACGATGGCCTCTTTTCAAAACATCTTTCAAAATCACACACAAAGCACCATTTCAAACAATTGAAGAGCACCATTTCGAACAATTGAAAAGCAAAGCAAGTGATCTAAACAAGTAACTAAGAGCCCATGGATAACCATGGATGAAAAGGGTGCTTGCACCTTCCCTTTTCATAATCTACTCCCCGAACCCAAGAAAACATCTCAAAGGTCTTTCCTGTGCTTTTTGACCTTTCCTTAGGATAAAATAAAAAGTCGGTGGCGACTTTTGCTAAACTGAAACATTTGCGAACACAAACGCAAAACCTCAAGTCAGTTCTCCCACCGTATCACAGTAAGCAACCCTATCTTTGGATGTAAACGGGACGGGCGTGGGTCATCGTATAACTATGATTAGCAATGTTTGCAAAGTATCTTAGCATTTTTTAGGGACCAAGATCATTTTGTAAGACAACTTTTGAATAGAGTCATCGAGGGACTATGATCTTATATTTGTTTGTTTTGCCAAGATACTTCGCATGCGTAACATGTCCATTTTTTGTTTTTGGGAAACCATGTGGAGAAACCCTAAGGGTACTTGTGCGCAAGTATGTCATTTTCATGCTTTAATTTTGTCTTGTATTTAGGGTTTTCTATTTTGCTTTGTTTTGTTCTTGTCATACAAACCCTAATTACTAATCATGGTATAAAAGCGATAGATTGCGTAATGTAAATATTTCTAAGCTATTACAACAATTTATGGGAGGGGATGTGATACAGTGGCCAGAACCGGGTACTGTTTCTTTTTAGGAATTGATGGTTTGTGTTTTGTGTTTGTGTTTGCAAAGTGTCGCGGTAAGCAAGAGTCGCCACCGACTTTTATTTTATCCAACAAGGAAGGGAAAAAAGCACAGAAAAATTCCTTTTTCGAGATATTTCTGAGTACGGGGGGTAGATTATAGAAAGCGAGGGTATTAGCACCCTTTCTATCCGTAGTTATCTACGGGCTCTTAGGTAATTGCTCATCATTTTCAAAATTGCTTCTTTGTGTGATTTGAAAAGTTTTTTTTTGTTTTACTTCGATTTAACTCTTGCTTCTGTCTTCAAGAGTGTTACAAAGTGTTTTTGAAAACTTTGTTTGCATAGGAGTGTAAGTGTGAAAAAGTTTGTTTGGATTGAGAAAGTACTTAAGAACTAATCTACCTACTCGAAAAAAGAATCGTTCTATGTTCGTTTCCTTCAGACAGCGCTATCCCACTATTAGTGAGTAGGTAGCATCGTCGTTGGAGTTTTGAGGGTCAATTCGAAAGGGACGTACGGTCACTAAAGCAATGTTAGGACGTCTTAGTAATAACCCTAATGTCTTAGATCAATTATTCGATGCAACAATTTCGAGGCAACCATTCCGAGGCAACCATTCCGAGGAAACTATTCCGAACGAGACTTTGATCTTTGTTTAGACAAAAGGGCGACCACTAAAGCATCCTGTAC
Organism: Vicia faba; assembly: GCA_948472305.1. Taxonomy (NCBI): domain Eukaryota; kingdom Viridiplantae; phylum Streptophyta; class Magnoliopsida; order Fabales; family Fabaceae; genus Vicia; species Vicia faba. The sequence goes on from OX451735.1 coordinate 75,196,921, forward strand.
TCAATGAACATTTACCGAAGGCAACCAAGTGGGAGTGTATCCTAGGAGTGCGCATGTGCGAGTGATTCAATTTCAGATTATTTATCTTTGCACATTTAGGGTTTGCTAACTATTTTAAAGTTTACACACATTCTTGGCATGCATCCCTAATTATTCATACATCTAACAGTTCAATATTTTGCGGAACTTAAAGTGCGGAAATTAAACTACGCTATTACAAGGCTTCGGGTATTTACATAGCAAAAAACAAACCCTTTAAAAATAAAGCGATAAATGAAAGATAAAAGACCTAATTAAGCTATTACAACTTGTAGGCAGTTACATCAATATGGTAAAAATAATAATAAAGTGCGCGATGAAATTAGAACAATAAGAATAATTAGGGTTTTGACCCTTTGTTAACCTAATTAAAAGAAAAATGTTTTTGTTGTTTTTAATTTTTTTTAAGAAAAGAATTACGTTTTAAATTAAACACACAATTAATTAGTTAATTAAATTAATTAATGAAAATAAATAAATTACCTATTTTTGTGTTTTGGTTATTTTAAGGAAAAGAAAGTAAAATTAAGTTAGAAATAAAAACCTAATTATTCTAATTAGTTTTTAATTTATTTACAAAAAGAGTTAAAGGTATCTAAAATTAACAACCCAATTAAATTAATTTAATTTTTTGATAAAAAATAAAATCTAAACTTAATTTGGTGAAAAATATTATTTTTGTGATTTTTTTGATAAAAAAGAAAATAACTTTGTGTTAATGAATAAAATAAATAAATAAATTAAATAAAATATAAAAAAGAAAAAGAGTAAGGAACTTGGGCCTGCAATCAATAGTTTGAGGGGGTGTGAGAAGCAATTTTCTGGCCCAAGCCCAAAGGTGTCCACGTTGACCCTCAGGATCTGATGTTGCACGTTGACTGTGGCTTATGGTGCTCCTCCATTGATGGCCTTTGGATCTGGCCATCTGGCCACTTGGCAGGCTGAATGATGAGGTCATATGGTGGACCTTGGCTTTGTAAGCGCGTGGAATCTGTAGAAAGAATTCAAGAAAAATGAAAACGTTGGAGGCAGGGGTCGAACCCCTGATCTCAAGCTCCCCAACGCCTTAACGCTTGCCTGGCTACCACTGGGATATTTGTGTTAGTTGTTATAATAATACAAAATAATAATCAAATAAGGCCATATGTATCAATTCAGCGCGCGGAAATTCAAATGACCCAATGGGAAGGTTCCAGTTAATCATCTTCTTCCCTTCTCCGTGGGTAAAAGTCCCATACTTTTACCTACGGACGTTCGTCCATAGCTACAGGCTAGGCTCGTTCCAAAATCCTCCATGAACAATATAAATGACACCTAATGCCATGGATCGAACCCTCTTATCATTCTGAACATCATGGTATCTCTCATGAGAGCTAATTTTTCCTGCATACTAAAACCCTAAAACGGAACCAAAAAACCTAACAATGGCAATTCTCGATTCAGTCTATGAAAACGCAATTGAGTATTATAGAAAGCTTGCAAATGTAATGGTGAACAAGAATCTATGATTATATTATGCTATACGTGCCAGAATTATGCAAACAGAATTCAAGAAAAGTTAGGTATCGTGAATGCCTTACAGCGTGTTTTGGTACTGGAAAGGCTTTATTCTTGATTTATTTCGCTTGCTTACACCCCTGGGAAGCATTTGGGACAGCTAGAAGTCCTTGAGGATGCCTGGAAATATGAATTCGTGCTGCTACTTTTTCTTGTTTTTTCCAAGTTTTGTTTTTGATGTTGCACCTCTTTCTAGCCTCTGTTTAGGTCTGCACACGTTCTTTATGTATTGAGGAATGAATTAGGGTTGAAAACCTGGCCTCAATCTTCCTCCATCAATGTCTTTGATCTTGATTTGATACACTTGAATATCTTTCTAAAAATAGTCTAAATCCAATCTTTTTGTGCATCCCATGCCTTTACACGAATTTGATCTCATGCTAGCTGGAATTTAAGACCTGAAACAAGTACAGAATCTTGTGTTTTCAATATTTTGGATTTTCTCATGATTTGTTTTGATTTAAAATGATTTAATTCAAATAAAAATCAAATTAAATAGTAAAAATAAGATAATGACAAGTGGCAAGGGTTAGGGCTCGTGGACCATGTTGCCAACTCAAAACAAGTGAAAAAGATTGGGCCCATTTGGCAAAAATTGAAGTTTTAGGCATAGTTGACTTTTGACCATTTTGTAAAAAGGGTCAACTTCACCAATGCATAACTTCCTCAATTTTGACTCTTTGAAGGTGTTCTTGGACTTTTTAGAAAGCTTTATATGTCCTATAAGCAACCCTTCTGGTCTCATCTCAATTTTATATTCCATGCTCATGTATGAAGCTTTGACAAAAAAGATGTTTTTGTTGACTTTTCAAAATGACCTATAATGTCCAAATTCATAACTTTTTGTGAGTGCATATTTTGAACTTGGGAGATGAATATGGATTGTAGAGAATGTCATCCTCTTCAAAATGAGATTTGAATGGGTCTTTTCTCCTAAATTATGAGAAAGTTATGTTTGGTCAAAGTTGAGTTAACTTTTCCTGTAAAACCCTAATTTAGCAACTTTAGGTTCTTGATGAATTATGAGAAATCCTTGATGAATCATGATCAACCCTTGATAAAATGATGAAATATACTTAAAAATGAGGATGTTGACCAAAAATCTTGAAGTTTGACTGTATGTAGGCCACAATTGACTTTTGCCCTAACACAGTCGATTTTCAGGCCTTTGAGCAATTGACTGAGCAAACTTTCTCTGTAGGGCTTGAAACTTGACATGGATGATCTTGAGAACATATTAGGACAATGGTGAGCATTTGGGATCCCTTGCACTTAAGTATCTTGATGCAACATGAAACCCTAATTTGAGATAGACTGCCTTAGGAGAAGGCTTGTTTGGTCAACCCTTGGACTTCCTTGAGCAACTTGGGGATCTTTCTTGAAATGTTTTGAGAAATATGGGAGGGCAATTTTTGGGGTACAACAGCTTCCCCTGTTCAATCTTCTTAAATCTGAGGATGTAGATTGGCTTTCGTGCCTTTCGTGATCCGAAGGTGGAAGATGATTGAACACTAAAGTGCCCAAAAATTTGCACTCGCATGAAGTGGTGTCCATCTTACGATGTCGGGAATGGGCTTACAGATTCCATTTGTAAATTGATGACAGGAGATGGGCTTAAAGATGCCACCCGAAGGAGTGTCGATCGCCTAAGAGATTCCTTAGCGAGAGCTTATATACTTGTTGTTGAGTAAGATTCCGCTGGGGAATGTTGATCTTTGTCTTGAGAGAAATAGAATTTTAGGAGCTTTAGTCGTCCGTTATTCTACTGGGGTATCATCTCTGTTGAAGAGGAAAGTTGAATTTTAGGAGCTTCGGTCGTTCGTTATTCTACTGAGGGATCATCTCTGTTTGAATCTACTGAGGAATCATCTCTGTTGAAGAGGAAAGTTGAATTTTAGGAGCTTCGATCGTCCGTTATTCTACTGAGGGATTATCTCTGTTTGAAGAGGAAAGTTGAATTTTAGGAGCTTCAGTCGTCCGTTATTCTACTGAGGAATCATCTCTGTTGAAGAGGAAAGTTGAACTTTAGGAGCTTCGATCGTCCGTTATTCTACTGAGGGATCATCTCTGTTTGAAGAGGAAAGTTGAATATTAGGAGCTTCGGTTGTCCGTTATTATACTGAGGGATCATCTCTGTTTGAAGAGGAAATTTGAATTTTAGGAGCTTCGGTCGTCTGGTATTCTACTGAGGAATCATCTCTGTTGAAGAGGAAAGATGAATTTTAGGAGCTTCGGTCATCCGTTATTCTACTAAGGAATCATCTCTGTTGAAGAGGAAAGTGAACTAATATCTGGTCGTAATCCAGGCTTCATAGTGGTAATATTGACTGCTATCTAGTCGTAATCCAGGCTTTAGAAGGAACTAAGTTGTTATCCGGTTGTATCCGGGCTTCAACTTGAATTTAGGGCACACTAATATCCGGTCGACTCTAGGCTTCTTAGTAACTGTCCAGGTGAACTGTTGTTTGGTCGTAATCCAAGCTTCACAGTGTCTCTTTCTGTTATCTGGTCGTAATTCAGGCTTCAGTGTCTTTTACCGCTATCTGGTCGTAATCCAGGCTTCACGATGTCTCATACCACTATCTGGTCGAAATCTAGGCTTCATGGTGTTCAGAGGAAATCAAGATACCATCTGGTCGTAATTCGGGCTTCATAACTTAGACTTTGTGAGAATTTGATTGTATCTTTCCTGAAAGGTAAAGGTTAATTGTATATAATGCATGATATGTATCAAGCAATGATGTTCTCAAAATAAATGAGATTGTATTGTATGATGCGTATGCATATGTCATGATGTATGGACATGTAATGTTTTTATGATAATCTCTAGCTGGGGAAAATAAATCTCGGATTGCTGCTGGAGAGAACAAAAGTTGAATTCTTCGTTCTCGCTGGGGACAATAAATGAAGATGATTGTTAGCATAATCCTGTTGGAGAATAAACCGGCGAGGAAATAATCTTGTAGGAAAGAATAACTCCGCTGGGGAATAAACTGACGAGGAAATGACTCTGTGGGGAGGACACTCTGCTAGAAGCTCTGTTGATTGGGAGAAATAAACTCAGTTGGGGATGAGTTACTGTTGCTGGTGACGATACACTCCGTTGGGAATTGAGTTTCTGTTTGCGAAAGAAATGAACTCCGCTGGGGATAATTTTCCAGTGGCGACTTTACTGGGGATAACCTTTTAGACTCTATTGGGGATAATCCTCCAGACTCTACTGGGGATAATTCTCCAAACTCCACTGGGGATAATTTTCTAGTGCTGATGATAGATAAACTCTGCTTGGGGAAAATCTTGCCGACTCATTCGTGGTAGCGAGCCTTGGCTAGGGAGAGTGGTGTCCTGTTCGGGACCGCTAATATCACTGTCTTTTTCTTACTCTGCGGGGAGTGAATGAAACTTCAATCATTTTCTCCAACTAGGTCTATCCCTATACCTGGTGGATAGAGCAACTGTATGGTTCAGACATTTCTTATTTGCCCCTGTTCCTGATATTACAAGTAATCGTCTTTTGTTTCGCATGTAAATATTTATAAGCAACAACTGTTGTCAAATGCATATATCAAAAATGAACATTGGACGTTCTTGCAAAACAAAACAGAAAAAAGAAAACAATTTGAAAATTCTTTGTGAAAATGAATTGTATTAACTTTGAAGTTGGCATGTAAATAGGAGTTTTTGTACAAGAGGCTGACGTCCTGGTAAGAGAACGCCGCCGAACAATAGAGTTTATACAATTTGTGTAAAACAAAGAAAAACAGCTATATGAACAATCCCACTGGGTTCCAACTCTGCTATCGCCTTTATATCCTCGATAATCTCATCCCTTTGCTACTTGGTTGAAGGTAGATCAGATTGATTAGCATCGTCCGAGCTTGATAGTTGATAGTGAAATCTGGTTGCAAGATGATCCAATGAGACATAGTGTTATGCTTTAATCCCTAATTTTTGCCTGGACCGCCCTTTTGGGTTTTCAGTCCACCGGGATACCCTTTTTTGCCCAAGCCGCCTTTTTAGGTTTTCGACTTGCTGGGTGTACAATTTTTTCATTTTCATCCCTTATTTTTGCCCGAACCCTTTTGGTTCACCGGGAAGCCCTTATTTTTTCCTAGGCCCGTCAACCTAGCGGGTCTTTGATTATGCGTAGTATTTTTTCACTATGTCTGCATTGACGGGGTGAGGAAGGTCGTCACCATCCATGGTGGTTAGAATCATGGCTCCTCCTGAGAAAATGTTCTTAACCACAAATGGTCCTTCATACGTGGGGGTCCATTTGCCCCTGGGATCACCTTGAGGTAATATGATGCGCTTGATCACCAGATCCCCAACTTGTTATTCTTGTCGCCTGACTTTCTTGTTAAATGCCTTGATCTTCCGCTTTTGATACGTCTGACCATGACAAATAGCAGTAAGTCTCTTTTCGTCAATTAAGTTCAGCTGATCAAGTCGGGTCTGGATCCAGTCGTCTTTGCTCAAACCTGCATGTTTCATAATCCAAAGAGAGGGTATCTGGATCTCAATGGGTAAGACTGCTTCCATGCCATACACCAAAGAGTAGGGTGTTGCCCCTGTTGACGTCCGTGTTGAAGTACGGTACCCATGAAGAGCAAATGGTAACATCTCATGCCAATCTTTGTATGTCACCGTCATCTTCTGCACAATCTTCTTGATATTCTTATTAGCCGCTTCAACAGCCCCATTCATCTTCAGAATGTAAGGAGAAGAGTTGTGATGCTGTATCCTGAACTGCTTGCAGAGCTCGGTGATCATCGTATTGTTGAGATTTGTACCATTGTCCGTAATGATCCTCTCGGGTACATCATATCGACAGATCAAATTGTGCCGAATAAACCGTGCCACGACGTTCTTGGTCACTGTAGCACAGGAAGCTGCCTCAACCCACTTTGTAAAATAATCAATTGCTACCAGGATGAAACGATGTCCGTTGGACGCAGTAGTCTGATCTCGCCAATCATATCGATGCCCCACATTGCAAAGGGCCAAGGAGCCGTCAAGACGTTCAGAGGAACTGGAGGTATATGCACCTTATCAACATAGACTTGGCATTTATGACAGGTCCGAGAATGCTGATAACAACCAGCTTCTATAGTGGACCAATAATATCCCGCCCGAAGGATTTTCTTTGCCATGGTATGTCCACTCGAATGAGTTCCGAAGGTACCTTCATGTAACTCTGCCATGATCCTTTCTGCCTCATTCTTATCCATACATCGCAGTAAGGTTGAGTCATGGTTACGCTTGTAAAGGATACCATTACTGATGAAGAACTTCGCCGTGAACCTCCTCAGAAACTTCTTATCATTAACAGACGCACCCTCGGGGTATTCCTGAGCCTCAAGTTACCTCTTTACCTCATGAAACCAGGGTTTATCTGTTGCCTCTTCAGTCTCAATATCATAGCAATGTGCGGGTTCGTCCAACCTTTCATGGTAATCTGGGGAGCTTCATTGTCCCACCTGACCTTGAACATAGAAGACATGGTAGCTAGCGCGTCCGCTAACTGATTCTCCTCTCTTGGGAAGTGTTCAAAGGTTATCTCCTCGAAATGTGGAAGCAACGTCAATACACACTCTTTGTAAGGAATACAATTTGGGTGCTTCATATCCCACTCGCCTTTGATCTGACTGATCACGAAAGCGGAATCTCCGAATACACTTAAGGACTTAATCCTTAGGTCAATAGCTGCTCGCAGGCCCATGATGCATGCTTCATACTCCGCCATGTTATTGGTGCAGTTAAAACATAATCGGGCGTTTGAAGCTCCATCAAAATACATAGACCATCGGGATCCTTCCTCAGGTCCTTCATCCGGTCCAGGTGTCTCACAGTCAGTCACCAACATGATGCTCTCATCCGGAAACTCGGAATTCATATACTGGTAATCATCTACTGCCTGATGTGCCAAGTGATCTGCCAACACACTTCCCTTGATTTCCTTTTGGGTCGTGTATTGGATGTCATACTCAGTTATGATCATCTGCCATCTTGCTATTCTTCCGGACAAGGCAGGCTTTTCAAAGATATACTTGATTGGATCCATTTTTGATATCAATAGAGTAGTGTGAGTCAGCATATACTGTCTCAGCCGGCGAGCAGCCCATGCCAAAGCGCAACAAGTTTTCTCAAGCAGTGAGTATCGGGTCTCACAGTCGGTAAACTTTTTGCTAAGGTAGTAAATAGCATGCTCTTTTCGGCCAGACTCGTCATGCTGCCCTAGCACACACCCCATTGAATTATCGAGTACTGTCAAGTATAAGATCAAAGGTCTTCCCTCAACTGGAGGCATTAGAATAAGTGGCTCTTGTAGGTATTCCTTGATCCTTTCGAAAGAGGCTTGACATTCATCATTCCATATTACCACTTGATCTTTCTTCAACAGCTTGAAGATTGGTTCACAAGTAGCAGTCAGGTGTGAAATGAATTGGGCAATATAGTTCAGACGTCCCAAAAAGCCTCTAACTTCCTTTTCAGTTCGGGGAGCTGGCATTTCCTGTATAGCCTTTACCTTTGCAGGATCCACTTGAATACCTTTATCGCTAACGACGAAGCCCAGCAGCTTATCGGACCTTACTTTGAAGGTGCACTTGTTCGGGCTTAACCTTAGCTTGTACATCTTCAACCTGTCAAATAGCTTTTGGAGATGGTCAAGATGTTCCTCTTCAGTTTGGGATCTTGCAATCATGTCGTCAATGTATACCTCAATCTCATGATGAATCATGTCGTGGAACTAAGCGACCATGGCGCGCTGATACGTTGCCCCAACATTCTTCAATCCGAATGGCATGACCTTGTAGCAAAAGGTACCCCACTGCGTAACAAAGGTTGTCTTTTCCATATCCTCGGGAGCCATCTTAATATGATTGTAACCAAAAAAAAAATCCATAAAAGAGAAGATCTTATGATGTGCGGTGTTGTCGACCAGAACATCGATATGAGGCAGAGGGAAATCGTCTTTGGGGCTTGCCCTATTTAGATCCCTATAGTCAACATACATTCATACCTTACCATCTTTCTTCGGCACTGGAACCACGTTGGCAACCCAGTGCGGGTAAGAAGTAACTGCTAGAAAACCGGCATCAAACAGTTTCATAACCTCCGCTTTGATTTTCTTAGACATCTCTGGGCGCATTCGGCAAACTTTCTGCTTCGCTGGAGGACAGTCTTCTTTAGTTGGCAAGCAGTGAACCACAATATCGGTATCCAAGCTAGGCATATCTTCATAAGACCAGGCAAATATCTCAACATAGTCACGCAGCATCGGTATCAACCGTTGCTTGACACTAGAATCCAGATTTGCACCGATCTTAACCTATTTCTTGTCTTCTTCTGTACCCAGATTTACTGATTCCACTGGCTCTTCATGGGGCTGTATGGCCCTCTCTTCCTGCAGTAACAGTCTAGCAAGTTCCCCAGGCACTTCACAATCATCCTCACCTTCGTCCTTGGCTTGGTTGATTGGACTTTCTAAGTCATAACTGGCAGTAGCAGAGTCGTTATCAGTGGGATCCAGAGTGGATGTGGACCTGTATTATGATATGTGAGTGTGTGTGTAAGACTATAGTTGTTTTAATAAAGTGCAAGATAGAAAAACAAGGAGCTCAAAATTTGTAATGCAAGAAAACGTCCAATGCTTTATTGATGATATATGGAAATGACAAACATTAAGCCCTCACAAACAGAGCCACGGTGTCTCGGGCAAGGCACCGAGCCGTAAAGTTTTAAATTGTCGGTTATAAATCTCAAAACAAAAGTCTTATTACTGTGTAATAAAAGAAATGGGCACGAAGTCCTTTGCCGTCCAATTGCTTAATCCGCCGTCGATAGTGGGGTAAATCCAGCTGTCGAACTCAGACTCTTCATCATCATCTTCAATTGCATTCACTTCCGGATTACTGATACGCATGGGAGGTCTTCCAATCCGCGCACGCCGAACAACCCTTTGAGCTTCTGCAGTAAAACCCAAACAAAACTTGTCAGTCTTGTGTGCAAAGTCAGGGAGTTGGCCCTAATTCGCACACCCACCTTTTTCAATAACAGCCCATGCATCTTTGAGGGAATCCATCTTCATTGGAGGATCTTCAGCAACAGTTTCAGTTGACGCCAGAGTCTGGGGGACTTCTTCAAAATTCTGACACGGGGTTTTAATGAACTCCCAGTCCATCTCCATATACCGAAAAGAGTTAAGGTGGTTCACCATGTACTCCTCTTCTCCTCGTACTGTAACATTTTTCCCTTTCACTGGGTATTTCAACAGCTGATGGAGCGTGGAAGTCAGTGCCCCAACTTTATGAATCCACGGGAGACCCAACAAACAAGAATAAGATGGTCGAATGTCCATCACATAGAACGTAGACGCATAAGTCTGGGAACCAACTTTCACAGGGACATCCACCTCCCCGTGCACCATCCTTTTGGACCCATCAAAGGCCCTAACCACAATATTACTTGGCTTCAGAACCAACCCTTCACAGTCCAACCGGTCTAACGCTTTCTTGGGTAAAACATTTAACAAGGACCCAGTATCCACCAGCACGTGAGCCAGAGTATTGACCCTGCACTCGATCGAAACATGCAAAGCGTCATTGTGATTCTTTCCTTTGGCATTCAGATCTGCATCGGAGAAACCCAACCCGTTATCAGCGGTCAAACTAGCTACACAGTCTTTAAATTGATCAGCAGATGTTTCCTAAGGCACATGTGCAGTTTTAAGGAAAGCAATTAAAGCCTTTGCATGGGCTTCTGACCACAATAATAAAGATAGCATGGAGATCTTCGACGGGGTTTGCCCCAGCTTCTCGATTATGTTGTAGTTGCTTTTCTTGATGATCTTCGGGATTTCCTCTATCTCCTGTCTAGAGGTCTCAACAACAATCTTCTTAGGTGCCTCCGCCCGGGAAGGCTCACCTGTAACTTCCTTGCCCCGAGCGTCAGATGACTCGGCAACAGGGTCAATGATTGGAACATGAACAGGGACAGTAGCTGATGTACTGGCAGGTGGAATAGCAACGGGTTTCCGAACAGTTGGTGGGGAAATCTCAGGAGAGAAAAGTCTTCCGCTTCGGGTGACCTTGCTAGACCCAACAAAATTGTTGACATCAGTATCAGCCTCTTCAACCTTCAAGTCTTGTTTGATCCCATGATAATACACATCGGCCCCATAGTTCCATGAGACAGCCTTATCCGAAGTTTACGGGATAGGACCATGGATAGTAATGATCAATGGAGTAACTTTCGGAATGGATGTAATCCAAACAGGCTTTCTCGAGGAAGCCTTGGAAGGATTGGCGGAAATGGTTATTATGGAAACATCTTCAACAGGAATCAATGGAACCAAAGTTTTCTCGAACAGGATCTCTTTGTTGTCCATCAGGCGCTGAACACCTGACTTCAATAAATGGCAACCAGTATGTAGGATGGAACATAGGTGGAAACCTTCGCCACATCCCGGAAATAAACCGGCTGATAATAAGTTCTTCTTTACTGTCATCAATAGAGTAGAAACGTCTTCCACAGAGGTTACAAATGAATCATCGTCCATAGCATTTACTCCATGCTTGGGCATAGGAGTAGTCATGACATTAGGCTTTTCTGGTGCGTCAAACTCAATTTCTTTAGCTTCAATAAAATCTTGCACCTTATTCCTCAAGGCCCAGCAGTTGTTTGTATCATGCCCTGGGCTATCAGAGTGATAGGCACAGCAGGCGTTTGGATTATACAGCGGTGATGTAGTACTGGGATTCTTCGGAGCTTCCCTCAGAGTCACCAAGTTGGTTTTCAACAATTGCGGCAGAATTTAAGATAAGGTCATACTGAGCCGAGTATACTGTCTTTGTGGTCTCTCTACTCTTTGCTGATTGTTGCGTTGTGGGGCAACAGTTGGTCTTGATATTACTACCGCATTAACTGCTTGGCAGTGTTCAGGTCGATTTTGGCTCCTCGAGCTGTAAACTGCACTAGCTTCTTTTCTGAAAGGCTTCTTCTTTGTACTTTATGAAGCACCTTTCTGTATCTTGCCACTCTTGATATTGGCTTCCACTCTCTCCCCAGTCAAAATCAATTCAGTGAACCCAAACGATGAACTACCGATCAAATGATTAAAATATGGAACAGACAAAGTCCCAAGAAACATATCCACCAACTCCCTATCGGACATAGAGGGTTGGACTCTTCCCGCAAGATCTCTCCACTTCTGAGCATAGTCCTTAAAGCCTTCGCATGTACCCATAGACATACCCTGAAGTTGAGTACGCGTGGGAGCAAGGTCGGCATTATACTGGTATTGCTTGTAAAAAGCAGCAGCAAGGTCCTCCCAGTTGCGGATGTTAGCTCCTTCCAGTTGATATAACCATTCAAGTTGAGTCCCTGATAGACTATCTTGAAAGAAATGAACCCCCAGGTTCCTATCAGCTGTATAGGGTTGAATCTTTCTGACATACGAGCGGAGGTGTAGCTTCAGGCAGGATACCCCATCGTACTTAGCAAAGACAGGAGCTTTAAACTTGTGTGCGATCACCACCCCAGATTCCAAACACAAATCTCCGAAGTCCAACCCAGGTATCTTCTGGATCTCCATTGCACTCAACCGGTCTTCAAGTTGCTTATATCTATCCTTAGCAGGAGGATACTGGTCTTCATCAAAATCAGTGTCATTATCAGAGACCACAGGACTAGGCCCCTTCCTTTCCTCTTGATTCTCTCCCCCTCCAGATGAATGGGAAAAATCAGTTTCCTGTCGCCAATTGTTCCCGAATCTGCGACCCATATTCAGGAGGACCACCTTCTTCTTCTTCTTCTTCTTATTCTTATTCTTCTTCTCCTACAAGATGAGGGATTTCAAATCTTGTTGTCCTTTGGTCAGGTTCAAGAACAGCTCTTGGAATTGAGCATTCTGAGCCTGAAGAGCTTGATGGCTTGATCAGTAGGTGTTTCAGAAGACATGATTGCTTAAATAAACAGCGAAGAAGATGAGAAACCTGTAATGGTACCTGTGATGAGGTGCATGATAATGGAATGTGTTGCACCCCAAAATTTTCCCTCTCATTTCTCAAAGAATCACCTTGGATCCTCAAGTTTTCTCCCATCCAATTCCAAGCCTTGAATTATCATTTTTTTCAAGAAAACCAAGCCACAAGGGCAAAATGGTCATTTGCACGCTGAAAGGTCAAACTTTGACTTTTAGATCAACATCAAATCTCAAGAATCATATTTCATCAAAACATGTTGGAATATGAAGTTTGTTTCATCAAGAATTTCGAAAGTCAAATTTACTATGGAAAAGCCAAATCTCTAAATACTTAGAATTTCTTCTAAGTATTTAAGAAAAAATGACACTTCAGAACTTCTGAGCCAACCTCCAAGCAGGAGCAGTCAGAAGATGTAGACATGGTTCAGCACATAGTCTCCAGTCAAAACATGGCTCTTCAGCATCTACGCAAGTTCAGTCAGAGTTTGCTAGGGTAATGCAAAGAAGGTTAAGGAGCGTGCTGCAAGCTTTCTAGAAAGTCTGAAAGCTCCTTCAGAACATGATGGAGCCAGAAGATGCAAAGATCAGAGGATGGATGGTACGTTGAAGCAGAACTTCTGACCCAGAACAAAGCCTTGGTGTAGAGTATAACGCTGCAGGATTTCTGGTTGTGACAAGTCTCATCATCATTTAATGCTCATTTAATGCTCACAACCACCTTCTGAGTCTTTATCCAAAGGATCTTCACCACGTGTACCTCTACTGTCTTGGAATAGCAACTCTGGTTTTGCTTTTCCTTAATTCCTACTGACAGCCACCATGCTTGCTTCAAAGACAAGGCAGCACTTCAGCACATGAAGGCTATTTTTTAACGCTTTGGTCAGAACTTGACCAAATCCCAAAACCTTGCTTATACAACTTGTTGCAGACCTATGACCAACAGCTAGCTCAGCCTACGCCTGCATCTCATGATTACACCAAACTAGCATACAAAAGCTGTGATAAAAAAGCAAAGGAAAAAGATGCCAAAACAGGTTCAAATCATATTTGCTTTTCCCCCCAAAATCACAACAAATTCATCTATAAATACTTGGATCCATCATACGTTCAAGGGGCTGGACTTTGAAAGAGAGAGATTGGCCAAAAGAGAGAAAAAGGAAGTTGTGAAACCTTCATAAAAATCCAGATTTCTCATACATAAAAACAAACCTTTGTTCTTCCCTTTGAACAAAAGGACATCACCACTCTTCCGTATCTCTTGCTGACTCAGAACATCCAGAGGCAGACACTCAAAGCTCCGAGCACGCCCTAGGTAAGTCTTTATGACTTTACTTGTTTTTTCCTTCTGAACATCATTAGAATATAAATATCATAGTATTAACCTTGTACATATCATTGCATGAACTGAAAAACTATGGATCAGAACTACTAGAATAATGCTAGACTCAGACTTAGGATTAGAACTTCTATGAACTATTGCGCTGTTATTCTTCTGATTTGCTGTTTGCCAAAAAAGGAATGAGTTGTTGACATGCTGATTAATATGAGAGAAGAGTTGAAATGAAATATAGAACTTCTGATTTTCACATGCTGATAACACACAAAACTTTTATGATTTTTTTCTCACTATTAACACACACTGAACTTCTGATTCTCACATGCTGATAGTACACTGAACTGCTAAAGTTTATTCACTGGCTCAGCACAACACTGAACTTCTGATAATTCACTCACTGTTCTAACAACAACGCAGAACTTCTGAGTTCCCCTTACATGTCAAATACACTGGACTGCTGACGTTCGCACATTGTTTAGTATAATACAGAACTTCTGACTTTTGGTTCACTGTCTGCACACCACCCAGAACCTCTGTGTTTTCCCTCTAATGTTTTTTGCAGGACCTCAAAGTTTACCAGTCCAGAACTTCTGATCCCTCTGACGTCTCCTGCTGAGTCACGCGCCTGGCTTCAGAACTTCTGATCCTTGTTTCTTTGTTTGCAGCAACACGCTATTTCTACCTTACATTTATTTTTCCTTTTCATCTTTTTAATATCAACATAAAAAACATAAAAATATTTTCCTTTATTTTATTTCCTTAAGACAAAAAACATTTTTAAACAAGTCTATTTCTTTTTTATATTATGCATTTCAATATGGTTGTAATAATAACTTAGGATTTAATTTTACTTACAATCCCCATTCGTACATATGTACCCCCATCCCCTAAATATTGTAATAGCGTAGAATTTTATTTTCCGCAATTTACTGTTTTCCTTATACTGTATAGTAATTAGGCGTGTATGGCAAGAGATAAAATCGACAAGTAGATGATCCTAATCAAAGATTAAATGCATGCAATCAAACACACTTGCGCATATGCACCCTTAGGGTAATCTCACTTTGTTTCCTATCAGAAAAATAGTCATGTCCCTCGAACATGGGCATTTTAGCGAAAGACCCTCGATAAAAGATCGTAGTCCCTCGATGACCCTCGATGTTGCCTTCGGTAAATGATCTAGTCCCTAAAACGACATTGCTAAAACGTCTCATAAGTTGCCTTTTATGACTATACAAACATCCCAACATCCATCCCTTCACATCCAACGATGAGGCTTCTTACTAAATCAATGGTAAGATTGCAACATCTAAAGGAGGAGGAAAAGAATTTCTAAGACCTTTTGAGTAGGTAGATTCGCTCTTGGTTACTCGCTTGCTCACAACAAAAACATTTTATACACCGACATTTCCATTTGAAACATTTTCAAAAGATAACACTTTGTATGCGTTCTTATAGAGACGAGAGCCATTACAAAGGAAACCCTTTTAAAAATCACTTTCAAAAAACACATTTCACAAACACCTCTTTGAGATATTTTTGAAACAAACACTTTGTATGCGTTCTTATAGAAACGAGAACCATTATGAAGTTCCATTTTCAAAATACTTTCAAAAAAAATCACCACCACAAGCACACATTCAAACAAAAGCAAGTGATTTAGCAAGTAGCTAAGATCCCATGGAAAACCATGGATGAAAAGGATGATAATACCTTCCCTTTTCATAATCTACCCCCTGAACTCAATAACATCTCTAAAAGGTCTTTCCTGTGCTTTTTCACCTTTCCTTTTTGGATAAAAGAAAAGTCGGTGGCGACTCTTGCTAAACCGCAACATTTGTGAACACAAACGCAAAACCTCAAGTCAGTTCTCCCACCGCATCATAGAATGCATATGAAATGATTTCAAAGACTTTGGGAGATTCAAATTTATAAACCAAAATAAAATACACCTTGTTAGATTCAAACTTGTAAAATGTTTAACAAATGCCTTTAAGGCGTTACAAAAGAAATACTAAAAAGTAAA
The DNA here is from genome assembly GCA_948472305.1 of Vicia faba. Classification (NCBI taxonomy): domain Eukaryota; kingdom Viridiplantae; phylum Streptophyta; class Magnoliopsida; order Fabales; family Fabaceae; genus Vicia; species Vicia faba. Next base: position 75,212,866 of record OX451735.1, read on the forward strand.
TCTAAACTAGAAAAACAACAAAGAAATCAAAAATCCCATGGTCGCCTTCCATTCGTGCTGACATAATCGTTGATTGTCCTCTCATTCTCAAGCTGCCTTGTAAGCTTCAAGATCTTCTGTTCCTGCTCATGATACTTCTCTCTGTAGGTATCCCTTTCTTCCTTTAGCTGGATCCAATATCTCTTCAATGCCCGAAGATCAGTAGGCATGTATGGATGGATGACCGTATAAGGAACACCTTCTTCATTAGTATGCTCTATGATCACCGGCAAAACAGCTTCATATGGCATCCCCAGCTTTTGAGCACGGGCTCGAACCCACTAGAGATATGGTTGCATCGGGAGAGAAGTCTTCATTCCTAGCTCACGTGGGTCAGACCTGTTCACCATGCCCCAGGCTCGTATAAACCTGTGGCGATGTCCCTCAACATCCCCCTTGTAGTCAAAGACAATGCCTGTAAGCAACAACTCATGGGGACCATCCCTCCGAGCGCGTCCAAACTGTCGTAAAGCCAAACAAGGATTGTAGGTTATACCCCCTCGAATTCCAAGCAACGGAACATTAGGGTATTCCCCACATCGATCAATGACAGCTACTTTTTCCATATCTTTAGAACTCCAAAGGATTTCCGTATGAGCAAGGGACATGATTCTATAAGCCCAACCTACGCCTTCCTCATTCTTCAAAACAGACTTGGGGAGGTGCAAAATAAACCACCTCGCCAGCAGCGATGTACAACACATGAGAGTTCCCCTTCTCCACACAGTACGGGTATAGAGAGCGTGTAGAATATCACCTAGAAGAGTAGGCACTGGGATACGAGACATGAAGATCTTGACCATGTTCACATCTATGAAAGAATCTGGATTTGGGAAAAGAACCAAGCCGTAGATGAGGAGAGCCAAGATGTCTTCAAATGCTTGAAAATCCAAACTATCCCAGAAGTGTTGAGCTTGATCCATTAAAAACTTAGCCAAGAAATCTTTAACCCCACTCCGAGTCTCCCAGTTAGACACTATATCAGCCTTTGTCAAATGTAAAGCTAAAGCAATGTCCTCAGGCCTAGGAACCTCCTCCAAGCCTGTGAAGGGTGTCTGCTCTAGAATAGATATACCCAGTAAGTCAGAGAACTCCTCCAAAGTAGGGACTAACTGATAGTCCGGGAAGGTGAAACAGTGATGCGACGGGTCAAAGAACTAGAACAGCACACTCATCATTTGCTCATCCAACTTTTAAGTGACCAGGCTAAGGAGATAACCATGTCTTATAAGAAATGAAGAAGTATCAGGAACCTTTGAGACTAACTCTCTGAGCTGAGCAGGAATTTGCACGAATTTGATTCGAATGGTATTTCTGCACATAGAAGCCATAATCTGCAAAACAGAGCAAAGATGAATCCCCTCAGTCTTTGAAATGGTTAGTCTAATGAAATATGTATGCGATGTCATGATGCATGATGTCATGATAAAAACACACCACAGGTATCACAGATAGCAAACATGGTAAGGGCAAACAAGTCACACAATAACCCTTAAGTTTAGGCTTGCATGGAGTCTAGGTACTACTCTCTTGCAGTTTAGTCGGTTCAACTTGTCCTAATAATAGTAACCGGGTTCTAGAGGTTCTCAATATCACTGATAATCCTCCATCAGTCATAGTTTCAGCTCACGCAACCTTTTCTTGCGGCCGGAACCATCTCGAGAGTATGGTCTCAATGAGTGTAGCATATCACTACTTCCTATGGCCAAGTTGGTCAATTATAGGTTCTAAGGTCAGTTGATGCTTAACGACCCATATAGCAGCCCCATATTCTCCTTGTTCCTCCAAAAGGGATATCGGTACCAACTAATGTGCCACATCAACGTAGCTACCGCTTCAACCGTATCGGTCTATGTTGTACAGTTCCCTTACAGTCTATTTCTACTTACCTAAAAGGTGTTCCCCAGATCCGGGTTAGGATCTATAGTAACTCCGATATAAAGCCCACAAAAATAAAAGCAATTAAATCAAACAATAGAAAACAATGTGATGAACTAATCCTAATGTATACCCCAATTATAAACTCCCCAACAGAGTCGCCAGTTCTGTGATACGGTGGCCAGAACCGGGTACTGTTGCTTTTTAGGAATTGCTGGTTTGCGTTTTGTGTTTGTGTTTGCAAAGTGTCGCGGTAAGCAAGAGTCGCCACCGACTTTTATTTTATCCAACAAGGAAGGGAAAAAAGCACAGAAAATTCCTTTTTCGAGATATTTCTGAGTACGGGGGGTAGATTATAGAAAGGGAAGGTATTAGCACCCTTTCTATCCGTAGTTATCTGTAGGCTCTTAGGTACTTGCTCATCATTTTCAAAATTGCTTCTTTGTGTGTTTGTGTGATTTGAAAAGTTTTTTTTGTTTTACTTCGATTTAACTCTTGCTTCTGTCTTCAAGAGTGTTACGAAGTGTTTTTGAAAACTTTGTTTGCATAGGAGTGTAAGTGTGAAAAAGTTTGTTTGGATTGAGCAAGTACTTAAGAACTAATCTACCTACTCGAAAAAATAATCATTCTATGTTCATTTCCTTCAGACAGCGCTATCCCACTATTAGTGAGTAGGTAGCATCGTCGTTGGAGTTTTGAGGGTCAATTTGAAAGGGACGTATGGTCACTAAAACAATGTTAGGACGTCTTAGTAATAACCCTAATGTCTTAGATCAATTATTCGAGGCAACAATTTCGAGGCAACCATTCCGAGGCAACTATTCTGAACGGGACTTTGATCTTTGTTTATACAAAAGGGCGACCACTAAAGCATCATATACTCAATGACCGTTTACCGAAGGCAACCAAGTGGGAGTGTACCCTAGGAATGCGTATGTGCGAGTGATTCAATTTCAGATTATTTATCTTTGCACATTTAGGGTTTGCTAATTATTTTAAAGTTTACACACATTCTTGTCATGCATCCCTAATTATTCATACATCTAACAGTTCAATATTTTGCGGAATTTAAAGTGCGGAAATTAAACTACGCTATTACAAGGCTTCGGGTATTTACATAGCCAAAAACAAACCCTTTAAAAATAAAGCGATAAATGAAAGATAAAAGACCTAATTAAGCTATTACAACTTGTAGGCAGTTACATCAATATGGTAAAAATAATAATAAAGCGCGCGATGAAATTAGAACGATGAGAAAAATTAGGGTTTTGACCCTTTGTTAACCTAATTAAAAGAAAAATGTTTTTGTTGTTTTTAATTATTTTTTAAGAAAAGAATTAGGTTTTAAATTAAATACACAATTAATTAGTTAATTAAATTAATTAATGAAAATAAATAAATTACCTATTTTTGTGTTTTAGTTATTTTAAGGAAAAGAAAGTAAAATTAAGTTAGAATAAAAACCTAATTATTCTAATGTTTTTAATTTATTTACAAAAAGAATTAAAGTTGTCTAAAATTAACAACCCAATTAAATTAATTTAATTTTTTGATAAAAAATAAAATCTAAACTTAATTTGGTGAAAATATTATTTTTGTGATTTTTTTGATAAAAAAGAAAATAATTTTGTGTTAATGAATAAAATAAATAAATAAATTAAATAAAATATAAAAAAGAAAAAGAATAAGGAACTTGGGCCTGCAATCAATAGTTTGAGGGGGTGTGAGAAGCAATTTTCTGGCCCAAGCCCAAAGGTGTCCATGTTGACCCTCAGGATCTGATGTTGCACATTGACTGTGGCTTATGGTGCTCCTCCATTGATGGCCTTTGGATCTGGCCATCTGGCCACTTGGCAGGCTGAATGATGAGGTCATATGGTGGACCTTGGCTTTGTAAGCGCGTGTGTGATCGGTGGAAATAGAACTGACTATTTTTAAAGCTGGTTTCGCGAAATGTCGCGGTAAAGCAAGAGTCGCCACTGTCTTTTATGTTCTCCAATATGGAAAGGACAAAAGCACAGCAAAATTCCTTCTTTGAGAATGTTTCTCGGTTCGGGAGGTAGATTTATAGAAAGGGAAGGTGTTAGCACCCTTTCTATCCATGGTTATCCATGGGCTCTTAGGTACTTGCTCTTATGTTTTCAAAAATTGTTTGCTTTTTAAATGTGTGTGGGTTTTGAAAAAAAAGTTTCGTTTCGAAAAAATTCTAAGTAACTCTTGTATCAGTCCTCAAGAGTGTATGAAAAATTTGTTTGAAAACTTTTTGAAAGTGTGAGGTGTGAAAAGATGTTTTTGTTTGTTTTGAAAAGAGCAAGTACCCAGGAGAATCTACCTACTCTAAGGAATTAAGCTGTGTAAGAGTCCTTTAGATAGTGCTATCCCACCATTGAGAGGTAGGTAGCACCATCGTTGGAGTTATCCGGGTCAATTCGATTATCGGGACAGTGTGGTCACCGAAACAATGGTAGGACACCTTAGAAGTAACCCTAATGTCCTAGATCCTTTTATCCGAGGAAACCGTTTCGAGGCAACTGGATCTTTTGGACAGAAGGGCGACCTCTAAGACACCCTATACTTGATGACCACGTCGAGGCAACCAGTGAGGCGTACCCTAGGAGTGGCAGGTGCATGCGTGTTATTTTTCAGTTAAGGTTATCTTGTACATGTTATTTGTGAGCTACGGATTGATTTTATTATTCATACATTCTTTCATGCTTATTAACAGTTAGGAGTGCGGAAAATAAATTGCGGAAATGTAAATCTAACTATTACAAGGCGCGGGTCTATACATCGCCAAAAAACAAAAACCCGTTTTAGAAAATAAAGTGCGAGAATTTAAAAGAAAGCGATAAAGTTCTAGTTATTACACTTCCTGAGCAGATACAAAAATATAAGATACTGAATTAAAATAAACTGCGCGCGAAAGAAATGAATCGGGACGTCCTAAGGGTTTTGACCCTTTTTGAATAAGAATTGAATTTTTGTCCTTTTTTAATTAAATGGAATTAAAACTAATTATTTAATTTATTAAAAGAAAAATGTTTTTGTATTTTTATGTTTTTAATGAAATAAAATAAAAGGAATTGAAATTAAAAGTTAATAAAAACCTAATTCTAAATTTATTTTAGTTATTAAGAAAAAAAGGTTAAAGTTGTCTAATTAAAACTAATTCAATTTATTAGTATTTATTTACAAAATAATTACCTAAATGAAATTAATAAAGTATTTACATTTTTTGGTTTTTTTGAATTTTATTGTGAAAAATTAATTATGAGTTAATTAAATAATAACAGTTAATGATAATAATTAGTTAAAAGAAAATAAAATAAAATAAAAAGAAAAGAAAAGAAAACATGAAAGAACCATTGGGGGTTTGGGTTTTTTTTTGAGGTTTTTGTTGACAATCTGAGCCCATTAAGAATAAGCCATGTTTGACCTTTGAGATTGCCTGGAGATGCGTTGACTCCTGTACACCATGGTCTTCACTCTTTGGCCATTGGATGGAGGGTGGTGGACACTTGGCAAGCTGATGCCTGGAGCGCATGATGGGGCACCTTGAGAATGCCTGCATATGATTATATTGGGAAAAATATGAACAAGGAATTTGGGGGACCTGGGAATTGAACCCAGGTCCCAATGGTTGACGGGCATCGCGTTCACCACTGGGCCATGTGCCTGTAATTGTTAATAAAATATGCAAATAATATAATATAAGAAAAAGCAAATCAAATGCTGAACAAAAAACAAAACGCGCGCTATATTCAAATCCACCAACCACATGGCAACACGCAGTCATCTTCTTCGTATTTTCCTGTAAAATGAAAGTTAGATAGCGGGGGTTTTAAACCCCCACAAAATACAAATGCCAAAAATAGCGATTAGATCTGTAGCACATATAAAAAGGGCACAAGGGTGTCAACGTGTTCGTCTCATCAAGCCGGTTTCAACCATGGGTCTTAGACGTTCTGATTTTACAGTATGTGAAAAGCCCTAAATCAAAAGCTCTGAAACCCTAGGATTCGTTAATGGTGGTTTCGATTCCAGGGGGCCATAATCCAATTGACTTGTACCATTAGCTTCAGAAGAGTGTTAGAAATATAAATCACACAAAAAATTTCATCAATGATGCATGTATAATGAATTATGATTGTGAGACAAATATGCAAACCGTGAGTTTGTGTGGGGCGTTTTCTTGGGTGTTGACGTGTGGTTTTGATCCCCAAAGGTTCCTGGGGACTTAGGCAATGTATTAGAATCAATTAAAAGTTCGGAAATGGCCTGGAAGTAAGAAAACAAATTTCAACTTTTGCTTGATTTTTTTTATTTTGGTTATGCCGTTTCAATGAGCTCTAGGTCTTAAATGAGGCTTGCAAGGCTTGCATATGTAGTCATGAATGAGAATCAGTCACATTTAGGAGCCTTTAACCTTTGCAATTATGCTTTGGATTTTGTCTTAACCACCATTAAAGGCCTTTCAAAGCTTGTTCAAAATTTGAATTTTCATGCTTAATTCAGCTTGGCACGAATTTGGTAGGTGTATTATGACACATGAAAACCATTCAAATCAAAAGATGTCATTGAATTATTTTTTTTTATTTTATTTGAATTTTATGGATTTAAAATGAATTAAATCAAATAAAAATAGAAAAATTAATGTTTAATCTTGAAATTGATCATGGGACACGTGGGTGGCATGACAAGGCTGAATCAAGTGGAAAAAGTGGGCCCTTTTGTCAAAAATTGAAGTTTCAAGGATAGTTGACTTTTGCCATTTCACAAAAAATTCCCAACTTCTCCAATGCATATCTTGCTCAATTTTGATCATATGAACATGTTCTTGGACATTTTGGAAAGGTCTTGAAGTATTCTAACCAATGCCTTTGGTCCCATGTCATTTGAATATACCAATCTCAAGTTATGGTATTTGACTTAAAGTGCCTTTTTGTTGACTTTTGAAAATGACCTATAATGTTGAAATTGATAACTTTTTGTGAGAGCATTTCTTGGACTTGGAAAGTGAAGATGAGTTGTAGTAAATTTCATCCCCTTCAAAATGAGCATTGGATGGGATTTTTCTGATGAACCGTGAAAAAGTTATGCCCTGGTCAATTTACAGTTGACTTTTCAACTGTCCAAAAATGGAAACTTTTGCATCTTGATGATTTTTGAGCCATTCTTGTGGAATCATGATCAAGACTTGATCAAATGATGATTGTGGCTTCAAAATAAGATGTTGACCAAAAATTTTGACTTTTGACTGCCAAATGACCATTTTACCCCTACAGTTGATTGTAGAGCAAATAGGGTTTTTGACTGTGCAACTTGACCTTGTGAGCCTTGAAACTTGGCATATGGATGCTTGGCAATGTATATAGGCATATGGGACTTGATTGGACCCTTGAAAACCTCAACTTCCTTGCAAGAACCAAAACCCTAATTTGACTGGCTTAGGAGGGTGTTTGAACTGTGCAACCCTTGAGTAGATTTGAGAAAATTGAGATGATGCTTGTCAAAACTTTGAAGAATATGGGAGGGAAAATTTTGGGGTACAACAGTTGCCCCTGTTCAATCTTCTTAGACCTGAGGATGTAGATAGGCTTGTGTGCCTTTCGTGATCCGAAGGTGGAAGATGATTGAACACTAGAGTGCCTAGAAATTTGCACTCACATAGTGAGGTATCAGCAATGTGATGTCGGGAATGGGCTTACAGATGCCATTTGGAGAGATGGTGGATAGGAGGATGGGCTTGTAGATGCCATCTGGAGATGTGACAGAACCTTGTCGGGAATGGGCTTATAGATGCCATTTGGAGACTGTTGATAGGTGGATGGGCTTATAGATGCCATCTGGAGGTGGTCTGTTGAATTGTAATTTTTTTAAGTTGAAAGAGGGAACCTGTGTAGGGTTGACTGATGATGAGCTCGTGTAAAACTGCATCTTTGGAGGAAGGAAACCTGTGTAGGGTTTACTGATAATGAGTTTGTATAAGACTGCATCTGACGTGGAGAAGGAACCTGTGTAGGGTTACTTTGATGACGAGTCTGTGTAAAACCGCATCTAGAGCTGAGAAGGAAACCTGTGTAGGGTTTACTGATGATGAGTCCGTGTAAAACTACGTCTGGAGTTTGAGAAGGGAACCTGTATGGGGTTACTTTGATGATGAGCCCGTGTAAAACTGCATCCTGGAAGAAGTAAAACCTAGGTAGGGTTTCTGATGACGAGTCCGTGTAAAACTGCATCTTTGGGAAGAGAGAACCTGTGTAGGGTTTCTTCGGGATAAGTTCGTGTAAAACTTCTGGAGGAACCGGGGTAAGGTTACTTCGGGATAAGTCCGTGTAAGACTTCTGGAGGAACCGGGGTAGGGTTACTTCGGGATAAGTCCGTGTAAGACTTCTGGAGGAACCGGGGTAAGGTTATCTTGAGATAAGTCCGTGTAAGACTTTTGGAGGAACCGGGGTAAGGTTACTACAGGATAAGTTCGTGTAAAACTTCTGGATGAACCGGGGTAAGGTCATCTTGAGATAAGTCCGTGTAAGACTTCTGGAGGAACCGGGGTAAGGTTACCTTGAGATAAGTCCGTGTAAGACTTCTGGAGGAACCGGGGTAAGGTTACTGCAGGATAAGTTCGTGTAAAACTTCTTGATGAACTGGGGTAAGGTCATCTTGAGATAAGTCCGTGTAAGACTTATGGAGGAACCGGGGTAAGGTTACCTTGAGATAAGTCCGTGTAAGACTTTTGGAGGAACCGGGGTAAGGTTACCTTGAGATAAGTCCGTGTAAGACTTTTGGAGGAACCGGGGTAAGGTTACTGCAGGATAAGTTCGTGTAAAACTTCTTGATGAACCGGGGTAAGGTTATCTTGAGGTAAGTCCGTGTAAGACTTCTTCTGGAAGAAAAGGAATCGGTGTAGGGCTACTTTGATGATAAGTCCGTGTAAGACTTCGTCTGAAAATTGAGAAGGAACCGGTGTAGGTTGCCTGATGATGAGTTCGTGTAAAACTACATCTGAGGTTGAGAAGGAAACCTGTGTAGGGTTGCCTGTTGATGAGCCCGTGTAAGACTTCTTCTGAAAGAAAAGGAACCGGTGTAGGGTTGCCTGAGGATGATCAAGTAGATAATTGTCCTGTTTGGTTTCGGATATTAACCCACGATCAGTCGTCCACAGAATTTTCATGGCTTGTTATCGGTGTTGATCTGGAACTGTAAAGGTAGATGGTAATCATCTTTTGATTGACTTTTTTCCTGAAAATGCAAAGTATTAGTCGTATGCAATGTCATGATGCATGAACTGCATGATTTTAAGATGTTCTCAAAAATAAATGAGATTTGTGTTGTATGATGCGTATGCATGCTATAATGTATGAAGATGTGATGTTTATGAATGTATCTTCGTCTGGGAAAATAAATCCTTGACGAATGCCAGGAGCTTGTTTAAATCCTGGGCTGCTATTGAAGAGTAGAGTTCTTCGTTTCCGTTGGGGATGATGATTGCAAGAATAAACCGGTAGGAGAAGATGACTCTGCTGGGGAATAAACTTGTTGGAGAGATTACTCTGCGGGGAGTCACTCTGTGGGAAGAGATACTTCGCTGAGGTTTGATGATAACTCCGCTGGGGATACCGTTGATATGTTATGTTGGGGAATTGATGAACTCCGCTGGGGATAGGAAGAGCTTCGCCGAGGACGATCTTTCCGTGGTAATTAGCTGAGGATAACCCAGTTATAGGCTCTGGTGGGGAATAACTTTTAAATAAAGCCGGGGAGACGCGTTCGTACTCTGCCGGTGATAAGCTTCCAGAATCTATTGGGGAGGTTGATTCAACTCTCCTGGGGAGACTTTTGAACTGTACTGGGGAACGGCTCCACTTGGGTGTCTGGTATTCCGCCGGGGAACAATCTTAGATCAAGACTGCTGGGGATGCTTGCTTAGGAACATCTGCATACTCTGCTGGGGAATATTGAGATCTTCTGGGGATACCCAACTTCCTTAAGGCTGAGAGTAGACTAACTCTGCTTGGGGAGAGTGTTGACTTGCTGGAGATACTGTGCCTTTTAGGGGCTGCTGGGAGACCAACTCTGCTTGAGGAGAATTGTTGAATCTTGTCTTACTCTATGGGGAGTGAAGGTATCTTGGTCATGTTCTTTAGTTGAACTTACCTTGGTACCTCGGCGGACAGAGCGACTAGGTCGCTCAGACAACTCTTATTGCCCCAGTTTCTGTGGGAGAAGGTACCTGTGGAGGTGCTTGATAACTGCCGATTTGACCGATCTTCTTCTGGTAGGCAAATGACGAGATGACGGGACATAGTCGTACGCTTTTGATCCCTAATTTTGCCTGGACCGCCCTTTCAGGTTTTCAGTCCAACGAGATTCCCATTTTTGCCCAAGCTGCCTTTTCAGGTTTTCGACTTGCCGGGTGTACAGATTTTTTTTATTTCATCCCTTATTTTTGCCCAAACCCTTTTGGTTCGCCGGGAAGCCCTTATTTTTGCCTAGGTGTGTCAACCTAGCGGGTCTTTGATTATGCGCAGTACTTTTTCGACTATGTCCATGCTCTCAGGATGTAGGGAGGTGCCCCTGTCAGTAGTGTTGTGTTGCCCTACTACCAGAAGATCTTCCAATGCCCCAAGTGATCCAGATGGAGATTTGCCGCAAGTTGGTTGGCCTTTTGAGAGATTCTCTGAATCTTGACTTAACTTCCCCAGATAATAGACCATGATCATGTCTGCCCCTTGGTTGGAAGTACTTTTTTTCACTTAGATATTAGTCGTGCGAATTTCTCTGTTGTTCTAACAAATAGTCATATGCAAACAGTGTTATATCAAGAATGCAAAGCTTATGTCTTTTTTTTGAAAATGCATTTTTTTCATAAAAACAAGTGAATTTTTTTTTTTGAACTGTGATGTCAACTCGTTATTTTACCGCAAGCCTTAAGGAGTCAGGATACCTTTGGTAACAGTATGCTTTCGAACTAAACCCATGCTTCAGCTAGGACTTTTTAAGGGTTGTAGCGTGGCCTGGTTCACGGTTTAAGAAACAAAGGATAAAGGCTCAAATTTTATTTGTACCCACCCGCTCTTCGTGATGTTCTTCAAACCTAAACTCAACTGATCGTACGTTAGACCTTGTTTAAGTCTTTGCTCTATTATACCGGTGATGGTTCGGATATTGACAATTTATTTTGAATAGGCAGTCATTTCCTTTTGTGTTGAGGGTTTGTAGGACCTCTTTCTTTTTGATTTTGTTATCCCTATTTTTTGCCTGAACTGTCTCTTTTGTGATTACAGTCAGCGGGATGCCCCGGTTTTGTAAGTCTCCTTCATAGGTTTTGACTTATGGGCTTTTATTTTTTTTTGGTAATGACTGCTTGTCTTTACGATTGTTCGGAACCATCACTGCCTTTTGCTTTGTAAGGACTTCTTTGGTGCTATTCGCTGTGCACTTGGATCAACTGAGAGAACTACCCTGCCCCAGGTTATGATTAAAGGTTTTAATTTTCGAAAAGAAAACTCCTACTTCTTTGGCTCAAAGGGGTTGACGAGGGATTATCATCCTTATAACTCTAGTGTTTAGGAATTGAAACAATGCCTGTACCTCATCAGCGGGGTCTGTTCAAAAGCATACTGTAGATCATGGTATCGTTTTTGTCATCCTCCCTCAAGAGGCTTTAGAATTTTCAATCAAGAGTTGAACATCAAGAAAAATAAAAGCAATTTTGAATATAGAGAACACAATTACTTCAAAACAGACACGTGTAATGCATTAATGAAATAATAGAGTTTGACATAATAATTGTTTGAATAAGCATAGAAAAATACAATATCAGAATTTAAATGAACAAGAGTCTCTCAATCCTAGCCATGTTTTGGCAAGGGAGCAGTGATCACATCGGGAGTCTCAGCAGGCTCGAATTCGATCTCCTTGGCATCAATCATGTTCTGAATCTTGTATTTCAACGCCCAACAATCCTCAGTATCGTGCCCCGGGCTTCCGGAATGGTAAGCACACCTCACATTTGGGTTGTAGTTTGGAGAAGAGGTCTTGGGATTTGTAGGAGGGTTGATCACCGCAATCAGATTCATTTTCAACATGTGCTGCAATGCTTGTGACAATGGCATGTTGATGTTGGTGAATTGTCTTTTAGGTTCATCTGGCCTTCGCTGATTTCCCTTCTGCTGTTGTCGGTGTGACACAGAACCTGAGATCATGACTGCCCTTACGTGTTGGTCACGACGATCCTTCTGACTGTATGCAACATTGGACTCTTTCTTGAATGGTTTCTTCTCAGTGTTCGAGGAGTCGCCCTTTTGTATCTTCCCAGACTTGATACCATCTTTTATCCTCTCACCAGTCAAGATCAGATCTGTGAACCCAGCAGAAGAATTCCCAATCAGATGGTTGAAGAACGGACCAGACAGGGTCCCTAAGAACATGTCAACGAGCTCACGGTCAGTCAACGGTAGCTGCACCCTGCCAGCCAGGTCTCTCCACTTTTGTGCGTACTCCTTAAAACCTTCACCCGTCCCCAGTGACATACCCTGGAGTTGGGTACGCGTAGGAGCGAGGTCGGCATTATACTGATACTGCTTATAAAAAGCAGTTGCCAAGTCCTCCCAGTTACGAATACTGGTTCCATCCAGCTGATAGAACCATTCGAGATGAGTCCCTGAAAGACTTTCCTGGAAGAAATGGATCCATAGATTCTTGTCTGCCGTGTAGGGCTGGATCTTCCTTGCGTATGAACGGAGGTGCAGCTTAGGACAGGAAGCCCCATCGTACTTTACAAAGGCAGGTGCCTTGAACTTGTGAGGGATCACCACCCCAGAAGATAAACCTAGGTCCCCAAATTCCAACCCAGGCACACGTTGAATTTCCATAGCATTTAACCGGTCCTCCAGCTGTTTGTACCTGTCCTCAGCAGGAGGGTATTGTTCATCATTGAAATCTGTCTCGGTGTCAGAGACTACGGGACTAGGAACCCTTCCCTCTTGGTGACTGCCTTCCCCAACAGATGGAGTAGTCCGCTCAGCTTCATTCTGCAGTGTATTCTCGGATCTGCGTCTAGGGTTGAACAAAACAGTCCTCTTCTTCTTTTTCTTCAAAAGCAGAGTCTTCAATTCCTGTTGTCCTTGGGCTAAGCTCATGACCAGCTCCTGGAACTGGGCATTCTGGGCCTGGAGGGCCTTGATAGCTTGTTCATTGGATGATTCAGGATTCATGATGATGGCTGAAATAAACAGCGAAGAAGATTAAGCAACCTGTGGAAAAGAGTACCTGTAATGCAATGATATGTATGTATGCATGCGATGTTTTCAAGGATCTCGCGGGGTAAACAGAGAAACTTGTTAGAATTTGAATTTGGGTAGCTTGATTGAAGGAACTTCATGTTGCTGAGAGTCCTTCTTCAAGAGTCAAGGCTCATCATATCGAGTGGGTCATAGCCCCTGACTCAAGTTGTCATGTTTTGATCTCCAAACAACCTTGGCTAGAGGAAAATAAATCCTCTTCGCCCCTTGCTAGACATTTTGGTTCATCATGACCTGCATCACAAACCCTTGTGATCCTTGAAATGGATTAGTCCTCATGCAGGATGTATGCAATGGTATGATGGCATGATGTTATGCTATGCATGGAGTGATGTGAGTAAACCCTGTTATGAGCCCAGATTAAGGACTGTAAACAAACCCTGCAAGAAACTCACGTGTTAGATAACAAGCATGGAAGTAGTCAAGTTTGAAAGCACACAAGTCACACAAGACAGCCCTTAGAGTTTAGGCCAGCATGAAGTTTGGGGTACTACCCTCTTGAAGTTGGTGGGTTCAAAACCTGTCCTATCAAAAGTAATCGGGTTCTAAGGAGCTCAATATCATTGGGTTGTTTTCTGTGTTCATTATTTTGATTTAGCCACTGGACTGGCGATCAAAATATTCCAAGAAAACAACCCTCAATGAGTGTAGTATCGAGTATCAACCAACTTCGGACTGCACCAAAGTCAGTCATCTCACTACCCCTAAAGAGGCCAGGATGGTTCAAGTAAGGTTCCTAAGGTTAGTTGATGCTTCACGACACCATGCGGCGGCCCCGTACTCTCCTTGACTTGACTCAAGGGTTACCAGTACTCACCAAAGTGCCACATCAACGTAGCAAACTGTTTCAACCGTGTCGGTATACCCCGCACAGTTCCCTCACAGTTTTGTTGCTACTTTCTAAGAAGGTATCCCCCAAATCCGGGTTAGGATCTATGAAACTCCCAAAACAGGCCCACAATATTAAATCAAGCAAAGCAAGAAATTGAAAACATGATGATGAACTATTCCTAAGGTGCACCTCACTTTTTAGTGTCCCCAGCAGAGTCGCCAGTTCTGTGATCGGTGGAAATAGAACTGACTGTTTTTAAAGTTGGTTTCGCGAAATGTCGCGGTAAAGCAAGAATCGCCACCGTCTTTTATGTTCTCCAATATGGAAAGGACAAAAGCACATCAAAATTCCTTCTTTGAGAATGTTTCTCGGTTCGGGAGGTAGATTTATAGAAAGGGAAGGTGTTAGCACCCTTTCTATCCATGGTTATCCATGGGCTCTTAGGTACTTGCTCTTATGTTTTCAAAAATTGTTTGCTTTTTAAATGTGTGTGGGTTTTGAAAAAAAAGTTTCGTTTCGAAAAAATTCTAAGTAACTCTTGTATCAGTCCTCAAGAGTGTATGAAAAATTTGTTTGAAAACTTTTTGAAAGTGTGAGGTGTAAAAAGATGTTTTTGTTTGTTTTGAAAAGAGCAAGTACCCAGGAGAATCTATCTACTCTAAGGAATTAAGCTGTGTAAGAGTCCTTTAGATAGTGTTATCCCACCATTGAGAGGTAGGTAGCACCATCGTTGGAGTTATCCGGGTCAATTCGATTATCGGGACAGTGTGGTCACCGAAGCAATGGTAGGACACCTTAGAAGTAACCCTAATGTCCTAGATCCTTTTATCCGAGGCAACCGTTTCGAGGCAACTGGATCTTTTGGACAGAAGGGTGACCTCTAAGACACCCTATACTTGATGACCACGTCGAGGGAACCAGTGAGGCGTACCCTAGGAGTGGCAGGTGCATGTGTGTTGTTTTTCAGTTAAGGTTATCTTGTACATGTTATTTGTGAGCTACGGATTGATTTTATTATTCATACATTCTTTCATGCTTATTAACAGTTAGGAGTGCGGAAAATAAATTGCGGAAATGTAAATCTAACTATTACAAGGCGCGGGTCTATACATCGCCAAAAAACAAAAACCCGTTTTGGAAAATAAAGTGCGAGAATTTAAAAGAAAGCGATAAAGTTCTAGTTATTACACTTCCTGAGCAGATACAAAAATATAAGATACTGAATTAAAATAAACTACGCGCGAAAGAAATGAATCGGGACGTCCTAAGGGTTTTGACTCTTTTTGAATAAGAATTGAATTTTTGTCCTTTTTTAATGAAATGGAATTAAAACTAATTATTTAATTTATTAAAAGAAAAATGTTTTTGTATTTTTATGTTTTTAATGAAATAAAATAAAAAGAATTGAAATTAAAAGTTAATAAAAACCTAATTCTAAATTTATTTTAGTTATTAAGAAAAAAAGGTTAAAGTTGCCTAATTAAAACTAATTCAATTTATTAGTATTTATTTACAAAATAATTACCTAAATGAAATTAATAAAGTATTTACATTTATTGGTTTTTTTGAATTTTATTGTGAAAAATTAATTATGAGTTAATTAAATAATAACAGTTAATAATAATAATTAGTTAAAAGAAAATAAAAAAAACAAAAGAAAAGAAAACATGAAAGAACCATTGGGGGTTTGGGTTTTTTTTTTAGGTTTTTGTTGACAATCTGAGCCCATTAAGAATAAGCCCTGTTTGACCTTTGAGATTTCCTGGAGATGCGTTGACTCCTGTACACCATGGTCTTCACTCTTTGGCCATTGGATGGAGGGTGGTGGACACTTGGCAAGCTGATGCCTGGAGCGCATGATGGGGCACCTTGAGAATGCTTGCATATGATTATATTGGGAAAAATATGAACAAGGAATTTGGGGGACCTGGGAATCGAACCCAGGTCCCAATGGTTGATGGACAGCGCGTTCACCACTGGGCCATGTGCCTGTAATTGTTAATAAAATATGCAAATAATATAATATAAGAAAAAGCAAATCAAATGCTGAACAAAAAACAAAACGCGCACTATATTCAAATCCACCAACCACATGGCAACACGCAGTCATCTTCTTCGTATTTTCCTGTAAAATGAAAGTTAGATAGCGGGGGTTTTAAACCCCCACAAAATACAAACGCCAAAAATAGCGATTAGATCTGTAGCACATATTAAAAGGGCACGAGGGTGTCAACGTGTTCGTCTCATCAAGCCGGTTTCAACCATGGGTCTTAGACGTTCTGATTTTACAGTATGTGAAAAGCCCTAAATCAAAAGCTCAGAAACCCTAAGATTCGTTAATGGTGGTTTCGATTCCAGGGCCCCATAATCCAATTGACTTGTACCATTAGCTTCAGAAGAGTGTTAGAAATATAAATCACACAAAAAATTTCATCAATGATGCATGTATAATGAATTATGATTGTGAGACAAATATGCAAATCGTGAGTTCGTGTGGGGCGTTTTCTTGGGTGTTGACGTGTGGTTTTGATCCCCAAAGGTTCCTGGGGACTTAGGCAATGTATTAGAATCAATTAAAAGTTCGGAAATGGCCTGGAAGTAAGAAAACAAATTTCAACTTTTGCTTGATTTTTTTGATTTTGGTTATGCCGTTTCAATGAGCTCTAGGTCTTGAATGAGGCTTGCAAGGCTTGCATATGTAGTCATGAATAAGAATCAGTCACATTTAGGAGCCTTTAACCTTTGCAATTAAGCTTTGGATTTTGTCTTAACCACCATTAAAGGCCTTTCAAAGCTTGTTCAAAATTTGAATTTTCATGCTTAATTCAGCTTGGCACGAATTTGGTAGGTGTATTATGACACATGAAAACCATTCAAATCAAAAGATGTCATTGAATTAATTTTTTTTGATTTTATTTGAATTTTATGGATTTAAAATGAATTAAATCAAATAAAATCAAATAAAAATAGAAAACTTAATGTTTAATCTTGAAATTGATCATGGGACACGTGGGTGGCATAACAAGGCTGAATCAAGTGGAAAAAGTGGGCCCTTTTGTCAAAAATTGAAGTTTCAAGGATAGTTGACTTTTGCCATTTCACAAAACTTTCCCAACTTCTCCAATGCATATCTTGCTCAATTTTGATCATATGAACATGTTCTTGAACATTTTGGAAAGGTCTTGAAGTCTTCTAACCAATTCCTTTGGTCCCATGTCATTTGAATATACCAATCTCAAGTTATGGTCTTTGACTTAAAGTGCCTTTTTGTTGACTTTTGAAAATGACCTATAATGTTGAAATTGATAACTTTTTGTGATAGCATTTATTGGACTTGGAATGTGAAGATGAGTGGTCGGAAATTTCATCCCCTTCAAAATGAGCATTGGATGGGATTTTTCTGATGAACCATGAAAAAGTTATGCCCTGGTCAATTTACAGTTGACTTTTCAGCTGTCCAAAAATGGAAACTTTTGCATCTTGATGATTTTTGAGCCATTCTTGTGGAATCATGATCAAGACTTGATCAAATGATTATTGTGGCTTCAAAATAAGATGTTGACCAAAAATTTTGACTTTTGACTGCCAAATGACCATTTTACCCCTACAGTTGATTGTAGAGCAAATAGGGTTTTTGACTGTGCAACTTGACCTTGTGAGCCTTGAAACTTGGCATATGGATGCTTGGCAATGTATATAGGCATATGGGACTTGATTGGACCCTTGAAAACCTCAACTTCCTTGCAAGAACCAAAACCCTAATTTGACTGGCTTAGGAGGGTGTTTGAACTGTGCAACCCTTGAGTAGATTTGAGCAAATTGAGATGATGCTTGTCAAAACTTTGAAGAATATGGGAGGGAAAATTTTGGGGTACAACAGCGTGGAATCTGTAGAAAGAATTCAAGAAAAATGCAAACATTGGAGGCAGGGGTTGAACCCCTGACCTCAAGCTCCAGAACGCCTTAAAGCTTGTTTGGCTACCACTGGGCCATTTGTGTTAGTTGTTATAATAATACAAAATAATTATCAAATATTAAAAAGGCAGTATATATCAATTCAGCACGCGGAAATTCAAATGACCCAATGGGAAGGTGCCAGCTAATCATCTTCTTCCCTTCTCCATGGGTAAAAGTCCTAGACTTTTACCTACAAACGTTCGTCCATAGCTACAGGTTGGGCTCGTTCCAAAATCCTCCATGAGCAATATAAATGACATCTAATGCCATGGATCGAACCCTCTTATCATTCTGAACATCATGGTACCTCTCATGAGGGCTAATTTTTCCTGCATACTAAAACCCTAAAATGGAACCAAAAAACCTAACAATGGCAATTCTCGATTCAGTCTATGAAAACGCAATTGAGTATTATAGAAATCTTGAAAATGTAATGGTGAACAAGAATCTATGATTATATTATGCTATACGTGCCAGAATTATGTAAACAAAATTCAAGAAAAGTTAGGTATCGTGAATGCCTTACAACGTGTTTTGGTACTGGAAAGGCTTTGTTCTTGATTGATTTCGCTTGCTTACACCTCCAGGAAGCGATTGGGACAGTTAGAAAGCCTTGAGGATGCCTGGAAGTATGAATTTGTGTTGCTACCTTTTCTTGTTTTTTCCAAGTTTTGTTTTTGATGTTGCACCTCTTTCCAGCCTCTCTTTAGGTCTGCACACATTCTTTATGTATTGAGGAATGAATTAGGATTGAAAACCTGGCCTCAATCTTCCTCCATCAATGTCTTTGATCTTGATTTGATACACTTGAATATCTTTCTAAAAATAGTCCAAATCCAATCTTTTTGTGCACCCCATGCCTTTATATGAATTTGATCTCATGCTAGCTGGAATTTAAGACCTAAAACAAGTACAAAATCTTGTGTTTTCAATATTTTGGATTTTCTCATGATTTGTTTTGATTTAAAATGATTTAATTCAAATAAAAATCAAATTAAATAGTAAAAATAAGATAATGACAAGTGGCAAGAGCAAGGGCTCGTGGACCATGTTTCCAACTCAAAACAAGTGAAAAAGATTGGGCCCATTTGGCAAAAATTAAAGTTTTAGGCATAGTTGACTTTTGACCATTTTGTAAAAATGGTCAACTTCACCAATGTATAACTTCCTCAATTTTGACTCTTTGAAGGTTTTCTTGGACTTTTTAGAAAGCTTGAGATGTCTTATAAGCAGCCCTTCTGGTATCATCTCAATTTGATATTTCATGCTCATGTATGAAGCTTTGACAAAAAAGGTGTTTTTGTTGACTTTTCAAAATGACCTATAATGTCCAAATTCATAACTTCTTGTGAGTGCATATTTTGAACTTGGGAGATGAATATGGAATGTAGAGCATGGCATCCTATTCAAAATGAGATTTGGATGGGTCATTTCTCCTAAAGTATGAGAAAGTTATGCTTGGTCAAAGTTGAGTTGACTTTTCCTACAAAACCCTAATTTAGCAACTTTTGGTTCTTGATGAATTATGAGCAATCCTTGATGAATCATGATCAACCCTTGATCAAATGATGAAATATACTTCAAAATGAGGATGTTGACCAAAAATATTGAAGTTTGACTGTATGTAGGCCACAATTAACTTTTGCCCTGGCACAGTCGATTTTCAGGCCTTTGAGCAATTGACTGAGCAAACTTTCTCTATAGGGCTTGAAACTTAACATGGATGATCTTGAGAACATATTAGGACAATGGTAAGCATTTGGGATCCCTTGGACTTAAGTATCTTGATGCAACATGAAACCCTAATTTGAGATGGACTGCCTTAGGAGAGGGCTTGTTTGGTCAACCCTTGGACTTCCTTGAGCAACTTGGGATCTTTCTTGAAATGTTTTTAGAAATATGGGAGGGCAAATTTTGGGGTACAACAGGGGGAATACAAATTTGAATGGGGATTTGAAAAAATATAAACCTAAATAAATTATTAAAACCAAATCGAATTTGTACGAATTAGGATAAATACAACACAGTATTTAAAATGCAATGCAATGTACATGTAAGAAAAGATTATTTTTTTTGGTGTCTTGTTTATGTAAAGAAAAATTTCATCTAAACCTAAAAATATAAGGAAAAAGAAATAATTTTTTTGAAAGGGGTTTAACCCTAATTATTATTTTAAAAGCAAAATAAAGTTTTTATATGCATCAATTTATGTATTTTCTTGTATAAAAATAATAAATAATATTGTATAAAAAAGTATAAAATTATATATATGCAAAAATAAGTATTTATAAGTATGAAATGAAAAATAAATTAAACTAAATATGTTTAATTATATTTACAAGTTTATTAAGAAAATAAATGATATCCTAGTAAATAAAATGTATTTTTATGTGAGAAATAAAACAAAAATAAAATAAAGTGAAATATTATTAATTTACATTTTTTTTGGATTTTTATTCATTAAAGAAAATATTAATGAAAATAAAAATGAAATTAAATAAAAATATTATGGAAATCATGGGTCGAGGGGTACTGCAAGTATGCTAGAGGTGGCCTACAAGCAAAAAAAAACGTGGCCCAAGGAGCTAAGCCCAATCCTGCAAAAAGTCACAAAAAACTGAAAAGGAAAAAATGTGAAAAATACAAAAGTAGCGCGCAGGTTCGAACCCAGGACATGGGTCTCACCAGCGCGCTACTTGTGTTTCATCTTCTTCCTCAAGCTTGGCCAGACACCCTGTAACTCTCTCATACTTCCATAAAAATGAAAATTCATAACATGAAAATTGTAGTGCTTGAACTCACGATTTCAACCATATAACTTATGTGAACTATTAATCAAAGAACAAAGAGAATTTTAAAAGCCCTAAATTTTAACCTAATATTTTCAGAAACTTCAAGTTCCAAATTCTCTTAGCTCAAGTAAAATCAATGCAAGATAAAGATATGTACATTTTCGTTATGATGAGGACTACATTTTTTATTCACAAATCGTGGCCTAAGGTTGCCTGTATAAGGAGATAGAGTTTGAAATTTTACCTCCTTCAGTTGGAATTGTGAGTGGAATTGGGGTGAGTTTGAAGGAGGTCTGATGCTTGCTTAAGCTTCCTTGAGCTTCCCTGAATGTATTCCAACCCTTGCCTTGCTCTAAAAGTAGCTGGAACTCCTTGGCCAAGTCAAACTGCAAGCTCTGAAGTCAACAATGGCAGATGATGGAGGAGTGATTACGGAACAAGGATGAAGGCCTGGATTGACTAGGTATCAAGTATGTAAGATGTTTGAATGATCAAAACTCAAAACGCACGAGCCAAATGGAAGATGGATGTGCTTATGCAAAATCTGCAGTTTTGGACAGATTTTTGGTGTTTTGCTGGTTGGGAGTGTTTCAGGCCTTTTCTCAAAAAATATTGTGTTGCATAATGTTTGTATATTAGTATGGAAATGGTTTTATGTCAACCCTCTAGCAGTTGTGCCTGTTTTCACCTTTTTGCTACTTTTCTTGTATTTGAAGTAAAGTGATAAGACAAAACCTCACATGCTTGTACTGGCTTGCTTAGGGTTGGTATTTCTTCTATACAAGTTGCCTTAGGTCTGTGGTACTTGTATGTGCCAAGGGGACAGGTCCAATGCTCAAGATTGTAAAGTTTGCAAAAGTTGATCTTTTTCAAAATGGCAATGGTCCCTTTTTGCCATAAATGGAATTGCAAGTTGGATAATGGTTCTAAGGCATGGATAGAAGCTTTGTCAACTGAGTAAGCATTTAATTAAGGAGTATGGAACAAGTTTGGGACCTGTAAAACATGGATTAGGCAGCATAGGTACTGATTGCAACTTTGTTCTTCATGAAATGGCTTGGACAAAAAGTGAGAAATTTCCAACTTCATCTCTTTGATTCTCCATACTCAAAAATGATCTTTAGGAGTTCTTGGACATTTTGGAAAGCTTGAAATGTGATATATAATTCATATTTAAAATGCATTTTGAGATACCTCTTTGAACTAGGTGAAAAATTGCCATGAAGTTGGGTCCAAAACGTGTCTAAATTAGGGCAAAATTTCATTAGTTATTAAGTTCATGACCATGTATTCACAAATTTATATCTTGAGATCCAAGAATATTTGGGGAAAAGTGTGTGAAGAAAAGTTGTATATTTCATGGAGGTCTACAACTTCTATTTTGGGAACTTTCCTTGAATCATTATGCATCATGGTGAAAAAGTGGCCTAAAATTGAGAAAAATAAGAAAATTTTCTATACTTAAAAAATTTCTAAGTTAGAAAAATTTTCAAATTCAAACCCTAATTTTCAAATTTGGTTTTCTTGATAAACAAGTTTCACATGTGGGCATGTTTTGATGAATTATGACCCTTGGTACTTGATTTTGACCAAAAAGTCAAAGTTTGACTTTTCAGTGTACAGTTGACTTTTGATCAGTTGACTGCAAACTTCATCTATCAATCCAATGAATTTGAGATGTTTTGAGCCATGTAATAAGGTCAATATGATGCAATTGAATCCTTGAAATCATTCCTTTACTCAATTGGTCATTTGCTAGGTTAAAAATCAGAAATTGCCCTTCCTTAATCAAAACCCTAATTTTGACCATTTTTCCCTTTTTGTGATTTGACCAAATTTCTTGAGGAATTGTGATCTAAACTTGACCAAATGACACATTTAAGTTTAAAATGTTGATGTTGATAAAAAATTATGAAGTTTGACTGTAAATTGGCCATGGTTGACTTTTTCCCCAATACAGTTGATTTTTAGGTCAATTGTCCAATTGACTGATCAAAAATGTGGTTCAAGGCTTGAAACTTGTCATGAGTGATCTTAGGGATCCATAATGATATTTTAAATTCACATGAAGCATTGATGGTCCAAAAATACTTGTGCAAACTCAAACCCTAACTTTGGGTTGTCAGTGCAAGATGAGATGTCTTGAGCTGACCAAACCCTAATCTAGTCTTGAGTCAAAGAGATCTTGTGAGAAAAGTCTTGATAAATGAGAGGGAAAATTTTGGGGTACAAAAGCTGCCCCTGTTCAATCTTCTTGGACCTGAAGAGTTAGATTGGCGAGCTTCGCCATTCGTGACTCGAAGGTGAAAGATGATTGGACACTAAAGTGCCCATAAATTTGCACTCGACGATGTGTAGTTTAGGGAATGGGCTTAAAGATGCCATTTGGAGAAGTGATAGAGTCTTGTTGGAGATGGGCTTGTAAATGCCATCCAAGAATGTTTGAAGGATTGTAAATTGTAAGCTGAAAGAATAAGTATCAGAATGGCATCCATGTCTGGAGCGTATCTGAACTGTATCTGGGCTTGGAATCTGAATGAGTAACAGAATGGCATCCATGTCTGGAGCGTATATGAACTGTATCTGAAAGCTGAATCTGAATGAGTAACATAATGGCATCCGTGTCTGGAGCGTATCTGTGTTGTATCTGAAAGTTGAAATCTGAATGAGTATCAGAATGGAATCCGTGTCTGGAGCGTATATGTACTGTATCTGAACTTGAAATCTGAATGAGTATCAAAATGGCATCCATATCTGGAGCGTATCTGTATTGTATCATGAAAGTTGAAATCCGAATGATTATCAGAATGGCATCCGTGTCTGGAGCGTATATGTACTGTATCTGAACTTGAAATCAGAATGAGTATCAGAATGGCATCTGTATCTGGAGCGTATCTGTACTGTATCATGAAAGTTGAAATCTGAATGAGTATCAGAATGGCATCTGTGTCTGGAGCGTATATGTATTGTATCTGAACTTGAAATCTGAATGAGTATCATAATGGCATCCATATATAGAGTGTATCTGTATTGTATCATGATTACATATTGTTAATGGTAGCTTGTTAATCTTATCCTGAAAAGGGTAAAATGTTAGCTGGAACATAAAATTACGTTGCATGAAATGTATGATGCAATATATGTATTTTATCAATGTTTATGATATGTGGATGTAATGTATGCGCATATAAGCTGATTTTTGTATTGCTGAGGAAAATAAATCCTTAACTGCCGCTGAGGATATGTGGATTCTTCATGTCTTGAAGTTGGAGTATTGACAAAAATTCTGTTGTTAGAGCAATGTCGTATACTGCTTGAGGAATCTTCTTGGGGAATCTAGAGAATTTTGATGACTTCTACTGGGAATAGATGGGAGTCTTTGTTCCGTTGGGGAGTATCAGAAGTCAGCTGCTATCCAAATGGATTTCAAGCTTCAAAACAAACTTGTTGGGGAATTTGGAGAAACTGGACGGTTTCCACCGGGGATTAATAGTTTGAAGTTTTAGTTCCGCTGGGGGGTTTAAGTGACATACTGTGGGGATTGCTCATGGAATAGCCTAAAGACGTTTTCCTATTCTTTCAACCTGTCAATAATTGTCTTTTCATTTTGCTTATTTGTAAACGGTAATTATGTTCAAATGCATATGTTCATTAATGAATCATTGGACATTTTTGCAAATAAAACATAAGTGTAAAGAAAAAAGAAAATAGTTTTCCATACTTGAAAGAGATTTCTTTGTATTTACTTTGAATAAGTATTTCGTACAAAGGAGACAGACATCCTAGTAAGAGGATGGTGCCATAAAAGTAAGAAAAAATTTATACAAAGAAAGATAGCTATGTGTGATAATCCCATGGGGTTCCCATTATGCTATAGCCTTCGTATCTCCGAATATCTCGTCTATTTGTCGTTTCATCTGAAGATGATTGAATTGATCAGAAACTTCGAGTTTGTCAGTGAAGAGATTATCCTCAAAGTGATCTGACGGGACATAGTCATACGCTTTAATTCCCTAACTTTTGCCTGGACCGCCCTTTCGGGTTTTCAGTCCACCGGGAAATCCCTTTTTGCCCAAGCCTCCCTTTCGGGTTTTCAACTTGCCGGGTGTACAGATTTTTTTATTAATTTTATCCCTAATGTTTTCCCGAACCTTTTGGTTCGCCGGGATGCCTTTTTTTGCCTAGGTGTGTCAACCTAGCGGGTCTCTTATCCGTAGTATCTTTTGACTATGTCTGCGTTTGTAGGATGTGGAAAGTCATTACCGTCCATGGTGGTTAAGATCATTGCCCAACCGGAGAAGATGTTCTTGATTACAAATGGTCCTTCATAGGTAGGAGTCCATTTTCCCCTGGGATCACTTTGTGGTAAGATAATGCGTTTGATCACCAGATCTCCAACTTGATATACTTAGCGTCTGACTTTCTTGTTGAAAGCCTTGATCATCCATTTTTGATACATTTGACCATGGTAAACAGCAGTAAGTATCTTTTCATCAATTAAGTTTAATTGATCAAGTCGAGTCTGGATCCAATTGTCCTCATTCAAACCTGAATCCTTCATGATTCTCAAAGAGGGGATCTGAACCTCAATAGGAAAGACAGCCTTCATGCCATAAACCAAAGAATAGGGTGTTTCCCCAGTTGATGTGCGAGCCGTAGTACGGGACCCGTGGAGAGAAAATGGCAGCATCTCATGCCAGTCCTTGTAGGTGACTGTCATTTTCTGTATGATCTTTTTAATGTTTTTATTAGCAGCTTCGACTGCACCATTCATCTTTGGCCGATAGGGGGATGAATTGTGATGCTGAATCTTGAAATGCTCGCAAAAGGCGGTGATCATAGTATTATTAAGGTTTGTACCATTATCAGTAATGATCCTTTCTGGGATACCGTACCGGCAAATGAGATTCTGCTTGATGAAGCGGGCACCAACATTCTTAGTAACAGATGCGAAAGAAGCTGCTTCGACCCATTTTGTAAAATAGTCAATGGCCACTAGAATGAAACGGTGTCCATTGGAGGTTGTAGGCTTGATCTCCCCAATCATGTTGATTCCCCACATAGTAAAGGGCCAAGGAGCCATCAAGACATTTAGAGGAACCGGAGGTACATGCACTTTGTCAACATAAATTTGACATTTATGACAGGTCCGAGAGTGTTGATAGCAAATTTGCTTCCATGGTCGACCAATAATAGCCTACCCGTAGGATTTTCTTCGCCATCGTATGCCCACTGGAGTGGGTGCCAAAAGTGCCCTCATGTAGCTCAGCCATGATCTTTTCAGGCTCAATCTTATCCATACACTGGAGCAGAATGGAGTCGTGTTTGCGTTTGTACAGGATGCCATTACTCAGGAAAAACTTAGCAGAGAATCTCCTTGGGAACTTTTTATCATTGATTAAAGCTCCTTCTGGATATTCTTGAGCCTCGAGATACCTCTTGACTTCATGAAACCAAGGCTGGTCCACTACTTCTTCAGTATTAATCTCGTGACAGTGTGTTGGTTCGTCCATTCGTTCAATGGTGATCTGGGGAGCCTCGTTATCCTAATTAGGTTTAAACATAGATGACATTATGGATAGAGCATCTGCTAGCTGATTTTCTTCTCGCGGGAAGTGCTCGAAGGTAATCTGCTCAAAATGTGGTAGCAATGTCAAAACATGTTCTTTGTAAGGGATAAGGTTTGGATGCTTAGTGTCCCACTCTCCTTTGATATGACTGATGACCAAAGCTGAATATCCAAACACATCTAAAGATTTGATTCCCAAGTCTATGGCAGCCTTGAGACCAAAGATGCATGCTTCGTATTCCGCCATGTTGTCCGTACAATTGAATCAAAGTCTGGCAGTAAAGAGATTATGACACCCTTCCAGAGATATGAGTACAACGATGATACCATTACCAAGTGCATTGGATGCCCCATCAAAGAATAGGGTCCATCGGGATCCTTGTTCAGGTCCGTCATATGGTCTGATGTCTTCACAGTTGTCTAATATCATGATGTCTTCATCTGGGAATTCAAACTTCATGGACTGATAATCTTCTATAGCTTGATGAGCAAGATGATCAGCTAGCACACTCCCTTTTATAGATTTCTGGGTAGTGTACTGTATTTCATATTTTGTTAGTATCATCTGCCATCTTGCTATCCTTCCAGATAGAGCAGGCTTTTCGAAGATGTACTTTATCAGATCCATCTTAGATATCAACAAAGTGGTATGAGTCAACATATACTGTCTTAGCCGGCGAGCAGCCCATGCCAGAGTGCAACAAGTTTTCTCGAGCAGTGAATATCTGGTTTCACAGTCGGTAAACTTTTTGCTCAGGTAGTAAATAGCATGCTCTTTTCGGCCAGACTCGTCATGCTGCCCCAATACACACCCCATTGAGTTCTCTAAAACGGTCAGATACATGATTAGTGGTCTTCCCTCGACTGGTGCCATTAAAACAGGAGGCTCTTGTAAATACTCCTTGATCTTGTCAAAAGCAATCTGGCATTCATCATTCCATCTGACTACTTGATCTTTCTTCAATAGTTTGAAGATTGGCTCACAAGTAGCTGTTAGGTGAGAAATGAACCTGGCAATATAGTTCAGGCGTCCCAAGAATCCTCTGACCTCCTTCTCCGTACGAGGAGCAGGCATTTCTTGTATCGCTTTAACCTTGGCAGGATCAACCTAGATTATAGAAAGGGAAGGTATTAGCACCCTTTCTATCTGTGGTTTTCCACGGGCTCTTAGGTACTTACTCATCTTTTAAAAATTTCTTCTGTGTTTGTGTGTTTTGAAAAGTTTTTGTTTTACTTTGTTTTAACCCTTGTATCAGTCCTCAAGAGTGTTACGAAGTGTTTTTGAAAACCTTGTTTGAAAAGAGTGTAAGTGTGGAAAAGTTTATTTTGAGCAAGTACCTACTGGCATCTACATACTCGAAAGAATGTTTCTGTTCTTGTTTCCTTTAGACAGTGATATCCTACTTATTTGAGAAATAGGAAGCACCGTCATTGGAGTTGTAAGGGTCAATTCTAAAGGGATGTACAATCACTAAAGCAACGTTAGGATGTCTTAGTAATAACCCTACTGTCTTAAGATCATATTCGAGGCAACATTTCTGAGGTAACCTTTCTGAGGCAACATCTCTGAACGGGACATTTGATCTTTGTTTAGACAGGAGGGTGTGATCGGTTGAAATAGAACTAACAGTTTTTTAATGCTGGTTCGCGTTTGCGTTTCGCAAAATGTCGCGGTAAGTAACAGTCGCCACCGTCTTTTATTTTATCCAACAAGGAAAGGACAAAAGCACAGAAAAATTCCTTTTCGAGATGTTTCTCGGGTTCGGGAGGTAGATTATAGAAAGAGAAGGTGTTAGCACCCTTTCTATCTGTGGTTATCCACGGGCTCTTAGGTACTTGCTCACTATGTTTTCAAAAAGTTTTGCTTTTCTTGTGTTCGTGGGTTTTGAAAAGAGTTTTGTTTGAAAACTTTGATTTAACTCTTGTTTCTGTCCTCAAGAGTGTATGAAGTGTTTGTTGAAAACTTTGCTTGAAAAGTGTAAGTGCGAAAAGTTTATTTTGTTTTGAAAGAGCAAGTACCTGAGAACCTCTACCTACTCAAAAGGAATTAAGCTGTGTAAATGTCCTTTAGATGGTGCCATCCCACTATTGAGGAGTAGGTAGCACCGTCGTTGGAGTTTTCGGGTCAATTTGAATAAGGGACATGTGGTCACTAAAGCAATGTTAGGATGCCTTAGTGGTAACCCTAATGTCCTAGATCATTTTTTATCGAGGCAACCGTTTCGAGGCAACTTTGATCTTTAGACAGGAGGGTGACCTCTAAAACTTCCTATACTCAATGACCACGTCGAGGCAACCAAGTGAGGCGTGCCCTAAGAGTGGCATGTGCGAGTGTGTCAAGTTTCAGTTTTGTTATCTTTGTACATGTTATGGTGAGCTACGGTTGTTTTTAAATTCATACATTTGATCTTGTCATGCATAGCCTAGTTAGCATACATCTAGCAGTTAATGGTTGCGGAAAATAAAACTAAGCTATTACAAGGCGTCGGGTATTTACATCGCGAAAAACAAACCCTTGAAAAGTAAATTGCGGAAAATTAAATAAAAGCGATAAATAAAAGTCCTAAGTTAAAGCTATTACATCCTCAGAGCAATTACAATTATATGGATAAAAAATAATATGCGCGAGAAAAATTGAATCGGAGAGTTTTTTAGGGTTTTGACCCTTTTTAGGAAAGAAAGAGATTTTTTGTTATTTCTTGCATTTAATTAAACTAAACCTAAACTAATTAATTAATTAAATAAAAAGGATATTTTTTGGTTTTTTAGAATATTTAAGGAAATAAAAATAAAGATGATTAAAATTGTCAAGAACCCTAATTCTACATTAATTTTAAATTTATTGCAAAAGTATTAATATTATGCCTAATTAAAACTAAACAAATTAAGTTAATATTTATTTACAAAATAAACTAATTAAATTTAAATAAATAAACATATTATATATTTTTGTGTTTTCTGAATTTTATTAAGAAAATGTTAATTATTTTAGTTAGTAGTTAATTAAGAATTAATAAAAACCAAATTAAATAAAAAGAGAAGAAGAAATAAACCCAGGGGGGTGTTGGGCCTGATTTGGGAGTGACAAGAGCAAATCTGAAGCCCATTAACATTCCAGCCTCGTTTGACTTTTCAAGTTATCCACGCGTATGTTGACCAGGGAGTATTGTGGTCCTTCATTCATGACCGCTGGATTTAGGTTTGAAGCCATCTGGCGCACTGAGATTTGAGACGTATGGTGGACCTCAAGGCATGAGAGACGCTGGATCAGCTGCAAGAAAATAATAACAATATGTTGGGGGACCTGGGATTCGAACCCAGGCCCTAGTGCTCAATGCTTGTTCGCGCCTACCACTACACCACCATGCCTCAATTGATATTATAACAATAAGTGATTAATATATTAGCAAACAAATAAATATGCCTGGAAAAAAATAAAAACGCACGATTTTTAAAAGGACGAACGGGAGGGAGACGCGTCAGTGTCTTCTTCATTGAATCACTGGTTTTTTACCTGCGGATTTTTATCCGCAGGAAGTTTCGTAGGTCGTTTCAAAAATCTTCCTTAGGCCATGTAAACGTCACCCAAGAACATAGGCGTGTTCGTCCTTGCCTCCTGATCACTCCTATACCAATTATTGGGGCTAATTTTCCCTGTATCAAAAACACCTAAAAAGCAAGCATATGAACCCTAGAATCGGGCATCACAATACAGGGCATAAAAACCAAATTGAATATTGCAATCATGTTAGAAATCGAATAATAAACATGAATATGCCAATATTTTGAAGAAAAAGTGCAAGAATAGAAGATTACGACTCCATGTTCAGAGGTCCATTCGTGATGACTTACAGTGCGCTGTAGGTGATGAAAAGGCTTGGTTTTTATTCCAATTGCTTCAGGGGATGGCAGCCAAGCACTCTACGTTGAGTTTCTTGATTGAAACAAGCTCTAACCAAGAATTCGATTTCCCTCTTTTTCCCCTTTTTTCCAGTTTTGGTATGGCCGTTTTAACAGAGCTTCGATTCTCAATTAGGTTTGTGTGGCTTGCTTATGTATAAGGCAATGATTTTAGGTCAAGAGTTGGGCCAATATCCATGTGCATTGAAGATTGAATATTTGATTGACCACCATTGTTAACCTTTCCAAAATTGAATCAAATCTGAGATTTTGTGTACAAAAAGCCAAGACACGAATTTGATTAGGTGTCATATGATATATGAAAGCTGTACAAATCACAAAGATACTATTTCATTGATTTTTGGATTTTATTTGAATTAATATAGGTTTAAAATGAATTAAATCAATAAAAATTAAATAAAATAGAAAAATAAATGTTTGATCCTGAAATTAAGTATGGGACACGTGTGTGGCATGACAAGACTAAATCAAGTGGAAAAAAGTGGGCCCTTTTGTCAAAAATTGGAGTTTTGAGGATAGTTGACTTTTGGCAATTTTGGAAAAATGCCCAACTTCAACAATGCATATCTTCTTCAATTTTGAACTTTTGGAGGTGTTCTTGGACTTTTTAGAAACCTTAAGATGTCCTATAATCAACCCTTTTTGTCTAATCTCATTTTGATCTTCCATTCTCAAGTTATAAGCTTTGGCAAAAAAGGTGTTTTATTGACTTTCAAAAATGACCTATAATGTCCAAATTTGTAACTTCTTGTGAGTGCATTTTCTGATCTTGGGGTATGAAGATGGATTGTAGTAAATTGCATCCTCTCCAAAATTATATTTGGATGGGTCATTTCTCATAAAGTATGAGAAAGTTATGCTTGGTCAAAGTTGAGTTGACTTTTCCTACAAAACCCTAATTTAGCAACTTTTGAATCTTGATGAATTTTGAGCAATCCTTGATGAATCATGATCAACCCTTGATCAAATGATGAATTATCCTTCAAAATGAGAATGTTGACAAAACATTCTGACTTTTGACTGTAAAATGACCATTTTGCCCTTGCAGTTGACTGTAGATCAAATGAGGCTTTTGACTGTGCAAGCTGGCATTGTGAGTCTTGAAACTTGGCATGTAGGTGCCAGAGAATGTATATAGGCCTATGAGACTTGATTGAACCATTGAGAACCCCAAATTCCTTGAAAGAACCAAAACCCTAATTTTGAATTGACTGCCTTAGGAGGTGTTTTGACTGTACAACCCTTGAGCAATCTTGAGCAATTTAGAGATGATTCTTGACATATCTTGAAGAATATGGGAGGGCAAATTTTGGGGTACAACAGTTTCCCCTGTTCAATCTTCTTAGACCTTAGGATATAGATTGGCTTGCGTGCCTTTCGTGATCCGAAGGTGGAAGATGATTGAACACTAAAGTGCCCAGAAATTTGCACTCGCATGGTATAGTATCAGCAATGTGATGTCGGAAATGGGCTTACAGATGCCATTTGGAGATTGTTGGTAGAAGGATGGGCTTATAGATGCCATCTGGAGATTGTTTGTTGAATTGTAACTTTGTAAGTTGAAAGAAGGAACCTGTGTAGGGTTGCCTGATGATGAGTCCGTGTAAAACTGCATCTGAAAGAGAGAAGGAACCAGTGTAGGGTTGCCTGATGATGGTCAAGTAGATAATTGCATCTGAAAGAGAGAAGGAACCGGTATGGGGTTGCTTCATGATGGTCAAGTAGATAATTGTCCTGTCTGGTTTCAGGTATTAATCTTTGACCTGAGAAAGAAAGTCTTCCTGGCTTGTTACAGGTATTAATTTCCAATCTCTTCGTGTAGGTGGTTTTCCTGGCTGGTTTCAGGTATTAACCTACAATCAGTCGTCCACAGATGTTTTCCTGGCTTATTACAGGTATTAATCTGGAACTTGAAAAGGTTAGCCGATGAGATAGTTGTCCTGGTTGGTTACAGGTATTAATCTCTGACTTGAGAAAGAAAGATGGTCTTCCTGGCTTGTTACAGGTATTGATCTTTAATCTTTCCATGTAGATAGCTTTCCTGGCTTGTTACAGGTATTGATCTACAATCAGTCGTCCACAGAATTTTCCTGGCTTGTTACAGGTATTTATCTGGAACTTAAGAAAGGTTGGTCGATGAGATAGTTGTCCTGGCTGGTTACAGGTATTAATCTCTGACTTGAGAAAGAAAGATAGTCTTCCTGGCTTGTTACAGGTATTGATCTTCAATCTCTTCATGTAGATAGCTTTCTTGGCTTGTTACAGGTATTGATCTACAATCAGTCGTCCATAGAATTTTCCTGGCTTGTTACAGGTATTTATCTGGAACTTAAAAAAGTTGATGGTAACCATCTTTGGATTGACCTTTTCCTGAAAAGGGAAAAACGTTGGCTGTATGCAATGTCATGATGTATGAAATGCATGAAGTCATGATGTTCCCAAAATAAATGAGATTTGTGTTGTATGATGCGTATGCATGTCATGATGTATGAAGGTGTGATGTTTTTAGCTGGGGAAAATAAATCCCGGAGCTGCTGGAGAATAGTGTTGAGTTCTTCATTTCCGCTGGGGATGATGAACGAAGATGATTGTGAGAATAAACCTGCAGAAGAAAAGGACTCTGTTGGGGAATAAACTGATGAAGAGATTACTCCGAGGGGAATTACTTTGTGGGAAAGAGATGTTCTACTGAAGATTTTAACGATAAACTCCGCTGGGGATTCTGTTGATAAGCTCTGTTGGGAATTTTGATGATGAACTCCGCTGGGGGATAGAAAGAACTTCGCTGGGGATGACCTTTCAGTTGCAACTTGCTGAGGATAACCCAGTTAGACTCTTGTGGGGATAACCTCTGAATTTGGCTGAGGAGATGCATTTGTACTCTGCAGGGGACGAGCTTCTATAATCTACTGGGGAAGATGATTCAACTCTGGCGGGGAAGCTTTTTTAGACCGCGCTGGGAAATGGCTCCACTGGGGGTATCTTGTATCCAGCCGGGGAACATTATTATATTTCGTTAAGGAATATTAAGACTGACAGGGACGCTCTTATGCTTGTTGGGGAATATCCTTATATTCCGCTGGGGAATATCTTTATACTCCGCTGGGGAATATTAAGACCTTCTGGGGATACCAAGCTTTTTCGGGACTGATGGTAGACTAACTCTGCTTGAGGGAGAGTATGGTTGATTCATCCATGGTTGCAAGTCTTAGTGGGGAGGGCTACCATTACTGTTTTACTCTGCGGGGAGTGAAGGTATCTTGGTCATATTCTTCAGCTGAACCTACCTTGGTACCTTGGTGGACAGAGCAACTAGACCTCTTAGACAATTCTTATTGCCCCTACTTCTGATATCACCCGTAATTAGTCCTTTGTTTCGCATGCCAATATTTATGAGTAGCAATTAATGTCAAATGCATATATCAAAAATGAATGTTGGACGTTCTTTGCAAAACAAAATAGATGAAGGAAAAACAATTTGCAATTTGTCTGAAAAGTGAACTTGTATTGATTTTGAAGTTTGCCTGTAAATAGGCGTTTTTGTACAAGAGGCTGACGTCCTAGTAAGAGAACGCCGCCGGACAAATAGAATTTATACAATTTGTGAAAAGAAAACAAAACAGCTATGTGAATAGTCCCACTGGGTTCCAACTCTGCTATCGCCTTTATATCTTCGAGCATCTCATCACTTTGCTGCTTAGTTGGAGATGAATCTGATTGACCGGTGTCGTCCGAGATTGATAGCCGATACCGAAGTCCGGATGCAAGGTGATCCAATGAGACATAGTGTTACGCCTTAATCCCTAACTTTTGCCTGGACCGCCCTTTCGGGTTTTCAGTCCACCGGGATACCCATTTTTGCCCAAGCCGCCTTTTCAGGTTTTCGACTTGCCGGGTGTACAGATTTTTTTTATTTTCATCCCTTATTTTTGCCCGAACCCTTTTGGTTCGCCGGGAAGCCCTTATTTTTGCCTAGGCCAGTCAACCTAGCGGGTCTTTAATCATGCGTAGTATCTTTTTACTATGTCTGCATTGGCGGGGTGAGGAAGATCGTCACCATCCATGGTGGTTAGAATCATCGCTCCTCCTGAGAAGATGTTCTTAACCACAAATGGCCCTTCGTACGTAGGGGTCCATTTTCCCCTGGGATCACCTTGAGGTAGAATTATGCGCTTGATTACCAGGTCCCCGACTTGATACTCTTGTCTTCTGACTTTCTTGTTAAATGCCTTGATCATCCGTTTTTGGTAAGTCTGACCATGACAAATAGCAGTGAGTCTCTTTTCGTCGATTAGGTTTAGTTGATCAAGCTGGGTCTGGATCCAGTCGTCTTCGCTTAAACCCGCATCCTTCATGATCCGGAGAGAGGGTATCTGAACTTCAATGGGCAGGACTGCCTCCATGCCATATACCAAGGAATAGGGTGTTGCCCCTGTTGACGTCCGTGCTGAGGTACGGTACCCATGAAGAGAAAATGGTAACATCTCGTGCCAATCTTTGTAGGTCACTGTCATCTTCTGCACAATCTTCTTAATGTTCTTATTAGTTGCTTCTACAGCCCCATTCATCTTCGGCCGGTAGGGAGAAGAGTTGTGGTGTTTTATCTTGAATTGCTCGCAGAGCTCAGTGATCATCTTATTGTTAAGATTGGTACCATTATCCGTAATGATCCTCTCTGGTACACCGTATGGACAGATCAGGTTGTGCCGAATGAACCGTGCCACGACGTTCTTGGTTACGGTGGCAAAAGAAGCTGCTTCAACCCACTTTGTAAAGTAATCAATCTCTACTAGGATGAAACAATGCCCGTTGGATGCCGTAGGTCTGATCTCGCCGATCATATCAATGCCCCGCATTGCAAAAGGCCAAGGTGCTGTCAAGACGTTCAAAGGAACTGGAGGAATGTGCAACTTATCACGTAGATCTGGCACTTGTGACATGTCCGAGAATGCTGATAACAGTCGGCTTCCATTGTGGACCAGTAATATCCTTCCCGGAGGATTTTCTTTGCCATCGTATGTCCACTGGAATGCGTTCCGAAGGTACCTTCATGCAGCTCTGCCATGATCCTTTCTGCTTCAATCTTATCCACACAACGCAATAAGGTTGAATCATGTTTACGTTTTTAAAGAATGTCATTGCTGATGAAGAACTTCGCCGCGAACCTTCTCAGAAACTTCTTGTCATTAATGGATGCACCCTCGGGGGTATTCTTGAGCTTCAAGGTACCTCTTTACTTCATGATACCAAGGCTTTTCTGTTACCTCTTCGGTCTCAAGATCACAACAATATGCAGGTTCATCCAATTTCTAAATAATGATCTGGGGAGCCTCGTTGTCCCACTTGACTTTGAACATAGAAGACATCGTAGCTAGCGCGTCCGCCAACTGATTCTCCTCTCTTGGGAAATGTTCACAGGTTATCTCCTCGAAATGGGGAAGCAACGTCAATACATACTCCTTGTAAGGAATAAGATTTGGGTGTTTCGTATCCCACTCGCCTTTGATCTGACTGATCACGAGAGCGGAATCTCCGAAGACCCTCAGAAACTTGATCCTTAGGTCAATTGCAGCCCGAAGACCCATGATGCATGCTTCGTACTCCGCAGTGTTGTTGGTGCAGTTAAAACACAGTCGGGCGGTGAGCGGAGTATGAGAGCCCTTAGGAGATATGATCACAGCGCCAATGCCGTTACCCAAAGCGTTTGAAGCTCCATCAAAGTGCATAGACCATCGGGATCCTTCCTCAGGTCCTTCATCCGGTCCAGGTATCTCGCAATCAGTTACTACCATGATATTCTCGTCTGGAAATTCAAAGTTCATAGACTGGAAATCGTCCACTGCCTGATGTGCCAAATGGTCTGCCAACACACTTCCCTTGATTGCTTTTTGAGTCGTGTACTGGATGTCATATTCAGTCAAGATCATTTTCCATCTTGTTATTCTTCCGGACAAGGCAAGCTTTTCGAAGATATACTTGATTGGATCCATTTTTGAAATCAACAGAGTAGTGTGAGTCAACATATACTGTCTTAGCTGGCGAGCAGCCCATGCCAAAGCGCAGCAAGTTTTCTCGAGCAGTGAGTATCGGGTCTCACAGTCAGTAAAATTTTTGCTAAGGTAATAAATAGCATGCTCTTTTCGGCCAGACTCGTCATGCTGACCCAACACACACCCCATTGAATTGTCAAGTACTGTCAAGTATAAGATTAGAGGTCTCCCTTCAACCGGTGGCATAAGAATGGGTGGCTCTTGGAGATACTTTTTGATTCTTTCGAAAGAGGCCTGACATTCATTGTTCTAACGTACTACTTGATCTTTCTTCAGTAGCTTGAAGATTGGTTCACAAGTAGTAGTTAGGTGCGAGATGAATCGGGCAATGTAGTTCAACCGTCCTAGAAAGCCTCTGACTTCTTTCTCAGTCTTGGGAGCTGGCATCTCTTGTATGGCTTTCACTTTGGCAGGGTCCACTTGAATACCTTTGTCGCTTATGAAGAAACCTAGTAGTTTTCCAGATCTCACCCCAAAGGTGCACTTGTTTGGGTTTAATCTCAGCTTGTACAGCTTCAATCGGTCAAACAGCTTCTGTAGATGGTCAAGGTGTTCCTCCTCAGTTTGGGACCTTGCAATCATATCGTCGACGTATACTTCAATCTCATGATGGATCATATCATGAAACAGAGCAACCATGGCACGCTGATACGTTGCCCCAGCATTTTCAACCCAAAAGGCATGACCTTGTAACAAAAGGTGCCCCACTGAGTAACAAAGGTGGTCTTCTCCATGTCTTCGGGAGCCATCTTTATCTGATTATAACCGGAGAAACCATCCATGAAAGAGAATACCTTATGCTGAGCAGTGTTGTCAACCAGAACGTCAATGTGAGGTAGAGGGAAGTCATCCTTAGGGCTCGCCCTGTTCAAATCCTTGTAGTCAACACACATTCGGACCTTACCATCTTTCTTCGGCACTGGAACCACATTGGCGACCCACTGAGGGTAAGAAGTTACTGCTAGAAAACCGGCGTCAAATTGTTTCATAACTTCAGCCTTGATTTTCTCGGACATCTCTGGGCGCATACGGCGAACCTTCTGTTTTACCGGAGGGCATTCTTCCTTGGTAGGCAGGTGATGAACCATAATGTCGGTATCCAACCCAGGCATATCTTTGTAAGACCAGGCAAAGATTTCCACGTAGTCATGCAGCATCTGAATCAACCGTTGTTTCACACTAAGCTCTAGATTTGCACCGATCTTGACTTCCTTCCTGTCTGTCTCAGTACCCAGATTTACCGTTTCCACCGGCTCTTCATGTAGCTGAATGGCCCTCTCTTCCTGAAGTAGCAGTCTTGCAAGCTCACCAGGCACTTCGCAATCATCTTCACCTTCATCTTCGGCTAAGTTGATCGGATTTTCGAAGTCATAACTGGCAGTAGTAGAGTCGTTACCAGTGAGATCCAGATTGGATTGGGACCTGTATACGTGAGTGTGTGTAAATAGCTGTTTTGCAATATATAATAAAGAAAGACAAGGAGCGCAAGATTTGAAATGCAAAAAACGTCCAATGCTTTTATTAATGATATATGAAAATGACTGTAATTCCAAAAAAGGAAACAGTTCGGGCAAAAAAAAAGAAAGGGATAACAAAAATCAAGAAAGAGGTCTCACAAACCCTCAACCAAAGCAAAAAATGACTGCCTATTCAAAAGAAATCATCAACATCTGAACCATTATTGGAACATCAAAGCAAAGACTCAAGCAAGGTCTAACGCACGATCAACTGAGTTTAGGTTTGGAGAACATCACGAAGAGCGGGTGGGTACAAATAATTTGAGCCTTTATCCTTTGTTTCTTAAACCGTGAACCAGGCCACGTTATAACCCTCAAAAGTCCTAGCTGAAGCATGGGTTAGCTCGAAAGCATACTGTCACGAAAGGTATCCTGACTCCTTAAGGCCTACGGTAAATACGGAGTTGACATCACGTGTTACAAACATTCACTTGTTTTATGAAAAGAATGCATTTTCAAAATCTTCAAGACAGACATAGGCTTTGCATTTTTAACATAACTTTGTTTGCATATGACTTTTTTGTTTGAACAGCAGGGAAATTCGCACAATGAAAGTCTAATGAACAAGAGTATCTCCAATCAAGGGGCATGGCATGACTATTGTCCATCATCTGGGGCAGTTAAGTCAAGATTCGGAGAATCTCTCAAAAAAGCCTATCAGCCTGGGGGCAGATCTCCGCCTGAGTCACTTGGGGCATTCCAACAACGAATCTTGCCTGATCAAACACTTTCTGGTGGCATGACAAAGCACTTCTAACAGGGGCAACTCCCTACGTTCTGAAAGCATGGATGTAGTCGAAAAAAAATACTTCGCATAATCAAAGACCCGCTAGGCTGACATGCCTAGGCAAAAATTAGGGCTTCCCGGCGAACCAAAAGGGTTCGGGCAGAAATAAGGGATGAAATGAAAAATCTGTACACCCGGCAAGTCGAAAACCTGAAAAGGCGGCTTGGGCAAAAATGGGTATCCCGGTGGACTGAAAACCCGAAAGGGCGGTCCAGGCAAAAGTTAGGGATTAAAGCGTACGACTATGTCCTGCCACCTGCCTACCAGAAGAAGGTTTGACCCTCAACGATTATCAGCATCCCACATGTGCCTCCCCCATAGAAACAGGGGCAATAAAGAGCGGTCTAAGCAATCTGATTGTTCTATCCTCCAAGGTATCAAGGTAGGTTCCGTTGAAGAACATAACCAATACAGTTCAATACTTCCCCAGGAGAGTCCAATCCAGATTCCCCAGGAAAGTTGGAATTTATCTCCCCAAGCAATAAGTTTACCCCCAGTAGATTCTGGAAGCTTACCCCCCTCACAGAGCACGAACGCGTCGTCCGGCTTGATTTAAAGAGTTATTTCCTTAACAGGATATAACTGGGTTATCCTCAGCCAAAACCCACGGAAAGAGCGTCGTCGACGAAGTCTTCTTACCCCAGCGAAGTCCATCAACACTTCCAACAACAAGGGTATCCCCAGCAAACTACTATCAATACTCAGCAAGGCATCCCTCTTCCCACAGAGTATTGCTTCCCAACATGGTCGCTAGAATATCTTTTTCTCCCCGCAGAATCTTCCATTTTCCAAGATTGTTCCGCAACGGAGTCATCTTCTCCTACCGGTATTCTTGCAGTTATCATCCCCGGCGGAAGCAAAACCTATTCTTCAACATCAGCCCAGGAGTGACCTCCCGGCACCCGTCAAGGATTTATTTTCTTAGACAAAAATACATTCATAAACATCACATCTTCATACATTATAACATGCATATGCATCATACTACACGAATCTCATTAATTTTGAAGACATACAGTTCATGCATCATGATTTTGCATACAATTATGTTTTACCTTTCAGGAAAGGTCAATACAAAGATGACTACTATCAACTATCGCAATTCTTTCTAGATATAGTTTCAGATATGACCCAGAGATGGCGACGTTCTGATACTGCTTCCAGATATCCTTCTAGATATAGTTTCAGATATGACCCAGATATGGCGACGTTCTGATACTGCTTCCAGATTTCCTTCTAGATATAGTTTCAGATATGACCCAGATATGGCGACGTTCTGATACTGCTTCCAGATTTCCTTCCAGATATAGTTTCAGACGTAAACCAGATATGGTGACGTTCTGATACTACTTCCAGAGTTCCTTCTAGATATAGTTTCAGATATGACCCAGATATGGCGACGTTCTGATACTGCTTCCAGAGTTCCTTCTAGATATAGTTTCAGATGTAAACCAGATATGGTGACGTTCTGATACGGCTTCCAGATTTCCTTCCAGATATAGTTTCAGATGTAAACCAGATATGGTGACATTCTGATGCTGCTTCCAGATTTCCTTCTAGATATAGTTTCAGATGTAAACCAGATATGGTGACGTTCTGATGCTGCTTCCAGATTTCCTTCCAGATATAGTCCAGATATGAACCAGATATGGCGACGTTCTGACACTTATTCCGGTTGAAGATATTTCAAGACCTAGACCGGTTCAGTTAAATCGACCCTAAGATTTTTCTGATGCTTATCCAGTCAAAGGCCTTCTCTGGTTCAGTCAGATCGACCCTAAGATCTCCCTGATGCTTATCCAGTTGAAGATATTTCAAGACCTTGCCCGGTTCAGTTAAATCGACCCTAAGATTTTCCTGATGCTTATCCAGTCAAAGGCCTTCTCCGGTTCAGTCAGATCGACCCTAAGATCTCCCTGATGCTTATCCAGTTGAAGATATTTCAAGACCTAGACCGGTTCAGTTAAATCGACCCTAAGATTTTCCTGATGCTTATCCAGTCAAAGGCCTTCTCTGGTTCAGTCAGATCGACCCTAAGATCTCCCTGATGCTTATCCAGTTGAAGATATTCCAAGACCTTGTCCGGTTCAGTAAAATCGATCCCAAGATTTTCCTGATGCTTATCCAGTCAAAGGCCTTCTCTGGTTCAGTCAGATCGACCCTAAGATCTCCCTGATGCTTATCCAGTTGAAGATATTTCAAGACCTAGACCGGTTCATTTAAATCGACCCTAAGATTTTCCTGATGCTTATCCAGTCAAAGGCCTTCTCTGGTTCAGTCAGATCGACCCTAAGATCTCCCTGATGCTTATCCAGTTGAAGACGTTCCAAGACCTTGTTCGGTTCAGTTAAATCGACCCTAAGGTTTTCCTGATTCTTATCCAGTCAAAGGCCTTCTCTGGTTCAGTCGGATCGACCCTAAGATCTCCCTGATTCTTATCCCAGTAGAAGACACCCAAGATTTTTCTCAACGAGCGTTGTTGAAGTTAAAGTCGCCCAAGATTCTCTTACCATTCGTACTAAGACGGTAACTATCCCTGGTTCATTCATCGCTGTTTGAAGCTCCAGACTCAGCTCCTGTAACCAGTCAGGACATATCTATACCAAGCATCTGAAAACTAACTCCTGCAACGTGTCAGGTACTCATTTTTATGTTTTGCAGGTACGCAGGTTCTCGCTAAGGAATCTCCTACGCGATCAACATCCAGATGGCATCTATAAGCCCATAATCCTATCCAGCAATCTCCGAATGGCATCTATAAGCCCATTCCCCCATCACTGCTACTATGTGAGCGCAAATTTCTGGGCACTCTTGTGTTCAATCATCTTCCACCTTCGGATTACGAAAGGCACGTTCGCCAATCTGCATCCTCAGGTCTAAGAAGATTGAACAGGGGCAACTGTTGTACCCCAAAATTTGCCCTCCCATATTCTTCAAGAAATTACCAAGCCAAGTCACAAAATTCCCCAAGGGTTGCACAGTGCAAAGGTCTCCTATACAGTCAAAACTAGGGTTTGTGTTCTAAGCAAGAAAATGAAGTTTTCAAAGGTCCAATCAAGTCTCACATGCCTACAAATATGGTCAAGTATTCTCATATCAAGTTTCAAGGCATTCAGCTCAAAATTGCACAGTCAAAACCCTAAATTGCACTACAGTCAACTGTAGGGGTAAAATGGTCATTTGACAGTCAAAAGTTCAAATTTTTGGTCAACATATCATTTTGAAGCCACAAACATCATTTGATCAATGATTGATCATGATTCTCAAAATTTGGCTCAGAAATCATCAAGATGCAAAAGTTTCCTTATTTGGACAGCTGAAAAAGTCAACTGAAATTGACCAGGGCATAACTTTCACATGGATTATCAGAAAAATTCCATCCAAAGCTCATTTTGAAGAGAAAGACATTTCCTACAACTCATCTTCATACTTCAAGTCCAAGAAATGCTCTCACAAAAAGTTATCAATTTCAACATTATAGGTCATTTTCAAAAGTCAACAAAAAGGGACTTTAAGTCAAAGGCCATAACTTGAGATTGGTAAATCAAAATGACATGAGACAAAAGGCATTGGTTAGAGGACTCAAAGACCTTTCCAAAATGTCCAAGAACATGAGAAAAGCTTAAAAATTGAGCAAGTTATGCCTTGTGGAAGTTGGGAAATTTTTGGATATTTTGAAAAGTCAACTTTGATCCAAATGACCTAAAATTGCTAATGGGCCCATTTTTCTTCCACAAATCATCATCCATGGCATGTGCACGACTACTTGGCCCAAAGGGAAGTATTTTCTCATTTTTATTTATTTATTTGAATTTCTATTTTTATTAATTCATTTAAATCATTTAAATATATGAAAAATATTTAATTCACCCTAACCAATCTTTTTATGCATGTTCTAGACTCAATATTTCGTGCCTAATCAAATGAGGAAAGATTTGGAGTGATTTGATCTTAATTGATACAAAGAACACTTGAAAAAGATTGAAAAAAGATCCTTAAAAAATCAAATCTCCAATTCATTGATTCAAGAGATTTTGAGCAATATTTTTGACCTAATGCATTCACTACAAAGGCTTGATCATAAACCTAATCGTGCTAGACAAAAAGATGCGCAGAAAAGCTCTCTACAAACTTGAAATTTTTCTCCATAAACTCAATTCTGAAAACAGCCTTCCAGGTGGATTCAAGGCACAATTCTTGTCCCATTGGCTTGCCAAGGTTGCCCTGAACACATTCCAATCGCAAACCTCCATCAACACGCCAAGAATTGGTATATCGAGCATGAACTGTACAGAGAAAAATTGACAATCGTGCATCATGATTTAAGCATTATTTGTGAAATTTATTCATTGATTCATGTTCATTATGATGTTTTGATGCTAACCAACATATCCAATTGCTTTTTTGTGCGTTATATACAAATATGCCATGATTACTTTTTAGGGTTTGCAGAGTTTTAAATTGGGGTTTTTGAGATAAGGAAAAATTAAGACTCCAGACCACCACCATTCAATTTAGCACATCTGGACGAAGAAGACACAACAGTCGCGCTTAATTTATATGGCCTTATGGCCTATTCGTTATTTTTTCTAATGGGGCATTATAGAACGGTTCAAAAACCGTTGCTTTTGTTCTTTGTTTTACAGGGATGGTGAAGAAGATGATGTGTTGTCAACAAATGATACGCTAGTTTGAAAACTCGCGCGCGTTGGAGGCCACTAACTCTCTTTTCTTTTATAATATTCATTAACCATTATATATTAAATGTAATTCAAGCGCTTCAGTGGCAGGTGTACACCTTTGCAATGTCCAAGACCTGGGTTCGAGTCCCAGGTCTGTATAATTTCCATATTCTTTTTCATTAGCAATTCCCATGCAGCGCCCAAGATCAAGACGTACCATGTACCCTCCAGATCAAACCAGCCACGCGTCTCATGGAATCAGATCAAAGGCTCAGGATTGAGGAACAGCCTGAGGTCCAGTCAACGTTGATGCATGCAAGCCATGAAAGTCAAAAAAGGCCTCAGCGCATTGGGCCTGAATTCCTAAAGCATACCTCACAATTGGGGCCTGAACCCCCCCCCTGGTTTGCAATTCTTTTTATTTTTTCTTATATTTTATTTTTTCAATTATTGTTTTATTTTATTGTTTTGATTTAATTAATTATTTTTTACAAAATACAAAAACCTCATAAAAATCAGAAAAGATAAAAAACATAATAAATAATTTTTATTTCTAATATTTTCATAAATAAATGCATGTAAAATGAATTTAGTTTAAATTAGGGTTACAATTTTAATTCTTTTCATAATAAAGTATAAAAAACATAGAATTAGGTTTAGTTAATTTTTATTCCTTTTTAATATTTCTTTTTCACCATAATACTATTTATCTTATTTATTTTCATAATTAAAATTGTAAATTAATTAGGGTTCATTTAGGTTAAAAAACTTCAATATTTTCTTAATAACTTAAAAATAATTAGAATTAGGTTTAGCATTTTATTTTAGTTTTAATTAATTCTTTTCCTATTAAATCTTAAAAACATAAAAATACCCAAAAACATTTTCTTTTAATTTTAATTTTAATTCCTTATTAATTTAATTTTGCAAAAGGGTCCAACGCCCTCGTTTCAATTTAATTTCGCATATTTATTTTATGTATCTCTCCCGAAGCCTTGTAAAAATTACTTCTCGCACTTTTAATTTTCTTTATTTTCCGTCAAATCGGGTCCGGTTTAATTTTGGCGATGTGGACCCGCGCCATTTGTAATAGCTTTAGATTTACTTTTCCCGCAAATATCTTAACTGTTAAACAAAGCATGCAAGAATGAATGGCCTTAAATAAAAACAAGCGTAGAAAATCAT
This sequence comes from Vicia faba, assembly GCA_948472305.1. Taxonomy (NCBI): domain Eukaryota; kingdom Viridiplantae; phylum Streptophyta; class Magnoliopsida; order Fabales; family Fabaceae; genus Vicia; species Vicia faba. Next base: position 75,257,381 of record OX451735.1, read on the forward strand.
GACATGACAAGATAAATAAATGAAAACGACACACAATTCGCACACACCACCCCTAGGGTACGCCTCACTGTTGCCTTGCCTTTCGAAAGGTGATCGTCGAGTAGAGGATGTTTTAGTAAGTCCTCATGATCCGGGAACCTGGCATGAGGGTAGCTTCTAAGGTGTCTTCCCATTGCTCTGGTGATCACCATGTCCCGAACCTTCGAATTGACCCGAACACCTCCAACGGTGGTGCTACCTACCTCTCAATGGTGGGATGGCATTACTTTAAAGGACATTTACACAGACGAATTCCTTAGGGTAGGTAGACGGCTCTAGATACTTGCTCTAACTTCAAAAACAAACAAAAATCTTTTCACACCGACACTTTTCAAAGGCTTTCAAAGCAATTTTTTCAAACACTCTGATACAAGAGTCGAACTGAAATTTTCAAAGAAACTTTTTAAAACCCACAATTGAAAAGCAAACACTTTTGAAAACACAATGAGCAAGTACCTAAGAGCCCATGGATAACCATGGATAGAAAGGGTGCTAACACCTTCCCTTTCTATAATCTACCTCCCGAACCGAGAGCAATCTCTATAAGGAATTTTTCTGTGCTTTTGTCCTTTCCATTTGGAGAAAATAAAAGACGGTGGCGACTCTTGCTTCCGCGACATGTCGCGAACCAGCGTTAAACAGTCAGTTCCACATCCATCGATCACAGAACTGGCGACTCTGCTGGGGACACAAACTTAAAGTGAGGTGTACCTTAGGGCTAGGTCATAACTATGTTTTCAATTGTCTTCTTTGCTTGCTTTATTATTGTGGTTTGCTTGGGAGTTCTATAGATCCTAACCCGGATCTGGGGGATACCTTTCTTAGAAAGTAGCAACAAGGCTGTGAGGGAACTGTGCGGGGTATACCGACATGGTTGAAACAGTCTGCTACGTTGATGTGGCACTTTGGTGTGTACCGGTAACCCTTGAGTTCAGTCAAGGAGAGTACGGGGCCTCCGCGTGGTGTCGTGAAGCATCAACAGACCTTAGGAACCTTAAATTGAACTATCTTGGCCTCTTTAGGGTAGTGAGATAACTGACTTTGGTGCAGTCCGAGGTTGGTTGATACTCGATACTACACTCAATTGAGGGTTGATTTCCTGGAATATTTCGGTCGCCAGTTCAGTGGCTAAATCGAAACGATGAACAATGAAAGCAATCCAGTGATATTGGGACCCTTAGAACCCGGTTACTTCTGATAGGACAGGTTGAACCCACCAACTTCAAGAGGGTAATACCTAGACCTCATGCTGGCCTAAACTCTAGGGGTTCTCTTGTGTGACTTGCGTGCCTTCGTACTTGACTACTTGCATGCTTATTATCTGACCCTTGAATTTCTTGCAGGTTGTTTATAGTCCTTAATTGGGACTCATAACAAAGTTTACTGAATTTCTTGCAGGTTTTGTTTGTAGTCCTTAATTGGGACTCATAACAGGGTACTAAGTTTCTTGCAGGTTTTTGTCCTTAATTGGGACTCATGACAGGGTTTACTAAGTTCCTTGCAGGTTTCTGTTTATAGTCCTTAGTAAGGGCTCATAACAGGGTTTATTCATCACCACATGCATAGCATAACATCATACCATTGCATACATCCTAACCCATTTCAAGGATCTCAAGGGCTTGTGATGCAGGTCATGATGAACCAACTGTCCAGCAAGGGGCAAAGAGGATTTATTTTCCTCTAGACAAGGTTGTCAGGGGCTATGACCCACTGGATATGGTGAGCCTTTGACCCTTGACGAAGGACTCTCAACAATATGAAGTTCTTTCAATCAAGCTACCGGATCCAAATGCTAACAAATTTTTTTTTGTCTACCCCGCGAGGTCCTTGAAAACATTACATGCATGTCATACATCTCATTGCATTGCAGGTATCCCTTTGACAGGTTGCTTACCCTTCTTCGCTGTTTATTTCAGCCGATCGTCATGAATCCTGAATCTTCAACCGAGCACACTATCAAGGCCCTCCAGGCTCAGAACGCCCAGTTCCAAGGGCTGATCATGAATTTGACCCAGGGGCAGCAAGATCTGAAGGCTTTGCTCTTGAAGAAAGAAAAGAAGAAGAAGAGGACCGTTTTGTTCAGCCCTAGACGCAGATCTAGGAATACCCTGCAGGATCAGACTGAGAGGACAACTCCATCTGTGGGGAAAAGCAGTCATCAGGAGGAAAGGGTTCCCAGTCCAGTGGTCTCCGACAACGAGACAGATTTCAACGACGAACAATACCCTCATGCCGAAGACAAGTACAAACAGTTGGAGGATAGGCTGAATGCTATGGAGATCCAACAGGTACCTGGGCTGGATTTTGGAGATCTGGGTTTGTCAACTGGTGTGATTATTCCTCGGAAGTTCAAAGCACCATCCTTTACCAAGTATGACGGGGCGTCTTGTCCCAAGTTACATCTCAGGTCCTATGTTCGGAAGATTCAACCATATACGGTGGACAAGAATTTGTGGATCCACTTCTTCCAGGAGAGTCTTTCAGGGACTCATCTCGAATGGTTCTATCAGCTAGATGGGACCAAGGTTCGTAACTGGGAGGAGTTGGCTACTGCTTTCTACAGGCAGTATCAATATAATGTCGACCTTGCTCCTACGCGTACCCAACTCCAGGGTATGTCGTTAGGATCAAGTGAAGGTTTTAAAGAATATGCGCAGAAATGGAGGGATCTTGCTGGAAGGGTACAACCACCTCTGACTGATCGGGAACTTGTCGATATGTTCTTGGGGACCCTGTCTGGTCCGTTCTACAACCACCTAATTGGGAATTCGTCTGCTGGATTCACAGATCTTATCTTGACTGGAGAGCGAATAGAAGCTGGCATCCGGTCTGGGAAAATTCAAGAGGCTGCACTTTCTGATAAAAAGCCTCATCATGGAAAGAAAGAATCCAATGCTGTGCACGGTAAAAAGAGCCGTCATGAGGCAGGGGCAATCCAGATCTCCAATCCTGGACCTGCTCAACAAGGACAGGGGCAGCAGCGCAAGGAGAAACGACAATACACCAAAATCAACATGTCGTTGGATCAAGCACTGCAACAAATGTTGAAGGCAGGGCTGATCACCTTAAGGGCTCCTCTTCGGAATCCGAACACTTCTGCTCCCAACTATCATCCCAATGATAGGTGCGCATATCATTCTGATAGCCCGGGGCATACTACGGACAACTGCTGGCCTCTCAAGAACAAGATTCAAGACATGATCGACGCCGGGGAGATTCAGTTTGAAGTGCCTGAGACTCCGAACATAATCACTGCTCCGTTGCCCAATCATTGAAGCCTTTTGTTTATTTGAATTTTTGAGTTGTATTTTTCTTTGCTTATACAAACAATTAATGTCATAGCAAACTCTTTTATTCTATCCATGCATCGCATACGTCTGTTTTGGGAATTAATACAATTATTTTCATTATGTTCAAATTTCTTTTCATATTTTTTCTGATGTCAACTCTGGATCTAAAGTTCTAAGCCTCTTGAGGGAGGATGACGAAAACGATACCATAATCTACAGTATGCTTTTGAACAGACCCCGCTGATGAGGTACAGGCATTGTTTCAATCCCTAAACACTGGAGTTATAAGGATGATAATCCCTCGTCAACCCCTCTGAGCCAAAGAAGTAGGAGTTTTTTTTCTTTTCGAAATTTAAAACCCTTTATCATAACCTGGGGCAGGGTAGTTCTCTCAGTTGATCCAAGTGCATAACAAATGGCACCAAAGGAGTCCTTACAAAACAAAAGACAGTGATGGTTCTGAATAAATCACAAGGACAGGCAGTCATTATCTCAAAAACTGAAAAACCCATTAAGTCAAAACCCATGAAGGAGACTTACAAAACTGGGGCATCCCGCTGACTGTAATTCCAAAAAAGGAAACAGTTCGGGCAAAAAAAAAGAAAGGGATAACAAAAATCAAGAAAGAGGTCTCACAAACCCTCAACCAAAGCAAAAAATGACTGCCTATTCAAAAGAAATCATCAACATCTGAACCAGTATTGGAACATCAAAGCAAAGACTCAAGCAAGGTCTAACGCACGATCAACTGAGTTTAGGTTTGGAGAACATCACGAAGAGCGGGTGGGTACAAATAATTTGAGCCTTTATCCTTTGTTTCTTAAACCGTGAACCAGGCCACGTTATAACCCTCAAAAGTCCTAGCTGAAGCATGGGTTAGCTCGAAAGCATACTGTCACGAAAGGTATCCTGACTCCTTAAGGCCTACAGTAAATATGGAGTTGACATCACGTGTTACAAACATTCACTTGTTTTATGAAAAGAATGCATTTTCAAAATCTTCAAGACAGACATAGGCTTTGCATTTTTAACATAACTTTGTTTGCATATGACTTTTTTGTTTGAACAGCAGGGAAATTCGCACAATGAAAGTCTAATGAACAAGAGTATCTCCAATCAAGGGGCATGGCATGACTATTCTCCATCATCTGGGGCAGTTAAGTCAAGATTCGGAGAATCTCTCAAAAAAGCCTATCAGCCTGGGGGCAGATCTCCGCCTGAGTCACTTGGGGCATTCCAACAACGAATCTTGCCTGATCAAACACTTTCTGGTGGCATGACAAAGCACTTCTAACAGGGGCAACTCCCTACATTCTGAAAGCATGGATGTAGTCGGAAAAAAATACTTCGCATAATCAAAGACCCGCTAGGCTGACATGCCTAGGCAAAAATTAGGGCTTCCCGGCGAACCAAAAGGGTTCGGGCAAAAATAAGGGATGAAATGAAAAATCTGTACACCCGGCAAGTCGAAAACCTGAAAAGGCGGCTTGGGCAAAAATGGGTATCCCGGTGGACTGAAAACCCGAAAGGGCGGTCCAGGCAAAAGTTAGGGATTAAAGCGTACGACTATGTCCTGCCACCTGCCTACCAGAAGAAGGTTTGACCCTCAACGATTATCAGCATCCCACATGTGCCTCCCCCATAGAAACAGGGGCAATAAAGAGCGGTCTAAGCAATCTGATTGTTCTATCCTCCAAGGTATCAAGGTAGGTTCCGTTGAAGAACATAACCAATACAGTTCAATACTTCCCCAGGAGAGTCCAATCCAGATTCCCCAGGAAAGTTGGAATTTATCTCCCCAAGCAATAAGTTTACCCCCAGTAGATTCTGGAAGCTTACCCCCCTCACAGAGCACGAACGCGTCGTCCGGCTTGATTTAAAGAGTTATTTCCTTAACAGGATATAACTGGGTTATCCTCAGCCAAATGCCACGGAAAGAGCGTCGTCGACGAAGTCTTCTTACCCCAGCGAAGTCCATCAACACTTCCAACAACAAGGGTATCCCCAGCAAACTACTATCAATACTCAGCAAGGCATCCCTCTTCCCACAGAGTATTGCTTCCCAGCATGGTCGCTAGAATATCTTTTTCTCCCCGCAGAATCTTCCATTTGCCAAGATTGTTCCGCAACGGAGTCATCTTCTCCTACCGGTATTCTTGCAGTTATCATCCCCGGCGGAAGCAAAACCTATTCTTCAACATCAGCCCAGGAGTGACCTCCCGGCACCCGTCAAGGATTTATTTTCTTAGACAAAAATACATTCATAAACATCACATCTTCATACATTATAACATGCATATGCATCATACTACACGAATCTCATTAATTTTGAAGACATACAGTTCATGCATCATGATTTTGCATACAATTATGTTTTACCTTTCAGGAAAGGTCAATACAAAGATGACTACTATCAACTATCGCAATTCTTTCTAGATATAGTTTCAGATATGACCCAGAGATGGCGACGTTCTGATACTGCTTCCAGATATCCTTCTAGATATAGTTTCAGATATGACCCAAATATGGCGACGTTCTGATACTGCTTCCAGATTTCCTTCTAGATATAGTTTCATATATGACCCAGATATGGCGACATTCTGATACTGCTTCCAGATTTCCTTCCAGATATAGTTTCAGATGTAAACCAGATATGGTGACGTTCTGATACTACTTCCAGAGTTCCTTCTAGATATAGTTTCAGATATGACCCAGATATGGCGACGTTCTGATACTGCTTCCAGAGTTCCTTCTAGATATAGTTTCAGATGTAAACCAGATATGGTGACATTCTGATACGGCTTCCAGATTTCCTTCCAGATATAGTTTCAGATGTAAACCAGATATGGTGACGTTCTGATGCTGCTTCCAAATTTCCTTCCAGATATAGTTTCAGATGTAAACCAGATATGGTGACGTTCTGATGCTGCTTCCAGATTTCCTTCCAGATATAGTCCAGATATGAACCAGATATGGCGACCTTCTGACACTTATTCCGGTTGAAGATATTTCAAGACCTAGACCGGTTCAGTTAAATCGACCCTAAGATTTTTCTGATGCTTATCCAGTCAAAGGCCTTCTCTGGTTCAGTCAGATCGACCCTAAGATCTCCCTGATGCTTATCTAGTTGAAGATATTTCAAGACCTTGCCCGGTTCAGTTAAATCGACCCTAAGATTTTCCTGATGCTTATCCAGTCAAAGGCCTTCTCCGGTTCAGTCAGATCGACCCTAAGATCTCCCTGATGCTTATCCAGTTGAAGATATTTCAAGACCTAGACCGGTTCAGTTAAATCGACCCTAAGATTTTCCTGATGCTTATCCAGTCAAAGGCCTTCTCTGGTTCAGTCAGATCGACCCTAAGATCTCCCTGATGCTTATCCAGTTGAAGATATTCCAAGACCTTGTCCGGTTCAGTAAAATCGATCCCAAGATTTTCCTGATGCTTATCCAGTCAAAGGCCTTCTCTGGTTCAGTCAGATCAACCCTAAGATCTCCCTGATGCTTATCCAGTTGAAGATATTTCAAGACCTAGACCGGTTCATTTAAATCGACCCTAAGATTTTCCTGATGCTTATCCAGTCAAAGGCCTTCTCTGGTTCAGTCAGATCGACCCTAAGATCTCCCTGATGCTTATCCAGTTGAAGACGTTCCAAAACCTTATTCGGTTCAGTTAAATCGACCCTAAGGTTTTCCTGATTCTTATCCAGTCAAAGGCCTTCTCTGGTTCAGTCGGATCGACCCTAAGATCTCCCTGATTCTTATCCCAGTAAAAGACACCCAAGATTTTTCTCAACGAGCGTTGTTGAAGTTAAAGTCGCCCAAGATTCTCTTACCATTCGTACTAAGACGGTAACTATCCCTGGTTCATTCATCGCCGTTTGAAGCTCCAGACTCAGCTCCTGTAACCAGTCAGGACATATCTATACCAAGCATCTGAAAACTAACTCCTGCAACGTGTCAGGTACTCATTTTTCTGTTTTGCAGGTACGCAGGTTCTCGCTAAGGAATCTCCTACGCGATCAACATCCAGATGGCATCTATAAGCCCATAATCCTATCCAGCAATCTCTGAATGGCATCTATAAGCCCATTCCCCCATCACTGCTACTATGTGAGCGCAAATTTCTGGGCACTCTTGTGTTCAATCATCTTCCACCTTCGGATTACGAAAGGCACGTTCGCCAATCTGCATCCTCAGGTCTAAGAAGATTGAACAGGGGCAACTGTTGTACCCCAAAATTTGCCCTCCCATATTCTTCAAGAAATTACCAAGCCAAGTCACAAAATTCCCCAAGGGTTGCACAGTGCAAAGGTCTCCTATACAGTCAAAACTAGGGTTTGTGTTCTAAGCAAGAAAATGAAGTTTTCAAAGGTCCAATCAAGTCTCACATGCCTACAAATATGGTCAAGTATTCTCATATCAAGTTTCAAGGCATTCAGCTCAAAATTGCACAGTCAAAACCCTAAATTGCACTACAGTCAACTGTAGGGGTAAAATGGTCATTTGACAGTCAAAAGTTCAAATTTTTGGTCAACATATCATTTTGAAGCCACAAACATCATTTGATCAATGCTTGATCATGATTCTCAAAATTTGGCTCAGAAATCATCAAGATGCAAAAGTTTCCTTATTTGGACAGCTGAAAAAGTCAACTGAAATTGACCAGGGCATAACTTTCACATGGATTATCAGAAAAATTCCATCCAAAGCTCATTTTGAAGAGAAAGACATTTCCTACAACTCATCTTCATACTTCAAGTCCAAGAAATGCTCTCACAAAAAGTTATCAATTTCAACATTATAGGTCATTTTCAAAAGTCAACAAAAAGGGACTTTAAGTCAAAGGCCATAACTTGAGATTGGTAAATCAAAATGACATGAGACAAAAGGCATTGGTTAGAGGACTCAAAGACCTTTCCAAAATGTCCAAGAACATGAGAAAAGCTTAAAAATTGAGCAAGTTATGCCTTGTGGAAGTTGGGAAATTTTTGGATATTTTGAAAAGTCAACTTTGATCCAAATGACCTAAAATTGCTAATGGGCCCATTTTTCTTCCACAAATCATCATCCATGGCATGTGCACGACTACTTGGCCCAAAGGGAAGTATTTTCTCATTTTTATTTATTTATTTGAATTTCTATTTTTATTAATTCATTTAAATCATTTAAATATATGAAAAATATTTAATTCACCCTAACCAATCTTTTTATGCATGTTCTAGACTCAATATTTCGTGCCTAATCAAATGAGGAAAGATTTGGAGTGATTTGATCTTAATTGATACAAAGAACACTTGAAAAAGATTGAAAAAAGATCCTTAAAAAATCAAATCTCCAATTCATTGATTCAAGAGATTTTGAGCAATATTTTTGACCTAATGCATTCACTACAAAGGCTTGATCATAAACCTAATCGTGCTAGACAAAAAGCTGCGCAGAAAAGCTCTCTACAAACTTGAAATTTTTCTCCATAAACTCAATTCTGAAAACAGCCTTCCAGGTGGATTCAAGGCACAATTCTTGTCCCATTGGCTTGCCAAGGTTGCCCTGAACACATTCCAATCGCAAACCTCCATCAACACGCCAAGAATTGGTATATCGAGCATGAACTGTACAGAGAAAAATTGACAATCGTGCATCATGATTTAAGCATTATTTGTGAAATTTATTCATTGATTCATGTTCATTATGATGTTTTGATGCTAACCAACATATCCAATTGCTTTTTTGTGCGTTATATACAAATATGCCATGATTACTTTTTAGGGTTTGCAGAGTTTTAAATTGGGGTTTTTGAGATAAGGAAAAATTAAGACTCCAGACCACCACCATTCAATTTAGCACATCTGGACGAAGAAGACACAACAGTCGCGCTTAATTTATATGGCCTTATGGCCTATTCGTTATTTTTTCTAATGGGGCATTATAGAACGGTTCAAAAACCGTTGCTTTTGTTCTTTGTTTTACAGGGATGGTGAAGAAGATGATGTGTTGTCAACAAATGATACGCTAGTTTGAAAACTCGCGCGCGTTGGAGGCCACTAACTCTCTTTTCTTTTATAATATTCATTAACCATTATATATTAAATGTAATTCAAGCGCTTCAGTGGCAGGTGTACACCTTTGCAATGTCCAAGACCTGGGTTCGAGTCCCAGGTCTGTATAATTTCCATATTCTTTTTCATTAGCAATTCCCATGCAGCGCCCAAGATCAAGACGTACCATGTACCCTCCAGATCAAACCAGCCACGCGTCTCATGGAATCAGATCAAAGGCTCAGGATTGAGGAACAGCCTGAGGTCCAGTCAACGTTGATGCATGCAAGCCATGAAAGTCAAAAAAGGCCTCAGCGCATTGGGCCTGAATTCCTAAAGCATACCTCACAATTGGGGCCTGAACCCCCCCCCTGGTTTGCAATTCTTTTTATTTTTTCTTATATTTTATTTTTTCAATTATTGTTTTATTTTATTGTTTTGATTTAATTAATTATTTTTTACAAAATACAAAAACCTCATAAAAATCAGAAAAGATAAAAAACATAATAAATAATTTTTATTTCTAATATTTTCATAAATAAATGCATGTAAAATGAATTTAGTTTAAATTAGGGTTACAATTTTAATTCTTTTCATAATAAAGTATAAAAAACATAGAATTAGGTTTAGTTAATTTTTATTCCTTTTTAATATTTCTTTTTCACCATAATACTATTTATCTTATTTATTTTCATAATTAAAATTGTAAATTAATTAGGGTTCATTTAGGTTAAAAAACTTCAATATTTTCTTAATAACTTAAAAATAATTAGAATTAGGTTTAGCATTTTATTTTAGTTTTAATTAATTCTTTTCCTATTAAATCTTAAAAACATAAAAATACCCAAAAACATTTTCTTTTAATTTTAATTTTAATTCCTTATTAATTTAATTTTGCAAAAGGGTCCAACGCCCTCGTTTCGATTTAATTTCGCATATTTATTTTATGTATCTCTCCCGAAGCCTTGTAAAAATTACTTCTCGCACTTTTAATTTTCTTTATTTTCCGTCAAATCGGGTCCGGTTTAATTTTGGCGATGTGGACCCGCGCCATTTGTAATAGCTTTAGATTTACTTTTCCCGCAAATATCTTAACTGTTAAACAAAGCATGCAAGAATGAATGGCCTTAAATAAAAACAAGCGTAGAAAATCATGACATGACAAGATAAATAAATGAAAACGACACACAATTCGCACACACCACCCCTAGGGTACGCCTCACTGTTTCCTTGCCTTTCGAAAGGTGATCGTCGAGTAGAGGATGTTTTAGTAAGTCCTCATGATCCGGGAACCTGGCATGAGGGTAGCTTCTAAGGTGTCTTCCCATTGCTCTGGTGATCACCATGTCCCGAACCTTCGAATTGACCCGAACACCTCCAACGGTGGTGCTACCTACCTCTCAATGGTGGGATGGCATTACTTTAAAGGACATTTACACAGACGAATTCCTTAGGGTAGGTAGACGGCTCTAGATACTTGCTCTAACTTCAAAAACAAACAAAAATCTTTTCACACCAACACTTTTCAAAGGCTTTCAAAGCAATTTTTTCAAACACTCTGATACAAGAGTCGAACTGAAATTTTCAAAGAAACTTTTTAAAACCCACAATTGAAAAGCAAACACTTTTGAAAACACAATGAGCAAGTACCTAAGAGCCCATGGATAACCATGGATAGAAAGGGTGCTAACACCTTCCCTTTCTATAATCTACCTCCCGAACCGAGAGCAATCTCTATAAGGAATTTTTCTGTGCTTTTGTCCTTTCCATTTGGAGAAAATAAAAGACGGTGGCGACTCTTGCTTCCGCGACATGTCGCGAACCAGCGTTAAACAGTCAGTTCCAGATCCACCGATCACACCAGTGTCGAAGGAACCTCTTCAAAATGTTGAAATGGGGTCTCAATGAACTCCCCATCAATCTCTATGTACTGGAACGAGTTGAGGTGGTTGACCATGTACTCTTCCTCCCCTTGTTCTGTCACAATCTTCCCTCTGACCGGGTGCTTCAGCTTCTGATGGAGTGTGGAGGTCACAGCTCCAGCTTTATGGATCCATGGACGACCCAGCAAACAAGAATAGGATGGCCAAATGTCCATCACATAGAATGTAGAGTCGAAGACCTGAGAACCAACTCTAATTGGAATATCGACTTCACCATGCACCATCCTTTTAGACCCATCAAAGGCCCGGACAACAATGTTACTTGGCTTTAGCTCCAACCCTTCGCAATCCAACCTGTCTAGAGCTTTCTTGGGCAAGGCGTTCAATAAGGAACCAGTGTCAACCAACACATGTGAAGAGTAGTGCCCCTGCATTCAATGGAGACATTCAGTGCATCGTTATGGTTCTTCCCTTTAGCAGTCAGATCAGCGTCGGAGAAACCCAAACCGTTATCAGCAGTTAAGTTGGCCACACAATCGGTAAAATGATCAGCTGATGTCTCTTGTGGCACGTGGGTCGTCTTCAGGAAGGTAATCAGAGCCTTGGCATGGGCCTCTGAACACAACAACAGTGATAACCTAGAAATCTTGGATGGGGTTTGCCCCAGCTGCTCCACTACATTATAATCACTCTTCTTAATGATCTTAAGAATCTCTTCCATCTCCTGTTTGGAAGCTTCAACATTGATGGTCTTTGGTGCCTCCGTCTGGGCAGGCATATCAGTGGCGATCCCTTTGTCCCGAGCGTCAGATGACTCGGCGACAGGGGTAGAACTAAGAACTTGATCAGGAATGTCATTAGGCACACTTGCAGGTGTGATGACAATAGGTCTTCGGACGGTTGGTGGCGCAATATCAGGTGAGAAAAGTCTACCACTGCGGGTGACTTTAGCAGGCCCGGTAATGTTGCTGACGCCGATATTAGTATCAAACTCTTGCTTAACCCCAAGAACATAAACATCTGCCCCATAGTGCCAAGGGACAGCTTTGTCAGAGGTGTAGGGAATAGGCCCCGGAACAGTGATGATTATAGGTGAAATCTTCTGGACAGGTGTAATTCTGACAGGCTTCCTCGAGGGAGCCTTGGGAGAATTGTTGAAAATGGTAACAATGGAAACTTCTTCAGTATGGGTAGCAGGAACAACAATCTTCTCAAACAGGATCTCTTTATTATCCATCAGGTTTTGGATGCCTGACTTCAAAGATGGGCAACCAGTAGGTGAAACAGAACACAGATGGCAACCTTCACTACATCCCGGAAATAAACTGGCTAGCAACAGGTTCCTCTTGACGGTCATCAGCGGGGGTAACAACATCATCCACAGAGGCTACAAACAAGTCTTCCTCTACAGCATTTACTCCATGTTCGAGCATGGGAGCAGTCACAATATTAGGCCTCTCGGGCGCCTCGAATTCAATCTCCTTTGCATCGATTAGGTCCTGAACCTTATTCTTCAAAGCCCAACAACCATCCGTATTATGCCCCGGGCTATCAGAGTGATAAGCGCAGCGGGCGTTAGGATTGTACTTTGGGGATGTTGTGTTTGAAATCTTCGGAGCTTCTTTTAGAGTCACCAGATTGGTCGTCAGTAACTGCGGCAATATATGGGATAAGGTCATGCTGAGAGGAGTGAACTGCCTTCGAGGCCTCTCACCCCTTTGTTGGTTGTGATGCTGAGGAGCACCAGCAGGTTTTGAAATAACCACCGCGTTGACAGCTTGGCGGTGTTCAGATCTATTATGTCTCCTTAAACCATAGACAGCACTAGATTCTTTCTTGAACGGCTTCTTCTCAGTGCTCGATGAGGCACCCTTCTGTATCTTCCCGGCCTTGATACCAACTTCAATCCTCTCACCAGTCAAGATAAGGTTTGTAAACCCGACTGAAGAGTTTCCAATCAAATGGTTGAAGAATGGACCTGACAGAGTCCCCAAAAACATGTCAACAAGTTCACGATCAGTTAAAGGTGGCTGCACCCTTCCGGCAAGGTCTCTCCACTTTTGAGCATACTCTTTAAATCCTTCACCCGTCCCTATTGACATACCCTGGAGTTGGGTACGCGTAGGAGCAAGGTCGGAATTATATTGATACTGCTTATAGAACGCAGTAGCCAAATCCTCCCAGTTACGGATACTGGCTCCATCCAGCTGATAGAACCACTCAAGCTGAGTCCCTGAAAGAAATGGATCCACAAATTCTTATCAGCTATGTAAGGCTGGATCTTCCTTACATACGACCGGAGGTGCAGCTTTGGGCAGGAGGCTCCGTCATATTTGGCAAAGGCAGGTGCCTTAAACTTATGGGGAATCACCACCCCAGAGGATAAACCTAGATCTCCGAAGTCTAGCCCGGGCACGTTCTGGATCTCTATAGCGCTCAAGCGGTCCTCCAACTGTTTATACCTATCCTCAGCAGGAGGATACTGTTCTTCATCATAATCCGTCTCGTTGTCGGAGACTACGGGGCTAGGAACCCTTCTCTCTTGTGGGTTGTCTTTTCCTACAGATGAGGTGGTCAGATCAACCTCATTCTGCAGTCCATTCCCAAACCTGCGTCCAGTGTTGAACAGGACAGTCCTCTTCTTCTTCTTCTTCCTCTCTTTCAGAATCAGGGTCTTCAAGTCCTGTTGACCCTTAGCTAGGCTCATAACCAACTCTTGGAACTGGGCATTCTGGGCCTGGAAGGCCTTAATAGCTTGCTCAGTGGAAGGTTCAGTAGACATGTTGGTTGCTGAAATAAACAGCGAAGAAGGTAAGCGAACTGTAAAAAGGGTACCTGTTTATGCAGTGCATGCGATGAAATGCGTATGATTTATGTTTTCAAAGACAATCGGGATTCAAATTTGTAGACAAGAAAGGAAACACACTTTATTAGATTTAACTCAGAATTTAAATTGTTCAACAAACCGCCCTTAGGCGTTACAAGAATGGAAATACTGAAAAGTAAATAAAACCGTAAAAGAAATCATCAATAGGTCCATCAATGTTCCCATGGCCTCTTCTTCTCAGTGCGGATGTAATCATTCAAGATCCGTTCGTTCTCCAATTTCTTAGTCAGCTTATGGATCTTTTGTTCTTGTTCATTGAATCTTTCCCGATAAGAATCTCGTTCTTCCTGTAGTTGCGCCCAAGACCTCTTCAGTGTGCCAACATCAGTGGGTGTATGAGGATGGAGAATAGTTGGAGGAACCCCGTCTTTATCAGAAACTTCAAGAGTAATAGGCCTGACAGCTTCGTATGGCATACCTAACTTCTGGGCACGGATGCGGACCCATCTGAAATATGACTCCATTGGTAGAGAAGTCTTTGGCCCCAACTCAAGTGGGTCAGATTTGTGAACTCTATCCCAAGCCCTGATGAATCTACGACGCAGCTCGTCGCTATCTACCTGAAAATCAAAGACGATATGAGGTATCAACATCTCATGAGGCCCTTCTCTTCTGGCTCTTCCAAACTGACGGAGAGCTAAACATGGGTTACAAGAGATTCCTCCACGGGTTCCGATCAATGGAACATTAGGATACTCTCCACAACGATCAATGACGGACACCTCATCTAAGCCTCTGAGAGTCCAAATGACGTCATTATTAGTAAGAGACATTATCCTATGAGCCCAGTCCCTTCCTTCTTTGTTCTTCAGTACAGATTTAGGGAGGTGTGAAATAAACCACCTCGACAATAAAGGAGCACAGCACATCAAAGTTCCCCGTTTTCGGACAGTACGAGTATAGAGTTGATGAAGGATATCACCCAAGAGAGTGGGTACAGGGTTCCGAGAGATGAAGATCCTAATGGCGTTAACATCAACAAAGGTGTCAGGATTTGGAAACAATACCATACCATAGACTAAGAGAGCCAGAATATCTTCATACGCTTGGAAGTCTAAGTCATTCCAGAAACAATTAGCTTTGCCAACCAGAAACTTAGCCAAAAAACCCTTAACTCCACTTCTAGTCTCCCAGTTAGCCATTACTTCTTCTTTGGTCAAGTGAAGGGCTGCAACAATCTCTTCAGGCCTGAGAGTCTTTTCCCAACCAGTAAAGGGAGTCTGCTCCAAAACAGAGATACCAAGCAACTCAGAGAATTCTTCCAGGGTAGGGACCAGCTGGGAGTCTTGAAAGGTGAAGCAATGGTATAGCGGATCATAAAACTAGACTAGGACACTCATCATTTGTTGGTCCCACTTTGAGGTGACTAAACCGAGAAGAGAACCATGCCTCCCGATGAAGGAAGTAGTGTTTGGAATCCTGTCAACCAATTCTTTAAGCAAAGTAGGTGGTTGAACAAAGTTGAGCCGGATAGTATTCCTACGCATGGGCATCATGATGTCCTACAAAACAGAGCAAAGATGAAACCTTCTTGTCTTTGAAATGGGTTAGTCCTTATGCAGGATGTATGCAATGTTATGATGTTATGATGTCATGGAAAAGGCACACCACAAGTATTCACAAAAGGAAAACATGGTAAAGGCACACAAGTCACACAAAAGAGCCCTTAGATTTCAGGCTGGCATGAAGTTTAGGTACTACCCTCTTTCAGTTTTAGTTGGTTAAGACCTGTCCTAAAAATAGTAACCGGGTTCTAGAGGATCTCAATATCACTGACTACCCTTAATCGGTCATAATTCCAGTTTGGCAACCTTTTCTTGCGGCCGGAACCATCGCGAGAGTTTAGTCTCAATGAGTGTAGCATACTGCTACTGTTTTATGGCCAAGTTGGTCAATTTAAGGTTCTAAGGTCAGTTGGTGCTTAATGACTCCTCAGAAGACCCATATTCTCCTCGTTCCCACACAAGGGATATCGGTATAGACCAAGGTGTCACAACAACGTAGCTACTGCTTCATCCGTGTCGGTCTATGCCGGATAGATCCCTCACAGTTTATTGCTACTTACCTAAAAAGGGTACCCCCAGATCCGGGTTAGGATCTATAGAACTCCGATACAAGCCCGCAAAATTAAAGCATACAAAGCATACAATTGAAAACATAGTGATCTAATCCTAAGGTACACCTCACTTATATATATCCCCAGCAGAGTCTCCAGTTCTGTGATCGGTGGAAATAGAACTGACTGTTTTTTAATGCTGGTTCGCGTTTGCATTTTGCAAAATGTCGCGGTAAGCAAGAGTCGCCACCGTCTTTTATTTTATCCAACAAGGAAAGGACAAAAGCACAGAAAAATTCCTTTTCGAGATGTTTCTCGGGTTCGGGAGGTAGATTATAGAAAGGGAAGGTGTTAGCACCCTTTCTATCTGTGGTTATCCACAGGCTCTTAGGTACTTGCTCACTATGTTTTCAAAAAGTTTTGCTTTTCTTGTGTTCGTGGGTTTTGAAAAGAGTTTTGTTTGAAAACTTCGATTTAACTCTTGTTTCTGTCCTCAAGAGTGTATGAAGTGTTTGTTGAAAACTTTGCTTGAAAAGTGTAAGTGCGAAAAGTTTATTTTGTTTTGAAAGAGCAAGTACCTGAGAACCTCTACCTACTCAAAAGGAATTAAGTTGTGTAAATGTCCTTTAGACAGTGCCATCCCACTATTGAGGAGTAGGTAGCACCGTCGTTGGAGTTTTCGGGTCAATTCGATTAAGGGACATGTGGTCACTAAAGCAATGTTAGGATGCCTTAGCGGTAACCCTAATATCCTAGATCATTTTTTATCGAGGCAACCGTTTCAAGGCAACTTTGATCTTTTGACAGGAGGGCGACCTCTAAAACTTCCTATACTCAATGACCACATCGAGGCAACCAAGTGAGGCGTACCCTAAGAGTGGCATGTGCGAGTGTGTCAAGTTTCAGTTTTGTTATCTTTATACATGTTATGGTGAGCTACGGTTGTTTTTAAATTCATACATTTGATCTTGTCATGCATAGCCTAGTTAGCATACATCTAGCAGTTAATGGTTGCGGAAAATAAAACTAAGCTATTACAAGGCGTCGGGTATTTACATCGCGAAAAACAAACCCTTGAAAAGTAAATTGCGGAAAATTAAATAAAAGCGATAAATAAAAGTCCTAAGTTAAAGCTATTACATCCTCAGAGCAATTACAATTATATGGATAAAAAATAATATGCGCGAGAAAAATTGAATCGGAGAGTTTTTTAGGGTTTTGACCCTTTTTAGGAAAGAAAGAGATTTTTTGTTATTTCTTGCATTTAATTAAACTAAACCTAAACTAATTAATTAATTAAATAAAAAGGATATTTTTTGGTTTTTTAGAATATTTAAGGAAATAAAAATAAAGATGATTAAAATTGTCAAGAACCCTAATTCTACATTAATTTTAAATTTATTGCAAAAGTATTAATATTATGCCTAATTAAAACTAAACAAATTAAGTTAATATTTATTTACAAAATAAACTAATTAAATTTAAATAAATAAACATATTATATATTTTTGTGTTTTCTGAATTTTATTAAGAAAATGTTAATTATTTTAGTTAGTAGTTAATTAAGAATTAATAAAAACCAAATTAAATAAAAAGAGAAGAAGAAATAAACCCAGGGGGGTGCTGGGCCTGATTTGGGAGTGACAAGAGCAAATCTGAAGCCCATTAACATTCCAGCCTCGTTTGACTTTTCAAGTTATCCACACGTATGTTGACCAGGGAGTATTGTGGTCCTTCATTCATGACCGCTGGATTTAGGTTTGAAGCCATCTGGCGCACTGAGATTTGAGACGTATGGTGGACCTCAAGGCATGAGAGACGCTGGATCAGCTGCAAGAAAATAATAACAATATGTTGGGGGACCTGGGATTCGAACCCAGGCCCTAGTGCTCAATGCTTGTTCGCGCCTACCACTACACCACCATGCCTCAATTGATATTATAACAATAAGTGATTAATATATTAGCAAACAAATAAATATGCCTGGAAAAAAAAAAACGCGCGATTTTTAAAAGGACGAATGGGAGGGAGACGCGTCAGTGTCTTCTTCATTGAATCACTGGTTTTTTACCTTCGGATTTTTATCCGCATGAAGTTTCGTAGGATTTTTACCTTCGGATTTTTCAAAAATCTTCCTTAGGCCATGTAAACGTCACCCAAGAACATAGGCGTGTTCGTCCTTGCCTCCTGATCACTCCTATACCAATTATTGGGGCTAATTTTCCCTGTATCAAAAACACCTAAAAAGCAAGCATATGAACCCTAGAATCGGGCATCACAATACAGGGCATAAAAACCAAATTGAATATTGCAGTCATGTTAGAAATCGAATAATAAACATGAATATGCCAATATTTTGAAGAAAAAGTGCAAGAATAGAAGATCACGACTCCATGTTCAGAGGTCCATTCGTGATGACTTACAGTGCGCTGTAGGTGATGAAAAGGCCTGGTTTTTATTCCAATCGCTTCAGGGGATGGTAGCCAAGCACTCTACGTTGAGTTTCTTGATTGAAACAAGCTCTAACCAAGAATTCGATTTCTCTCTTTTTCCCCTTTTTTTCAGTTTTGGTATGGCCGTTTTAACAGAGCTTCGGTTCTCAATTAGGTTTGTGTGGCTTGCTTATGTATAAGGCAATGATTTTAGGTCAAGAGTTGGGCCAATATCCATGTGCATTGAAGATTGAATATTTGATTGACCACCATTGTTAACCTTTCCAAAATTGAATCAAATCTGAGATTTTGTGCACAAAAAGCCAAGACACGAATTTGATTAGGTGTCATATGATATATGAAAGTTGTACAAATCAAAAAGATACTATTTCATTGATTTTTGGATTTTATTTGAATTAATATAGATTTAAAATGAATTAAATCAATAAAAATTAAATAAAATAGAAAAATAAATGTTTGATCCTGAAATTAAGTATGGGACACGTGTGTGGCATGACAAGACTAAATCAAGTGGAAAAAAGTGGGCCCTTTTGTCAAAAATTGGAGTTTTGAGGATAGTTGACTTTTGGCAATTTTGGAAAAATGCCCAACTTCAACAATGCATAACTTCTTCAATTTTGAACTTTTGGAGGTGTTCTTTGACTTTTTAGAAACCTTGAGATGTCCTCTAATCAACCCTTTTGGTATCATCTCATTTTGATCTTCCATGCTCAAGTTATAAGCTTTGGCAAAAAAGGTGTTTTTGTTGACTTTCAAAAATGACCTATAATGTCCAAATTTGTAACTTCTTGTGAGTGCATTTTCTGATCTTGGGGTATGAATATGGATTGTAGGAAATTGCATCCTCTTAAAAATGAGCTTTGGATGGGTCATTGCTCATAAAGTGTGAGAAAGTTATGCTTGGTCAAAGTTGAGTTGACTTTTCCTACAAAACCCTAATTTAGCAACTTTTGAATCTTGATGAATTTTGAGCAATCCTTGATGAATCATGATCAACCCTTGATCAAATGATGAATTATCCTTCAAAATGAGAATGTTAACAAAAAATTCTGACTTTTGACTGTAAAATGACCATTTTTCCCTTGCAGTTGACTGTAGATCAAATGAGGCTTTTGACTGTGCAAGTTGGCATTGTGAGTCTTGAAACTTGGCATGTAGGTGCCAGAGAATGTATATAGGCCTATGAGACTTGATTGAACCATTGAGAACCCCAAATTCCTTGAAAGAACCAAAACCCTAATTTTGAATTGACTGCCTTAGGAGGTGTTTTGACTGTACAACCCTTGAGCAATCTTGAGCAATTTAGAGATGATTCTTGACATATCTTGAAGAATATGGGAGGGAAAATTTTGGGGTACAACAGAGGGAAACCACTAAGACACCCTATACTTAATGATCGTTTACCGAAGGCAACCGAAGTGAGAGTATACCCTAGGAGTGCGCATGTGCGAGTGATTGGATTTCAGTTATTATCTTTGCACATTTAGGGTTTGCTAACCATTTTAAAATTAACATACAGTCTTGTCATGCAATCCTATTATCATACATCTAACAGTTAATATTTGTGAAAATTAAAATACGAGAAATAAAACTACGCTATTACAAGGCTTCGGGGGGGGGGGGGGGGGGGGATTAATTACATAGCCAAAAAACCCGTAAAACGATAAATAAAAGAAAAATCCTAATTAAACTATTACATCCCATGAGCAGTTACATTAATATTTGTAAAAAATAAATAAACGTGCGCGATGAATCGAGAACGAGGAAAATTAGGGTTTTGACCCCCGTCTAAACCTAATTGAAAGAAAAATCATTTTTTTGTTGTTTTTGATTATTTTGAGAAAAGAAGGCTTTAATTAAATAAATACAAACCTAATTACTAATTAATTTAATTTAAGAAAAGTAATTAATTTGACCCATTTTTGCATTGTTGTTATTTTAAGAAAAGAAAATAAAAATTAAATCAAACAAACCCTAATTTTCTAATTTATTTAAAATTATTTACAAAAAGGTTAGAATTACTTTAAAATTAAATATTAAGTTAATTTGATAGAAAAAATAAAAAAACCTAATTCTAGATTTTGTGACAATTTTTTTTTTTGGTTTTTTGTTGGTAAAAAGGTGATTTTGGTGTTGATAATAAAAATAATAAAAAAATAATAACTAAAGAAAGGTAAATTAGAAAAAAGAAAAAAAGAGAAATAACCCAAGGGCCTGCTGTCAGCGGCTCTGATCAGAGGATGATGGTCCAGAGGATGGTGATCATAGGATGATGGTCCAGAGGATGATGATCAGAGGATGGTGGTCCAGAGGATGATGGTACTGGGCCTGCTCCTGGCGGGTGGATCCAACAGATCATGACCAAAGGATGCTTAATCTGGTCCTGGTTGATGTGTCTAGAAGATGATCCTCAGAAAGTGCAAACGCTGGATCTGGTGAATATAAGGGGGGGGGGGGGAATGCCAAAATCTCACGCCTGAGATTGAATCCAGAATCATGAACTTCTTACTTCCTTCTGCTGGCCAACTGCGCTGGGTGTTAGTTTATCAATACAATAGAAACATACAAATAGATCAGAACTACAGGCTTCTGGCCAGAATAAACGCGCCAGAATTTAAACCGGCCAGTAAAGTTGTGACACGCCATCGTCTTCTTCCCTGGATCTGTCGTTTAAAACTCTGAACCTTTACATACAGACATGGCGATGTGGCTATAACCCTGTACAATTCAGAAACTGCATACAAGCAAAATAAATAAGATTCAAGACCATGGATCAATTGGGTTTGACCCGCTGATCACAATGGTCTCCTCTGTAGCGGTAGAAATATGCAAGACTAAGCCATTTGATTGACTAGACTTTATACAAATCAAAATAAAAATCGCCACCGCGCTTTATTATTTCCAAATGAATGGGAAAAGAGCGAATAACCCAAAAAGAGGGGGAAAGATTCAAGGTAAGGGGGTTGGTTATGCAAAGGGAAGGTATTAGCACCCTAAACATCCATGGTACTCCGCAGGAACCTCTTTGAAAAAATCTGTATATTTTGGCTATAAAAATGTGTTGTATATAAAATGGATGGTGGAGGTGAGAAAAGAAATATTTTTATGATTTTTGCACCTGCCGCGGTTGCGAATCTTTAGTGCCTACGTACCACCTTTCGTGCAATAGGGGATCAGGGTACACGTAGTTCCTCTTTTAAAAATTTGAAACACAAGTGTGTTGGTTGATTTTATGAGATAAGACATCATCGCAATTGTCCGTGTGAAAAACATACTTACTACCCACAATCATGAGAAAGGATAATTTGCATCATCTCAAAGTGAAGGATATGGCTTGGATTTTAAAATCAACAATGCCTCACTCAACACCCAAGTGGAAAATATCTCACTTCACTACATATTATAGAAGTATAGTTGTTTGCATCACTACAAGGATTGACAAGAGTCTAATCTTTTGAGAAAAGTTTAAAGATAAAAGCCAAAGTGGCAAAATGGTTTGAAATGAGATTGATTGACTTTTAGTCTTCTCACAAAAAAAGGGTCAAGATATTATTAAATTGATTGAAATTTATTTATGAAAATGTTTCGAAGATGCATGGACCTAAGTCCAAGTTTATTATGAAAATGTTTCAAGTTTCAAAACAAGAAGAGTTTTTTTTTAAGGAGGGAGAAGATTTTTGAAATTAAAGAAGATGGGAGGAGAAGAAGAGGCTATCCTAAATCATAAGGTAAAAGCTAGGGATAAGAACCATCTAACCAACATGAAGCCGATACTTGACATTATAAGCCAATGTAGAATTCCCATTCTTTGGATTGAAACCAAGCAAGCAAAGATACTAGACCTCTTGAGAGAACCAAACTTCAAGTGTTTTAAGTCTTCGCAAAAATTGGGCAGAGTAACGGTTGTATACGGGTGAATTCCAGATTACAAACAAAGATCGTAATCTCAATAACCTGCACACAAAACAAACAAACAACCCAATGTCTTGAGATAAACCTCAAGAACTCCAGACAAAATATCAAATAAAGTCACAAAGTCTCCAAGATAGGCCAAGGTCTCTAATCCTAAGTCCAAGAAGTCCATCACTCCATAATGCAAAGGATAGTAACCATGTAGTCCAAGAATCATTAATGATTTTTATGGTTCATGTTGATTATTAGGTGTCTTTAAAAAGAAAGAAAATCTCAAGTGAGCAAAATAAAAATGATATAAAAGTAAATGCTCAAGTGAGCAAAGATGAAAATAGCATGAAATGTAAAATGCTAAAAGTAAATGGTACATAAAGCATGAAAATAAAAGCGTAAAGTAAAGTTAATTGTTAGTAATTAGTGGTTAGTTGGATGACCATCTTGAAACTTGCATTTGGAACTCATTAGAGGATTGGTAGAACCAAAGCCTCCACACAACAAGTTGCATTTGCTTTTTGTCAAGTATATAATCCATTTTGGAATTCTCACAAGGCAACATGTAATGATCAACGATGTTTAAGTGATCTGCATTGACCAAAGGTGTTGTAGATCCATTAGAGGATTGGTAGAACCAAAGCCTCCACACAATGAATCTCAAGGTTATTGGATCAAAGAGATCAAATTAACATACTTGGGCTTGCAATCATAAGTTTGGGCCACGAATGATCATTTATTCGAATCGGGACAAAATTTTGCGCTATGTTAAGCAATCGTAAGTGGACTTATGTAGAAGTCACACCTATTTTGAGGCCGGTCAATAGAAATCTATGTACTTCATGTTTGGATAAATGATATAGAGATCACCATCCCTTAACATGTAGCACAATTAAAAAAGAAAGGGATAAGATGAAGAGGGAGGGAAATGATAAGCTAATTTGGATCACCATTTCAAAATTCTTTCATCTTTAAATTCAACCACTCCTCTAGATGGATTAAAGCACTAAACATATCATTAATCCAAAGCACCAAAAATGAATTAAATAATTCACTCTTAGGTAGATTTGAATTGATGAACATTTATCCAACTTCATCTACATCACAAAGTCCATTGAGTTTAAAGACAAATTGGACATTTAAAATTGCAATCCAAACCAACAATCAAAAGGAGTGAGTAGAAAAATCATTTTGGATCAAAGCTGCCCCAAAACAAGGCAAAAAATGCATTCTGTCCTGGGGTAAATCGATTTACACTACTATGTAAATTGATTTACACAGTACAGTTTTCAAAAATTTGCGTGAAATTGCTTCTGTGCAATCGATTTACACTTAGTGCAAATCGATTGCACACAGTAACAATAGCAAAAACAACATTTTAAAATGGCAATTTCTTGTTCAAACTTTCCATCAAACACCTTATGATCATGGATCCACTTGAGCACGAAAATTCCATCAAATTATGAGAAAATAACACCATTGAAATCACAAAATAATGCTCAAAGAATCAATCCCAAAGATCACCAAGAGATCACATTGTGAAAGATGAATTATCCAACTTACCAAAGGTAGATCTAGAGAATTATCAAAACAACTTCAAGAATTTGCTTCAATTCAACCACAAGAATCAATTGACCAAGCTTGGATGTAGAGAATTTATGGAGAAAAAGTGTTTGGATGAAGGTTTAGCTCAAAGATTAGTAAGCTTCAATGCAAAGCTTACTAACTTTTTGAAAATGGAGCTTTGAGTGAATTTGGTAGATGGAGAGAATTGAGAGATTTTTTAGCAAGGTGGATTTGGCTATCAAAAGCTTGAAATTTGAATGAAATGAGACCTCTATTTATAGAGTTTTAGGATTGGGATTAGTGGTAATTTGGTAATTGATTCTTGGAGCCAAAATTTGAATTAATAATAACTCTTTCAAAAATTAGAGCCAAATTTTGAATTAATGATAATTCTTTCAAATATTAGAGCCAAAATTTGAATTAATGATAATTCTTTTCAAAAATGAAAGTTTGGCACTAAAATTTGAATTAATGATACATCTTTCAAAAATGAAGAAAAATTTGGAGCCAAAATTTTGACAATTTTAAAATGCTAATTTTTTTTCAAATTTTCACACTGTGCAATCGATTGCACTACAGTGCAAATCGATTGCACAGTGTATTTTTTTCAAAAATGGCGCAAAATACACTATGTGCAATCGATTGCATCAGTGAAAAAAATGAAAATTTTTAAATCTTTTTTCTTTGCAAATAGAGATTTTAGGAAAATAATACCAGAAATCCTTATTTGTCAGATGCTTCGACTTGGTACCTACAAAACAAAAATATATAAAGGCAAAGACAAATATGTTTTTGTATTTTGATTAGAAGTTAGTCAACAACACATATACAAAATACACAACCAAGGTGCTTGGAGATTCCTCAAGAGCAAACTTAAAGATAGGAAAAAAGAGGAAGAACCAACCCTAATGTGATCTTGTTATGATCGAGTTGATATGATATTGTGATCGGTGGATCTGGAACTGACTGTTTAACGCTGGTTCGCGAAATCTCGCGGAAGCAAGAGTCGCCACCGTCTTTTATTTTCTCCAAATGGAAAGGACAAAAGCACAGAAAAATTCCTTATAGAGATTGCTCTCGGTTCGGGAGGTAGATTATAGAAAGGGAAGGTGTTAGCACCCTTTCTATCCATGGTTATCCATGGGCTCTTAGATACTTGCTCATTTGTGTTTTCAAAAATGGTTTGTTTGCTTTTCAATTGTGGGTTTTAAAAAGTTTCTTTGAAAATTCCAGTTCGACTCTTGTATCAGTCCTCAAGAGTGTTTGAAAAATTGCTTTCGAAAGCTTTTGAAAAGGTGTCGGTGTGAAAAGTATTTTTGATTTGTTTTGAAATTAGAGCAAGTATCTAGAGTCGTCTACCTACCCTAAGAAATTCGTCTGTGTAAATGTCCTTTAAAGTAGTGCCATCCCACCATTGAGAGGTAGGTAGCACCACTATTGGAGGTGTTCGGGTCAATTCGAGGTTCGGGACATAGTGATCACCAGAGCAATGGGAAGACACCTTAGAAGCTACCCTCATGCCAGGTTCCCGGATCATGAGGACTTACTAAGACATCCTCTACTCGACGATCACCTTTCGAGAGGCAAGGCAACAGTGAGGCGTACCCTAGGGGTGGTGTGTGATTTGTGTGTCATGTTCATTTATTTTTGTCTTGTTCATGTCATGGGTGATCTACGCTTTTGTTTTATTTTGACATTCATTCTTGCATGCAATTATTAGCAGTTAAAAAGTTGCGAGAAATATAAAGTTCCTAAACTATTACAAAGGCGCGGGTCCACATCGCCAAATTAAATCCAGGACCCGATTTGACATAAAATAAAGTAAAGTGCGAGAAATATAAATTTACACGGCTTTGGGAGAATTACATAAAAAATTATAAGAAAGGAAATAAAACTAAAATGCGCGAAGAGAATGAAAAAATCGCAAGCGAGGGCGTTGGACCCTTTTTAATGAAATTAAATTATTATGACCAAATTAATTAAAATAGAATAAAAAAGAAATCATTTTTGAAGTTTTTTGTATTTATGGTTTTTTATGAGAATTAAATGAAATTTAAACCTAATTCTAGCTATTTTTTAATTTATTAAGAAAATATGAAAATTAAATCTAAAATTAAACCTAATTTAATTAATGCAATTTGATTTATGAAAATAAATAATTAATTATTAGTGATGAGAAAATAAAAGAAAAAGTAATTAAAGTAATTAAAACCTAATTCTACCAATTTTAAGTTTATTGAGAAAAATGTCAAAATTAATCCTAGAATTGAAAACTAAATTAATTAATGATATTTATTTACAAAAATATTGAATCAAATATTTTATTTTTTGTCTTTTTCTGGTTTTCAGTATTTTTATGTGAAATTAATTTTTATTGAATTAAAAGAAAATAATTGAATTAAAACAAATAATAAGGAAAAATAAAATAAAGAAAAGAGAAAGAAATATAATACCAAGGGGGGTTCTGCCCCAATCAAGAGGTATAATTGTAGCAATTCTGGCCCAATAGCCCTTGGCCTTGTTGACTTTTTGGCTAGCGTATATCTTCGTTGACTGAGACTCATCATAGGCTGTGAATCCTGACCATTGGATTGAGATCAGTAGGTGTGTGGCACGTTGAGATATTGGGTGTATGGTAGGCCTCTAGAGGGAAACTGCACGCAAGTATGGTTAGAAAAATAATATGGGAAAGGGAGAGGGACCTGGGGTTCGAACCCAGGTCCCAGAGGTTACCAATGCCAAGCCTGACCAGTGGAGCTATTGATGCGCGTTGTACAGAGAATAGCAAACAAACAATATGAGAGAAGAGTGGTCAGTGGCCTAGAAATAACAAAAACGCGCGTTATTTTCAAATCACCCTATGACGCTTTGCCACCTAATCTTCTTCTTCCTTGTTGCGTTTTTCCTGAAACAAAAACAAACA
Source organism: Vicia faba (assembly GCA_948472305.1). NCBI lineage: Eukaryota > Viridiplantae > Streptophyta > Magnoliopsida > Fabales > Fabaceae > Vicia > Vicia faba. The sequence continues at coordinate 75,284,417 of OX451735.1, forward strand.
AGATTGCGGGGGTTTTAAACCCCCACTACATGGCATATAGAAAAATAGCGATTAGCCCGTCTTTGATCAGAAATTGGGCGCGACCCCATCATTGAATTCGTTGGAAGCTCTTGGTTCTAATGGTACCAGTCTCGGGTCTCAATTTTTCTTTGAATGTAAAGCCCCAAATTTGAATCCCTGCAATCCTAAAACGCTCTAATGGTGGATTCGCGTATGGATGAGGAAAACTCAATTAAAGTACACAGTTAGCTTTAGAATCAATCAATTAGTGTGAATCCACAAAAAAAATGCAATGAGAATGCTTGAATATTGAAACACGAATATGAATAAAATGTGAAAAACTTTGAGTTCTGTATACCAATTCTGGGCGTTAGGGATGTGGAAAGGTGTTCAGTTAGCTTTAGTAATGTCTTGGCAAGCTAATGGGATCAATCTTTTCCTCTGAATCGTCCTCTAAGGCCACTTTCAGTTTTGGATTTTTTTGATAAAAACTCAAACTTTGTTCTTCTTTTCTGGCGCAGCTTTCATGTTATCAACACTAGGGTTTGCATTAGGCTTATGTATGGAATGATTAGGGTTGAAAATTGGATCCAAAAAACCTTTGCATTGATGTACAAGATATTTGATTTTCATGCATATATTTTTTCAATCTTTTTCATGCATATTTGGTATCAATCATGTCCAATCTCTTTGATTATTTCCATATCAGATCATGCACGAGATCTTGAGGCTATTTCATGTATAAAAAGATTTGATTGCATTGGTTTGGTATTTTTTCCATATTTTAATTAATTAAATGAATTATTAGCAATTTAAAATTCAAATAAATAAATAAAAATGATGAATAAATTCCCTTTGGGCCAAGTGTTCGTGCATATGCTTAGAATGATGAATCATGGAAGAAAAATGGGCCCATTAGCAATTTTAAGTCATTTGCATCAATATTGACTTTTCAAGATATCCAAAAATTTCCCAACTTCCACAAGGCATAACTTGCTCAATTTTTAAGCTTTTCTCATGTTCTTGGACATTTTGGAAAGGTCTTTGAGTCCTCTAACCAATGCCTTTGGTCCCATGTCATTTTGATTTACCAATCGCAAGTTATGGCCTTTGACTTAAAGTCCCTTTTTGTTGACTTTTGAAAATGACCTATAATGTTGAAATTGATAACTTTTTGTGAGAGCATTTCTTGGACTTGAAGTGTGAAGAGGAGTTGTAGGAAATGTCTTTATCTTCAAAATGAGCTTTGGATGGAATTTTTCTGATAATCCATGTGGAAGTTATGCCTTGGTCAAGTTACAGTTGACTTTTTCAACTGTCCAAATATGGAAACTTTTGCATCTTGAGACTTTTTGAGCCAAGCTTTGAGAATCATGATCAAGCATTGATCAAATTATGTTTGTGGCTTCAAAATGAGATGTTGACCAAAAATTTGAACTTTTGACTGTCAAATGACCATTTTTCCCCTACAGTTGACTGTAGTGCAATTAGGGTTTTTGACTGTGCAATTTTGTGTTGTAAGTCTTGAAACTTGGTGTGAGGATGCTTGACCATGTTTATAGACATGTGGGACTTGATTGGACCCTTGGAAACTTCAATTTCTTTGTCAGAACCAAAACCCTAGTTTTTGACTGTTATGAGGCCCTTGAACTATGCAGCCCTTAGGGAATTTTGAAGCATGCTCTTTACAAATTTTGAAGAATATGGGAGGGAAAATTTTGGGGTACAACAGTTGCCCCTGTTCAATCTTCTTAAACCTGAGGATGCAGATTGGCTGACGTGCCTTTCGTAATCCGAAGGTGGAAGATGATTGAACACTAGAGTGCCCAGAAATTTGCGCTTACATAGTAGCAGTGTGATGGCGGAATGGGCTTATAGATGCCATTTGGAGATTGATGGATAGGATGATGGGCTTATAGATGCCATGCTGAGAGATGATGGAAGGTGGATGGGCTTATAGATGCCATCTGGATGTTGATCGCGTAAGAGATTCCTTAGCGAGAACTTGCGTACCTGAAAAAGAAAAATGATTACCTGACCTATTACAGGAGCTGGTCTTCAGATTCTTGTGTAGAGGTGTCCTGTCTGGTTACAGGAGCTGGATCTGGATCTTCAAAAGGTCATGAATGAACCAGGGATGGTTACTATCTCAACAGGAACGGTGAGAGAACCTTGGATGATTACTACCTCAACAGGAACGCTGAGAGAACCTTGGGAGACTTCAACCTCAACAGTAATGCTGAGAGAATCTTGGGCGACTTCAACCTCAACAGTAGCGCTGAGAGAATCTTGGATATCTTCTACTGAGTCTTTATTAGGAAAATCTGTTAGGGGTCGATTTAACTAGACTAGAGAAGGCCTTTGACTGGATAAGAAACAGGAAAATCTTAGGGTCGATTTAACTGAACCGGTCTAGGTCTTGAAATCTTCAACTGGATAAGAAACAGGGAGATCTTAGGGTCGATCTGACTGAACCAGAGAAGGCCTTTGACTGGATGAGAAACAGAAAAATCTTAGGGTCGATTTAACTGAACCGGTCTAGGTCTTGAAATCTTCAACTGGATAAGAAACAGGGAGATCTTAGGGTCGATCTGACTGAACCAGAGAAGGCCTTTGACTGGATAAGAAACAGAAAAATCTTAGGGTCGATTTAACTGAACCGGTCTAGGTCTTGAATATCTTCAACTGGATAAGAAACAGGGAGATCTTAGGGTCGATCTGACTGAACCAGAGAAGGCCTTTGACTGGATAAGAAACAGGAAAATCTTAGGGTCGATTTAACTGAACCGGTCTAGGTCTTGAATATAGCTGAGAACTTAACTGGATCTTTCCTGAAAGGTAGAGGTCAGTCATATGCAATGCATGATATGGATCAAGCAATGATGTTCTCAATATAAACGAGATTTGTAAGATGTGATGCATATATGCATGCTATAATGTATGAAGATGTGATATTTATGAATGTATCTTTGTCGTCTAGGAAAGTAAATCCTTGACGGGTGTCGGGAAGTCACTCCTGGGCTGATGTTGAAGAATGGATTTTTGCTTCCGCTGGGGGTGATAGTTGCAAGAATACCGGTAGGAGAAGATGACTCCGTTGGGGAATTAACTTGGCGAATGGGTTACTCTGCGGGGAGAAAAGTACTCTAACGATCTTGCTGGGGACCAATACTCTGTGGGGAGAGAGATACTTCGCTGAAATGTTGATGGTAACTTCACTGGGGATACCATTGTTGTGTTGGAAGCGTTGATAGACTTCGTTGGGGATAAGAAGACTTCGTCGAGGACGATCTTTCCGTGGCTTTTGGCTGAGGATAACCCAGTTATATCCTGGTAGGGAAATAACTCTTTGAATAAAGTCGGAGGACACGTTCGTGCTCTGCAAGGATAAGCTTCCAGAATCTACTGGGGATAAGCTTACTGCTGGGGAGATGATTCCAACTTTCCTGGGGAAACTGGATTGGACTCTCCTGGGGAAGTTACTCCATTGAATGTCTGGTATACCGTCGGGGAACAATCTTTAGGTCAAGACTGCCGGGGATGCTTGTTAAGAATGCATATATACTCCGCTGGGGAATGTTGAGATCTGCGGGGGATACCCAACTTCCTTAAGGCTTGATAATATAGCTTTGCTTGGGGAGAGTGTACTGATTTGCTGGCTCACTCTCTGGGGGATTAAGATATACTGGTTGTGTTCTTTAGCTGAACCTTCCTTGATACCTTGGAGGACAGAACAATTAGATTGCTTAGACAACTCTTTATTGCCCCTGCTTCTAATGTTACCTGTAATTAATCCTTTGTTTCGTATGCAAATATTCATGAGTTAGCAAATTATTGTCAATGCATATATCACAAATTGAACCTTGGACGTTCTTCGCAAAACAAAACAGAAAAGGAAAAACAATTGGCAATTTTAACTGAAAAGTGATTTTTGTATTGATTTTGAATTTGCCTGTAAATAGGCGTTTATACACAAGAGGCTGACGTCCTAGTAAGAGAACGCCGCCGGACAAAAGAGTTTATACAAATTTTGTACAAAAGGAAATAAAACAGCTGTGTGAAATGAATGATCCACTGGGTTTCAACTCTGCTATCGTCTTTATATCTCCGAGCGTATCATCACTTGATGACCTTAGTTGAAGATGAAGATGACTGATCGATGTCGTCTGAACTTGATGTAGATACCGGATTCTGGATGCAAAGTGATCCAATGAGACATAGTATTACGCTTTATCCCTAATTTTTGCCTGGACCGCCCTTTCGGGTTTTCAGCCCACCGGAATACCCATTTTTGCCCAAGCCGCCTTTTCAGGTTTTCGACTTGTCGGGTGTACAGATTTTTTTTATTTCATCCCTTCATTTTGCCCGAACCCTTTTGGCTCGCCGGGAAGCCCTAATTTTTGCCTAGGCATGTCAGCCTAGCGGGTCTTTTTTTTTTTATGCGTAGTATATTTTTACTATGTCTGCATTGGCGGGGTGAGGAAGGTCGTCACCATCCATGTTGGTTAGAATCATGGCTCCTCCTGAGAACATATGTTTAACCATAAATGGCCCTTCGTACGTAGGGGTCCATTTGCCCCTTGGATCACTCTGAGGAAGGATGATTCGCTTGATTACCAGATCCCCAACTTGATATTCTTGTGGTCTGACCTTTTTGTTAAATGCCCTGATCATCCGTTTCTGATACGTCTGACCATGACATATAGCAGCAAGCCTCTTTTCATCAATAAGGTTTAACTGATCAAGTCGTGTCTGGATCCAATCATCTTCGTTCAGATTTGCATCCTTCATTATCCGGAGAGAGGGTATTTGCACTTCGATCGGTAAGACTGCCTCCATGCCGTAGACCAAGGAGAAAGGAGTTGCCCCGGTTGACGTCCTGGCTGAGGTACGGTACCCATGTAGAGCGAACGGTAACATCTCGTGCCAATCTTTATAAGTCACTGTCATCTTCTGCACAATTTTCTTGATATTTTTATTTGCTGCTTCTACAGCCCCATTCATCTTCGGTCTGTAAGGAGAAGAGTTGTGGTGCTGTATCTTAAACTGCTCGCAGAGCTCAGTGATCATCTTGTTATTGAGATTGGTACTGTTGTCTGTAATAATTCTTTCTGGGACGCCGTATCGACAGATCAGATTATGCCGAATGAACCGTGCCACAATAGTCTTGGTTACCGTAGCATAGGAAGTTGCTTCGACCCACTTTGTGAAATAGTCAATCGCCACCAGGATGAAGTGATGCCCGTTAGATGCCGTAGGTTTAATCTCACCGATCATATCTATGCCCCACATTGCAAACGGCCAAGGCGCAGTCAGAACATTTAGAGGAACTGGAGGAACGTGCACCTTGTCTGCATATATCTGGCATTTATGGCATGTCCGAGAATGTTGGTAGCAGTCTGCTTCCATTGTGGACCAGAAATACCCTGCCCGAAGGATTTTCTTCGCCATAGTGTGTCCACTAGAATGTGTACCAAAGGTCCCTTCATGTAGCTCTTCCATGATCCTTTCTGCTTCTGTTTTGTCCACACAACGCAGTAAGGTCGAATCATGGTTTCGCTTGTACAAGATGTCGTTGCTAAGGAAGAACTTCGCTGCGAACCTTCTCAGAAACTTTTTATCATTGACAGTCGCACCTTCAGGGTACTCCTGAGCTTCCAAATATCTCTTTACTTCATGGTACCAAAGCTTCTCAGTCACCAACTCAGTCTCGAGATCACAACAGTATGCCAGTTCGTCTAGTTTCCAGATGATGATCCGGGGAGCCTCATTATCCCATTTGACTTTGAACATAGAAGACATTGTAGCTAACGCGTCCGCCAGCTGATTCTCCTCTCTCGGGAAGTGTTCAAAGGTTATCTCTATGAAGTGGGTGATCAAGGTCAACACACATTCTCTGTAAGGAATAAGATTCGGATGTTTCGTATCCCACTCTCCTTTGATCTGATTGATCACGAGAGCGGAATCTCCGAAGACACTCAGAAACTTGATCTTTAAGTCGATTGCAGCTTGAAGACCCATGATGCACGCCTCATACTCTGCCATGTTGTTGGTGCAGTTGAAACATAGCCGGGCAGTGAGTGGAGTATGAGTGCCTTGAGGGGATATTATCACAGCGTCGATACCGTTACCCAAAGCATTGGAGGCTCCGTCAAAGTGCATAGACCATCGGGATCCTTCCTCAGGTCCTTCATCCGGTCCAGGTACTTCACAATCAGTCATTATCATGATGCTCTCGTCCGGAAACTCGAAGTTCATTGACTGATAGTCATCTACGGCCTGATGTGCCAAGTGGTCTGCCAATACACTTCCCTTGATGGCTTTCTGAGTTGTGTACTGAATGTCGTATTCTGTCAAGATCATTTGCCATCTTGCTATTCTCCCAGACAGAGCAGGCTTTTCAAATATGTACTTTATCGGATCCATCTTTGAGATCAACAAGGTAGTGTGAGTCAGCATATACTGTCTCAGCCGACGAGCAGCCCATACCAAAGCACAGCAAGTTTTCTCAAGCAGTGAGTATCGGGTCTCACAGTCGGTAAACTTTTTGCTAAGGTAATAAATGGCATGCTCTTTTCGGCCAGACTCGTCATGCTGCCCCAGCACACACCCCATTGAGTTGTCAAGTACTGTCAGGTATAGTATCAGAGGTCTCCCCTCAACCGATGGCATAAGGATGGGTGGTTCTTGGAGATACTCTTTGATTCTATCAAAAGCAGCCTGACATTCATCGTTCCAACGTACTACCTGATCTTTCTTCAGCAGCTTGAAGATTGGCTCACAGGTAGCAGTTAGGTGTGAGATGAATCGAGCAATGTAATTCAGGCGTCCTAAAAAGCCTCTGACCTCTTTCTCCGTCTTAGGAACAGACATCTCTTGAATAGCTTTGACCTTGGCAGGGTCCACTTGAATACCCTTGTCACTTACAACGAAGCCTAGCAACTTTCCAGATCTTACTCCGAAGGTGCACTTGTTCGGATTCAACCTCAGCTTGTACAACTTCAGACGGTCAAACAGTTTATGCAGATGATCCAGGTGTTCTTCTTCAGTTTGGGACCTTGCGATCATGTCGTCAACATACACTTCTATCTCATGATGGATCATGTCATGAAATAAAGCAACCATGGCACGTTGGTAAGTTGCCCCAGCGTTCTTTAGTCCAAAAGGCATGACCTTGTAGCAGAAGGTGCCCCACTGAGTAACAAAGGTAGTCTTCTCCATGTCTTCAGGTGCCATCTTGATCTGATTGTAACCTGAAAAACCATCCATGAAAGAGAACACCTTATGCTGAGCTGTATTGTCAACAAGGACATCAATGTGAGGTAGGGGAAGTCATCTTTGGGGCTGGCCCTATTCAGATCCCTGTAGTCGACACACATTCTGACCTTTCCATCTTTCTTAGGTACCGGCACCACATTAGCAACCCACTGAGGGTAAGAAGTTACTGCAATAAAACCGACATCAAACTGTTTCATGACCTCGGCTTTGATCTTCTCAGACATCTCTGGACGCATACGACGGACCTTTTGCTTAACCGGAGGGCAGTCTTCCTTAGTAGGCAAGTGATGGACCACAATATCGGTATCCAACTCGGGCATGTCTTCGTAGGACCAGGAAAATATCTCCATATAACCATGTAACATCTGAGTCAACCGTTGCTTCATGCTGAGCTCTAGGTTGGCACCAATCTTTACTTCTTTCCTGTCTGTATCAGTACCCAGGTTTATTGTTTCCACTGGCTCTTCGTGTGGTTGAATTGCCCTCTCTTCCTGGAGTAACAGTCTTGCAAGCTCGCCAGGAACTTCGCAATCATCTTCACCTTCATCTTCGGCTAAGTTGATCGGATTTTCGAAGTCATAACTGGCAGTAGCAGAGTCGTTACCAGTGAGATCCAGAGTGGATTGAAACCTGTATGAGTGAGTGTGTGTAAATACACCTGTTTTGAAATATATAAAGAAAGGAAAGAAAGAAAATGAGCATAAGATTTGAAATGCGAGAAAACGTCCAAGGTCTTTATTCATGATATATGAGATGACAATTTATATGCCCTCACAAATGAAGCCACGGTGCCCCGGGTAAGACACCGGGCCATCGAGTTTTAATTGTTTATTACAAATAACAAAACAAAGAAGTTTATTACTGCGTAACAAAAGTAACAGGAGTATGGTCCTTAGCAATCCAATTGGTCAATCCGCCACCAGTTGTCGGGTAGATCCAGCTATTGAATTCTGCTTCATCCACTTCATTATCCTCCCCAACGGCATTCACTCCTGGATTGGTAATGAGCACAGGAGGTCTTCTGGTCTTTGCCTTCCGCATAGCTTTCTGTCCCTCTGCAGTAAAACCCAGTCCGAACTTGTCAGTTTTCTGTGTAAAATCAGGAAGCATGCCCCAGTTAGCACATTCACCTTTCTGGATCACAGCCCGGGCATCCTTTAGGGAAGCCATCTTCAAAGGAACATCCTCTTCGACTGCTGTTTATGCTGCTGCTAAAGTTGGAAGTACCTCTTCGAAATGTTGAAAGGGGGTTTCAATAAACTCCCCGTCCATCTCAATATACCTGAAGGAATTCAAATGGCTCACCATAAACTCCTCCTCTCCCTGCACAGTGACAATCTTCCCTCTGACAGGGTATTTTAACTTCTGGTGCAAGGTAGAGGTCACTGCCCCAGCTTTATGGATCCAAGGTCGACCCAGTAGACAAGAATATGATGGACGGATATCCATTACATAGAAGGTAGAGTCGAATACTTGAGAGCCCACACGAATAGGAATGTCAACCTCTCCATGAACCATCCTCTTGGAACCGTCAAAGGCCCTGACGATGATATTGCTAGGTTTTAGTTCCAGGCCTTCACAATCCAAACGGTCTAAGGCTTTCTTGGGTAGCACATTTAGGGAAGAACCAGTGTCCACCAACACGTGCGCCAGAATAGTTCCCCTGCATTCAATAGAGACATGCAGGGCGTCATTGTGGTCTCTTCCCTTAGCAGTAAGGTCAGCATCTGAGAAACCCAAACCATTGTCCGCTGTCAGATTTGCTACGCAATCAGTGAACTGGACTGCAGATGTCTCCTGTGGCACGTGGGCCGTCTTGAGAAATGAAATTAAGGCCTTAGCATGGGCCTCTGAGCACAGTAATAAGGAGAGCATTGAGATCTTGGAGGGTGTATGCCCCAGCTGCTCGACAACATTAAAGTCACTCTTCTTGATTATTTTTAGAATTTCCTCCATCTCTTGTTGGGAGGCCTCAGCATTTACAGGTCTTGGTGCCTCCATCCGGGCAGGCTCATCTTCAATCCCTTTGCCCCGAGCATTAGATGACTCGGCAGCAGGGGAAACAACTTGATCAGAAACAGGAACAGGTACATTTGCAGGTGTTATAATGAGGGGTCTTCGAATAGCGGGCGGTGCAATGTCAGGCGAGAAGAGCCTGCCACTGCGGGTAACCTTTGTTGGACCAGTGATATTGCTGATGCTGGTGCCAATGTTGAACTCTTGTTTGATTCCATTCACATACACATCTGCCCCATAGTGCCAGGGGATAGCCTTATCAGATTCATAGGGGAGAGGCCCCGGAACAGTAATAACAACAGGTGCGACAGTCATGATTTGAACAGGCTTCCTTGGGAGAGCCCTGATTGGATTATTAAAGATGGTAACAACAGAAACTTCTTCTACCGGAACAAACTGAACAGCGGACTTCTTGAATAGAATCTCTTTGCTGTCCATTAGGCTTTGGATGCCCAACTTCAACAAAGGACAACCAGATAGGGAAACAGCACAGAAAAGTCAACCTTCACTACAACCCGGAAATAAACCGGCCAGCAGTAGGTTCCTCTTGACGGTCATTAAGGGAGTAGCTACATCATCCACAGAAACAGTGTATACATCTCCATCCACGGCATTTACTCCATGTTGGGGCATAGGAGCAGTCACCACATTTGGCCTCTCAGGCGCTTCAAACTGTATCTCTTTTGCATCAATAAGGTCTTGTACCTTATTTCTTAAGGCCCAACAGTCATCAGTGGAATGTCCCGGGCTATCAGAATGGTAAGCACAACGGGAATTTGGATTGTATTTGGGGGAGGCAGTGTTTACAACTTTTGGGGCCTCTCTGACAGTCACTAGGTTAGTGGACAGCAACTGCGGCAAGATCTGCGATAGGGTCATACTCAAACGGGTAAACTCTCTTCGGGGTCTTTCAGCCCTTTGAAGATTGGTTTGCCGAGGAGCGGCAGCAGGTTTATCAATCATCACCGCGTTGACAGATTGGCGGCGCTCAGGTTTCTCTTGTCTTCTAGAGCCGTATACAGCACTGGCCTCTTTTTTAAAGGGCTTCTTCTCAGAGCTTGACGATGCACCCTTCTGAATTTTACCAGACTTCATCCCAGCCTCAATTCTCTCTCCAGTCAGAATAAGATCAGTAAACCCTGCAGACGAGTTACCGATAAGATGGTTGAAAAATGGCCCAGATAGGGTCCCCAAGAACATGTCTACCAACTCCCGGTCAGTCAACGGAGGCTGCACCCTGCCATCCAGATCCCTCCACTTCTGTGCGTACTCCTTAAAACCTTCACTTGAACCTAACGACATACCCTGGAGTTGGGTACGTGTAGGGGCAAGGTCGGCATTATATTGATACTGCTTGTAAAAAGTAGTAGCCAACTCCTCCCAGTTACGAACCTTGGTCCCATCCAGCTGATAGAACCATTCGAGATGAGTCCCTGAAAGACTCTCCTGGAAGAAGTGGATCCACAAGTTCTTGTCCACTGAATATGGTTGAATCTTCCGCACATAAGACCTGAGGTGTAGCTTGGGACAAGATGCCCCGTCATACTTGGTAAAGGATGGTGCTTTGAACTTATGAGGAATAATCACACCAGTAGACAGACCCAAGTCTCCAAAATCCAGCCCAGGCACCTGTTGGATCTCCATAGCATTCAATCTGTCTTCCAACTGCTTGTATCTGTCTTCTGCAGGAGGATACTGTTCCTCATCAAAATCAGTCTCGTTGTCAGAGACTACCGGACTAGGACCTTTTCCCCCTTGGGGATTACTCTTGCCTATAGAAGAACCAGCCTCTTCATTCTGCAGAGTGTTGCCAAACCTTCGGCCCGAGTTAAAAAGAACAGTTCTTCTCTTCTTCTTCTTCTCCTTCTTCAGGAGCAGAGCCTTCAGCTCTTCTTGGCCCTGAGCCAAACCCATGATTAGTTCCTGAAATTGCACATTCTGCGCCTGAAGAGCCTTGATAGACATCTCGGTTGATGATGAGTCAGGATTCATGATGCTGAAATAAACAGTGAAGAACGGTAAGCAACCTGAAAAAGAAGAAAATTTGCTATGCACATGATGAATGGAATGCGTATGATTTATGTTTTCAAAGACAGTCGGGAATCAACTTTGTAAACAAAAAGGAACACACTTCATTAGATTCAACTTTGAAACTTTAAATTGTCAACAGGTTGCCCTTAGGCGTTACATGAAAGGGAAATACTGAAAAGGGAAATAAAACTGTAAAAGAACATCCAGAGCTCCTTATTGATCCCATGGTCTCCTCTTCTCAGTACGGATGTAAGCATTCAGAGCTCGCTCATTCTCCAACTGCTTTGTCAGCTTCTGGATCTTCAATTCCTGCTCGTTGAACTTTTCCCGGTAAGAATCCCGCTCTTCTCGCAGTTGCGACCAAGACCTCTTTAATGTCTCATAATCAGTAGGTATCTGAGGAGGAAGGACAGTTGGAGGAACACCATCTTTGTCAGGATACTCAAGAATGACGGGTCTAACGGCTTCGTATGGCATACCTAACTTCTGTGCACGGACGCGAACCCATTTGTAGTAGGCTTCCATAGGTAAAGAAGTCTTTGGCCCCAACTCTTGTGGTTCAGCTTTATGAACTTTGTCCCAAGCCTTGATGAACCTACGACGCAGCTCGTCACTATCCACTTGAAACTCAAAACTGATATGAGGCACCAACATTGCATGAGGCCCTGCTCTTCTGGCTCTTCCAAACTGACGGAGAGCTAGACATGGATTGTAAGAGATTCCTCCTTGGGTACCAATCAGAGGAACATTAGGGTATTCCCCGCATCGATCAATAATAGCTATCTCATCCAAACCTCTGCAAGTCCAAATGATGTCTTTATCGGTGAGAGACATTAGCCTATGAGCCCAACCTCTTCCTTCTTGGTTCTTCAGTACGAACTTAGGGAGGTGCGAAATAAACCACCTCACCAACAAAGGGATACAACACCACAGGGTTCCTCGTCTTCGGGAAGTACGAGCATGAAGTTGTTGCAGGATGTCACCCAAGAGAGTGGGCACAGGATTCTGAGACATAAAGATCCTTATGGCAGTGACATTGATGAAGTTGTCAGGATTAGGAAACAAGACTAACCCATAGATTAAGAGAGCCAAGATGTCTTCATATGCCCTAAAGTCCAGGTCGTTCCAGAAGCTGTTAGCTTTACCAATCAGAAACTTGGCCAAGAAACCCTTAACTCCGCTTCTAGTTACCCAGTTGTCCATTACCTCTTGATGTGTCAAAGGAAGAGCTGCAACAACCTCCTCAAGCCTGAGGGTCTTTTCCCAGCCAGTAAAGGGAGTATGATCCAAGATAGGGATACAAAGCAAATCAGAGAACTCTTCCAGGGTGGGGACCAGCTGGAAGTCTTGAAAGGTGAAGCATTGGTACAGAGGGTCATAGAACTGGGTCAGAACACTCATCAACTGTTGATCCCGCTTTGCAGTGACTAAACTGAGAAGAGAACCATGCCTCTGGATGAAGGAAGTGGTATTTGGAATTCTGCTAACCAACTCTTCAAGCAACTCAGGTGAGTGAACAAAGTTGAACCGGATAGTATTCCTTCGCACAGGCATCATGATGTCTTACAAAACAGAGCAAAGATGAAACCCTCTTGTCTTTGAAATGGTCAGTCCTTATGCAGGATGCATGCAATGCTCATGATGTTATGATGTTATGATAAAGCACACCACAAATAGATACAAAGGCAAACATGGTAAGGCACACAAGTCACACAAGACAGACCCTTAAAGTTTAGGCCAACATGAGGTCTAGGTATTACCCTCTTTCAGTTTGTTGGTTCATACTTGTCCTATCAAAGTAACCGGGTTCTTAGGGGATCCCAATATCATTGACTACCCTCAATCAGTCATAACTCCAACATCGCAATCTTTTCTTGCGGCCAGAACCATCACGAGAGTTTAGCCTCAATGGGCGTAGCATATTGCTACTGTTCTAATGGCCAAGTTGTGTCATTTAAGGTTCTAAGGTTGTTGGTGCTTAATGACTCCTCAGAAGACCCATATTCTCCTCGTTGCGACACAAGGGATATCGGTACAGACCAAGGTGCCACACCAACGTAGCCACTGCTTCACCCGTGTCGGTCTACGCCGGACAGGTCCCTCACAGCTTATGCTACCTAAACAGGGTATCCCCAGATCCGGGTTAGGATCTATGTAACTCCCATGCAACCCATAATTTTAAAGCAGACAAGTCAATACAATTGAAAACACAGTTATGAACTAACCCTAAGGTACACCTCACTTTAAGTTTAAATCCCTAACAGAGTCGCCAGTTCTGTGATCGGTGGATCTGGAACTGACTGTTTAACGCTAGTTCGCGAAATGTCGCAGAAGCAAGAGTCGCCACCGTCTTTTATTTTCTCCAAATGGAAAGGACAAGAGCACAGAAAAATTCCTTATAGAGATTGCTCTCGGTTCGGGAGGTAGATTATAGAAAGGGAAGGTGTTAGCACCCTTTCTATCCATGGTTATCCATGGGCTCTTAGATACTTGCTCATTTGTGTTTTCAAAAATGGTTTGTTTGCTTTTCAACTGTGGGTTTTAAAAAGTTTCTTTGAAAATTCCAGTTCGACTCTTGTATCAGTCCTCAAGAGTGTTTGAAAAATTACTTTCGAAAACTTTTGAAAAGGTGTCGGTGTGAAAAGTATTTTTGATTTGTTTTGAAATTAGAGCAAGTATCTAGAGTCGTCTACCTACCCTAAGAAATTCGTCTGTGTAAATGTCCTTTAAAGTAGTGCCATCCCACCATTGAGAGGTAGGTAGCACCACTATTGGAGGTGTTCGGGTCAATTCGAGGTTCGGGACATGGTGATCACCAGAGCAATGGGAAGACACCTTAGAAGCTACCCTCATGCCAGGTTCCCGGATCATGAGGACTTACTAAGACATCCTCTACTCGACGATCACCTTTCGAGAGGCAAGGCAACAGTGAGGCGTACCCTAGGGGTGGTGTGTGATTTGTGTGTCATGTTCATTTATTTTTGTCTTGTTCATGTCATGGGTGATCTACGCTTTTGTTTTATTTTGACATTCATTCTTGCATGCAATTATTAGCAGCTAAAAAGTTGCGAGAAATATAAAGTTCCTAAACTATTACAAAGGCGCGGGTCCACATCGCCAAATTAAATCCAGGACCTGATTTGACATAAAATAAAGTAAAGTGCGAGAAATATAAATTTACACGGCTTTGGGAGAATTACATAAAAAATTATAAGAAAGGAAATAAAACTAAAATGCGCGAAGAGAATGAAAAAATCGCAAGCGAGGGCGTTGGACCCTTTTTAATGAAATTAAATTATTATGACCAAATTAATTAAAATAGAATAAAAAAGAAATCCTTTTTGAAGTTTTTTGTATTTATGGTTTTTTATGAGAATTAAATGAAATTTAAACCTAATTCTAGCTATTTTTTAATTTATTAAGAAAATATGAAAATTAAATCTAAAATTAAACCTAATTTAATTAATGCAATTTGATTTATGAAAATAAATAATTAATTATTAGTGATGAGAAAATAAAAGAAAAAGTAATTAAATTAATTAAAACCTAATTCTACCAATTTTAAGTTTATTGAGAAAAATGTCAAAATTAATCCTAGAATTGAAAACTAAATTAATTAATGATATTTATTTACAAAAATATTGAATCAAATATTTTATTTTTTGTCTTTTTCTGGTTTTTAGTATTTTTATGTGAAATTAATTTTTATTGAATTAAAAGAAAATAATTGAATTAAAACAAATAATAAGGAAAAATAAAATAAAGAAAAGAGAAAGAAATACAATACCAAGGGGGGTTCTGCCCCAATCAAGAGGTATAATTGTAGCAATTCTGGCCCAATAGCCCTTGGCCTTGTTGACTTTTTGGCTAGCGTATATCTTCGTTGACTGAGACTCATCATAGGCTGTGAATCCTGACCATTGGATTGAGATCAGTAGGCGTGTGGCACGTTGAGACATTGGGCGTATGGTAGGCCTCTAGAGGGAAACTGCACGCAAGTATGGTTAGAAAAATAATATGGGAAACGGAGGGGGACCTGGGGTTCGAACCCAGGTCCCAGAGGTTACCAATGCCAAGCCTGACCAGTGGAGCTATTGATGCGCGTTGTACATAGAATAGCAAACAAACAATATGAGAGAAGAGTGGTCAGTGGCCTAGAAACAACAAAAACGCGCGTTATTTTCAAATCACCCTATCACGCTTTGCCACCTAATCTTCTTCTTCCTTGTTGCGTTTTTCCTGAAACAAAAACAAACAAGATTGCGGGGGTTTTAAACCCCCACTACATGGCATATAGAAAAATAGCGATTAGCCCGTCTTTGATCAGAAATTGGGCGCGACCCCATCATTGAATTCGTTGGAAGCTCTTGGTTCTAATGGTACCAGTCTCGGGTCTCAATTTTTCTTTGAACGTAAAGCCCCAAATTTGAATCCCTGCAATCCTAAAACGCTCTAATGGTGGATTCGCGTATGGATGAGGAAAACTCAATTAAAGTACACAGTTAGCTTTAGAATCAATCAATTATTGTGAATCCACAAAAAATGCAATGAGAATGCTTGAATATTGAAACACGAATATGAATAAAATGTGAAAAACTTTGAGTTCTGTATACCAATTCTGGGCGTTAGGGATGTGGAAAGGTGTTCAGTTAGCTTTAGTAATGTCTTGGCAAGCTAATGGGATCAATCTTTTCCTCTGAATCGTCCTCTAAGGCCACTTTCAGTTTTGGATTTTTTTGATAAAAACTCAAACTTTGTTCTTCTTTTCTGGCGCAGCTTTCATGTTATCAACACTAGGGTTTGCATTAGGCTTATGTATGGAATGATTAGGGTTGAAAATTGGATCCAAAAAACCTTTGCATTGATGTACAAGATATTTGATTTTCATGCATATATTTTTTCAATCTTTTTCATGCATATTTGGTATCAATCATGTCCAATATCTTTGATTATTTCCATATCAGATCATGCACGAGATCTTGAGGCTATTTCATGTATAAAAAGATTTGATTGCATTGGTTTGGTATTTTTTCCATATTTTAATTAATTAAATGAATTATTAGCAATTTAAAATTCAAATAAATAAATAAAAATGATGAATAACTTCCCTTTGGGCCAAATGGTCGTGCACATGCTTTGGATGATGAATCTTGGAAGAAAAAGAGGCCCATTAGCAATTTTAAGGCATTTGAAGCAAAGTTGACTTTTCAAAATACCCAAACATTTCCCAACTTCCACAAGGCATATCTTGCTCAATTTATAGGATTTGATCATGTTATGTGACATTTTGGAAAGGTCTTGAATTCCTCTAACCAATGCCTTTGGTCCCATGTCATTTTGATTTACCAATCTCAAGTTATGGCCTTTGACTTAAAGTCCCTTTTTGTTGACTTTTGAAAATGACCTATAATGTTGAAATTGATAACTTTTTGTGAGAGCATTTCTTGGACTTGAAGTGTGAAGAGGAGTTGTAGGAAATGTCTTTATCTTCAAAATGAGCTTTGGGTGGAATTTTTCTGATAATCCATGTGGAAGTTATGCCTTGGTCAAGTTACAGTTGACTTTTTCAACTGTCCAAATATGGAAACTTTTGCATCTTGAGACTTTTTGAGCCAAGCTTTGAGAATCATGATCAAGCATTGATCAAATGAGATGTTGACCAAAAATTTGAACTTTTGACTGTCAAATGACCATTTTGCCCCTACAGTTGACTGTAGTGCAATTAGGGTTTTTGACTGTGCAATTTTGTGTTGTAAGTCTTGAAACTTGGTGTGAGGATGCTTGACCATGTTTATAGACATGTGGGACTTGATTGGACCCTTGGAAACTTCAATTTCTTTGTCAGAACCAAAACCCTAGTTTTTGACTGTTAGGAGGCCCTTGAACTGTGCAGCCCTTAGGGAATTTTGAAGCATGCTCTTTACAAATTTTGAAGAATATGGGAGGGCAAATTTTGGGGTACAACAGATATGATAGAGGAATCTTAGGGGCAAAAATTAGGGTACAACAGCTGCCCTTATTTAAGTGTCTTCTATCCGGAGATACGAAGGTTACAAATCTTCGTGTCGACGCGATTGAAGATACTTAAATATAAAACAAGCCCTATTTTTGTCTCTAAGATGCCATGCAATACTTATGATTATGGATGCATATGAACAAAACAAAAGAGACGCAAAGTAACACTGGGGATGCCACAAAAATGAAGAAACAAAGGAGCAACCCCACCAGGAAAATAAATCACTGGTGGATCAAAAGAATAGAACCAGAGAGGAGGATAACAAGCATCGACGTTCACTGCTGATGTCTAGCAACTTTCACTGAAGGTAGAGAGAGAAGAAGGTATACCGACTCACAGATGACGATAAACTACCAACTCAATAGTTGAAGGTAGAAGAGAAAATATATCATGCCATCGCCGTTCACTGACGAGGAACTATCACCGTTCACTGATGATAGCAAAAAGATAAGAAACACCGACATTCACTGCCGATGCACTACCAACGTTCACTGAAGGTAGATTTTGAAAATATCATACCATCGCCATTCACTTACTAGGAACCACCATCGTTCACTGATGATAGCAAAAAGATAATAAACACCGAAGTTCACTGCCGATGCACTACCAACGTTCACTGAAGGTAGATTTTGAAAATATCATACCATCGTCGTTCACTGACGAGGAACCACCACCGTTCACTAATGATAGCAAAAAGATAAGAAACACCGACGTTCACTGCCGATGCACTACCAACGTTCACTGAAGGTAGATTTTGAAAATATCATACCATCGTCGTTCACTAACGAGGAACCAACACCGTTCACTGATGATAGCAAAAAGATAAGAAACACTGACGTTCACTGCCGATGCACTACCAACGTTCACTGAAGGTAGATTTTGAAAATATCTTATCATCGCTGTTCACTGACAAGGAACCACCACCGTTCACTGATGATAGCAAAAAGATAAGAAACACCGACGTTCACTGCCGATGCACTACCAACGTTCACTGAAGGTAGATTTTGAAAATATCATACCATCGTCGTTCACTGACGAGGAACCACCACCGTTCACTGATGATAGCAAAAAGATAAGAAACACGGATGTTCACTGCCGATGCACTACCAACATTTACTGAAGGTAGATTTTGAAAATATCATACCATCGTCGTTCACTGACGAGGAACCACCACCATTCACTGATGATAGCAAAAAAGATAAGAAACACCAACGTTTACTGCCGATGCACTACCGACGTTCACTGAAGGGAGATTTTGAAAATATCATACCATCACCGTTCACTGACGAGGAACCACCACCGTTCACTGATGATAGCAAAAAGATAAGAAACACTGACGTTCACTGCTGATGCATTACCAACGTTCACTGAAGGTAGATTTTGAAAATATCATACCATCGTCGTTCACTGACGAGGAACTATCATCGTTCACTGATGATAGCAAAAGATAAGAAAAACCGACGTTCATTGCCGATGTACTACCAACGTTCACTGAAGGTAGATTTTGAAAATATCATACCATCGCCATTCACTTACTAGGAACCACCACCGTTCACTGATGATAGCAAAAAGATAATACACCGAAGTTCACTGCCGATGCACTACCAACATTCACTGAAGGTAGATTTTGAAAATATCATACCATCGTCGTTCACTGACGAGGAACCACCACCGTTCACTAATGATAGCAAAAAGATAAGAAACACCGACGTTCACTGCCGATGCACTACCAACATTCACTGAAGGTAGATTTTGAAAATATCATACCATCGTCGTTCACTAACGAGGAACCAACACCGTTCACTGATGATAGCAAAAAGATAATAAACACTGACGTTCACTGCCGATGCACTACCAACGTTCACTGAAGGTAGATTTTGAAAATATCATATCATCGCTGTTCACTGACGAGGAACCACCACCGTTCACTGATGATAGCAAAAAGATAAGAAACACCGATGTTCACTGCCGATGCACTACCAACGTTCACTGAAGGTAGATTTTGAAAATATCATACCATCGTCGTTCACTGACGAGGAACCACCACCGTTCACTGATGATAGCAAAAAGATAAGAAACACGGATGTTCACTGCCGATGCACTACCAACATTTACTGAAGGTAGATTTTGAAAATATCATACCATCGTCGTTCACTGACGAGGAACCACCACCATTCACTGATGATAGAAAAAAGATAAGAAACACCAACGTTTACTGCCGATGCACTACCGACGTTCACTGAAGGGAGATTTTGAAAATATCATACCATCACCGTTCACTGACGAGGAACCACCACCATTCACTGATGATAGCAAAAAGATAAGAAACACTGACGTTCACTGCCGATGCATTACCAACGTTCACTGAAGGTAGATTTTGAAAATATCATACCATCGTCGTTCACTGACGAGGAACTATCACCGTTCACTGATGATAGCAAAAGATAAGAAAAACCGACGTTCACTGCCGATGTACTACCAACGTTCACTGAAGGTAGATTTTGAAAATATCATACCATCGCCGTTCACTGACAAGGAACCACCACCGTTCACTGATGATAGCAAAAAGATAAGAAACACTGACGTTCACTGCCGATGCACTACCAACGTTCACTGAAGGTAGATTTTGAAAATATCATATGTTCCCCAAACTTCTGGTGTTTCACCTAGAACGGGTCTCAACTTCTTCCTTGACCAAGGAATTCCGCCTGGAAAGGGTAATATGTAAGTTGTCTCAAATAAAGAGACTTCCACTTACAAAGATTTCACAACGAGCAATTTCTGTGAATTTGAAAGTCTTGCGATCCACTGGCGTAAACTGACGACGGACTGCAAGCTAACCACTCATAGAGGAAATGGCAAAAAAAGTTACGTCGACTTGTACAGGGAAGCACGAGTTGCTCAAATAAAGATACATGTTGCTTGTTATCATGGAGGATTGCAAAAAGAAACGACTTTCTGGGGATAGAAATGTGGCTTCCCGGGGAAAGAGATATGACTTTCTGGGGAAATGAGATATGACTTCCTGGGGAAATGAGATATGACTTCCTAGGGAAATGCCACATTATTCCTGCTGAAGAGATAAAGTCTTCTCGTGCAAAATAAATGCACAAATCAAAGCTCAAAGTCCTCATAAATCCAGAGTAAATAATATTGTCATGCAACCACGAATCCAATTAGAAACAAACTGGAGCAAGACGGCCAAAGAAGATACATCCTTTGAGAAATAAACTCAAGATGGAAAACCAAATCCAACTAAGCAAGGAGCCCTGCAGGAAGGTTTGAACAGAATGTCAATAAAAAATTATTTGTAACAATGCATGATGCATGTATGAATGTATGAGTGATATCGTGCATATGCTGGTAAAAGGATACATAATCGAACAAAGCTGCCTCAGCTACTAACAACATTGGTCTAAACTTCAACCAAAAAGATCAACCCAAGAAAGGTAAAAGCAACTGCGGAAACCAAACCTATTGTCTGTCCTAACTTCACTGAGGAGAAACATAATCTGGATGTAGCTAAATCAAACAGATACCGGGATAGAACATCTTTCTTCCGTTTTCATCGGAGAAACCAGTTTTCCAAAAACAACGTGCCTACTGAAGATTGCAAGATCAGCCTCAAATAAAGCAGACTGACGTCGAGACAAACAAACCTCACTGGGGAATTTAAACCCACTTCCCTGGAGAAAAAAAACTATGGATTGAAAACTTTTCATCATAAATACTCATTCCAACAAGAGATGCCCTGGGATAACCTTCCCAGGGAATAACACACAGACTTCCATGGGGAAAACAAATGTTTCACAGTCCATACTCTTACTGGGGATTTCGATACTGATTGTGAATAAGGAAAATCGAAACCAAATTGTCAAAACATTCACTGGGGAAATCAGGCCCGCTTTGAAGGAAGAAAAACATACGGACTTCACTGAGGGAGACAATGCTTCATCATCGAGACATCTACTGGGGACTTCATGCTGACTTCAATGGGGAGGCCAAAACCACATCATCGAGGGGAAACCAAGATACGTGCTCCACTGGGGAAACCGGAGATACGTTCTTCATTGGGGAAACCGGAGATACGTTCTCCACTGGGGATAAGTTCTTCACTGGGGAAACCGGAGATACCTGTTCTTCGAGAGTAATTATTGCACCAACTTCTTTGGGGAGAAAGGACTTCTATCAAATAAATGAGGCCTTTACTGGAGAATATTGGATTGAGTCTTCATATCATACAAACCTGTTCCAACAAAAAATTCCCTGGTATAGTCTTCCTAGGAAATCAAGAAATCAACATTAATGCCAATACTGCAAAAAGAGTGATATCTTAGCACACCAAGGGAATAAAACCTTTCATCATATGAGGGAAAACTTCGCTGAGGAATCTGGGACAGAGGCTTCTGACCATGCAAACCCAAAATCAAAAGTGAACCAAGACTTGGTTGGGGATAATGGGATCACAAACCAAATATTGTACCTTGCACCCACTGGTATCATCTTCAACTATCCGAGAAACACACAAAGATTGCGCACATACCAACAAGATGACTTGAGAGAACCTTCCTGGGGAACCAAGAAGTTAACACTATAGTAAGAAGTCAAAATTATGGGGATTTTAAATCAAACTCAACACTTGGTGAGAGAAAATCCAAAAACTTGACAGTTGTCTCAACACTTCTTAGAAAATATATTGCCCTTGTCTAGCTACTTGGGAAGCACATAACAACAATAATGTCGTAACAGGAGAAAGCACTGCTCTACAAGAGATTCCATATCAATAAACACTATACCAAATTTGGCTTTTAGCAGCACCCCTACGAAAGCGCTTTTAGGAAAAGCGCTGGCATAGGCTTCGCTAAAGACAAAATTAAAAAACACGCTAAAAAAGCGCTCTGGTAAGGGGGGGTATGAGAGCGCTTTTGAAAAGCGCTTTGGTAAGGGGGGGTATGAGAGCGCTTTTGAAAAGCGCTTTGGTAAGGGGGGGTATGAGAGCGCTTTTCAAAAGCGCTCTGGTAGGGGGTGGGGTACAAGAGCGCTTTACCCTTAAAAGCGCTGGTATAGCTACATCTACTAAGGCGCTTTTCAAAAGCGCTTTCATAGCCTTTTTAAAATTAAAATTTTTAAAAACAAAATTATACAAACCCCATCCGTCTTCTCACATCAACCTTCACACTCCAAAGTCCAAACCTCAGTACTGTTACGAACTTCCATAACCTTCACTTCTGCCTCATCTCCATCCGTAAAACCCCATCCGCGACCGTTACTTCACTGCTGCCGCCATTCTTCTTCTATTTCCATTTGTTCCTCACCGTCACTTGCCGTCACTTCCTCAGCCATCTCCGTCGCTCCTACTTCAAAGCTCTTTGTCAAGTCCAAACGTGGTTCCCTGTTATCATCATCAACAACATCCAACTTCCAATTTTCTACAAATTATCTTAGGTAACATTACTTGATTTTCATAGTTTTGTTGAATACTTGAGTTATTTGATTTTGTTTATGTGAATTGTGCATGCATAGTGTTTGTGATAATGTTTATGTGAATTTGTGATGTAGATTTTAACATAGATTTGTAGACATAACATTTGCACATTAGGTGTACGTAGAAATTCCTCATAGAATTGAATTGCTAATTCTTGACATAAGAACTAATTCTTGATATTGTGCTAATCTATTGACATAGAATCAATTGCAATTCTTTGTGTTGATGTTAGATTCTTGATATTGTGAATAAATATAGATAGATTCGGAATTGGATGAATCTTGAGCTTAATTGTGTTGTGCCTAAATGCTAATTTTCCAGAATCGTGATTACTAACTACTGTTGTGTTTGTTCTATGCTATTCACCTCAATGTGCACAATCATGTTTACTAATTTCTAGTAATGAAAATGATCTTTACAGTGTTCTTCACTATCCATTTCAATTGTTTTCAACAACAAACAAGCTAAAGCGCTCAAGATTTAAGGTATCACTATCTTTTGATGCTTCACTAAGTAAGTCATTTGTGATGGATGTCAAGGAAACTTGTGTATTTTTATACTCTTCATTCAACAGTTTCTTCAAACTAATGTCAAAGAAACTAATGTCATTGTTCTTGTTTACCCTAACCAATTGATATTTTCGCATTCCAGGAGAACAATTTCTTTCTCTCGTTCAATTGCTTAAGTAATCTCTCTCATTCAAGTAATCTCAATCCTCCAGAGGCCTTCACGAACTGGTTTTTAGAAGTCCATCTTCTTCATCTAACTTGCTTCCTTCCTCTTAAATCTTAAGTAAGATTTAACATTGTTTTTAAAAATTAATCTTGAAGTAATCTTGTGTTGTTGTAGGTTGGTGTTTTAGTTTGAAGTATAATATTGTGATAATGTGATAATGTGTTTTTGGTTTGTTTTATTAAGTTGATGTTCTGGTTTGAAGTATTGTGTTTGTATTGTGATAATGTGATAATTTTTTTTAGTTTGGTGCCTTAGAAGTTGAAATTTTGTAAACTTTAATTATTAGTTACATAAGACATTAATAGAAAAATGGTAGTGTTTATTTTTTAATTTGTTAGGAGTAGAAGGAATTTGTTTATATTAGAGGTGGTTATATTTTTAATGCGCTATAATGTAGTGGAATTGGAATTTAGAGAATTGGTACTTACTAATATGTGTAAGATTGGAACTTAGATAATTTTGAGATTTTGTTGTGTTGTGTTAATTTATTTAATTGATTATGCATCACAAAAGTGATAATGAAGAGTAGAAAAAATGATTCTTTTTTCAATAGGAAAGAAATAGATGAAGAGAACTTAACCCCTATTAGTAGTGGAAGTAATAGGATGGCCTTGAATCTGTGCAATTTAGGAATTCCAGTTATGAAAGTCATGGACATGCCTTCCAAAACAACATCAAGAATGGGGAGGGAATGTATTTGCTGTAGTAATGAAACTGTTATTTCCCACCCATAACAAACAATGTAGACTAAGGTTTATATATTTAAAGTTCCTTAAATAAGCTTATTGTTCTAATCTAAGGTTTATATTATTGTGTTTATGAAGTCTGTTTTGAACTTTGTGTGAGTTTTAATAGTTTTGTTCTTTGTGTGAAACTCGTCTCATTGGTTGAAGAATGTCGATGTTTATAAATTATCTTTAGTCCTGATTCTTAAGCAACATAATTTTTTGATTCAAGTGTTAGCATATGTTCGGCCTTTATGTATCATGTTCTTAATAGAATTTAAATAATTAAGATGATGACAAATAGGTGAAAGAAATACTCTATAAATTTGAAGTGAAAGTTAGGTTAGTGTGAAACATGTTGTTAGATTATGATGACAAATAGGTGAAATAAATACTAAATTTGAAGTGAAAGTTAGGTTAGAGTGAATCATATATCTTATATATTAAAGTTGTGAAGTCTATTAAATTATTTTGGAGTTAAAATTAAGGTTTTTTTTTAGTAATTTTATATATTTATTTTATTTTATTTTATTAGTTATTTATTAAAATTAATTTCCTCTCAGTAACTCTTTAATTTCGTTTATCGTTAAGTGAGGTACTTACTAACTTTGTGAATTGAATTCGCCATAGGGGTTACTTGTGAAGAGTGAAAGTTTGACCGTTTTTGTTTAGCTTAATTAAGACATGGATAAGACATGGATGAATTCAAACCGATTGTCGAAAGAGTACGAGAAAGGGGTATGGGAATTTGTTGAGTTTGCGGTTGCGCACTCCAAAGACCCGCTTCGAATGCCGTGTCCTTGCTTGGGTTGCTGTTATGCCGGGGGTAAGGTTGACGGGAATCAGTTGGGATCTCATTTACTACGGTTTGGAATTGATAGAAGTTATACATGTTGGACAATGCATGGTGAGAAAAGTACCGGGAATGCTGAGTCGAGTTGTAATAGGAAGTATGCTTCAAACGACGATTGCACAGACACATACGATTGTGATCGAGTCGAAGAGATTGCAGAAGCGCTTGAAGAAGATCTTGCGGATTGTCCCAAAATGTTTGAGAGGTTGGTAAGCGATGCAGAGAAACCGTTGTATGTTGGTTGTTCAAAATTCACAAGATTGTCTGCGGTGTTAAAGTTGTACAACTTAAAGGCGGACAATGGATGGTCGGATAAAAGTTTCACAGAGTTATTAGCCCTTATGAAAGATATGCTACCAGAGGATAATGTTCTTCCCAATCGAACGTATGAAGCCAAAAAGATGTTGTCTTCTATTGGAATGAGCTATGATAAGATACATGCATGTCCAAACGATTGCGTTTTGTTTCGAAACGAGTATGCAGCGTTGAATGAGTGTCCTAAATGTGGTGCCCCTCGATATAAGAAAAAGTTGTCTCCTGCTAAAGTCTTATGGTATTTTCCTATAATTCCGAGATTTAGACGCATGTATCGTAGTGAGACCGATTCAAGACACTTGACTTGGCATGCAGATGAAAGAATTATTGATGGAAAGTTGCGACATCCGGCAGACTCACCACAATGGAGTAAAGTTGATACTGAATATCCTGAATTTGGAAAAGAAGCAAGAAACCTTCGGTTGTCATTGTCTACTGATGGAATGAACCCGCATGGTATTCAAAGTATCTCGCATAGCACATGGCCTGTGATTCTTATGATTTATAACTTACCTCCGTGGCTATGTATGAAGCGTAAGTACATGATGTTATCTATGCTAATTTCTGGGCCTAAACAACCAGGGAATGACATAGACGTATACTTGGCACCCTTAATCGAAGATTTAAAGTTTTTGTGGGAGAGAGGTGTGGAGGTTTACGATGGATATAGGAAAGAAAGTTTCAACTTGAGGGCGATGTTGTTTGGAACAATTAATGATTTTCCAGCATACGGAAATCTATCCGGGTACAGCAACAAGGGTCAAAAGGCGTGTCCTGTTTGTGAAGATGAAACCGATACGACACGATTGGCGCTTTGTCAGAAGAATGTCTTTCTCGGCCATCGTAGATTCTTAAATTCTAATCATCACTACCGTGGGTGGAGAAAAGCATTCAATGGAGAGGCCGAACATCGTACAGCCCCGCCTTTTTTGTCAGGTGATCAAATTTTTGAAAAGGTGAAAGATGTGAGCACTCAGTTTGGCAAGCCTTTTGCACATTCAATTGTCAAGGGTGGGTGGAAGAAGAAGTCAATTTTCTTTGAACTTCCATATTGGAAGTCGTTGTACGTAAGACATTTCCTGGATGTTATGCATATTGAAAAAAATGTATTTGACAGCGTTATAGGTACGCTACTCAATATACAAGGAAAGTCTAAGGATGGCGTTAACATAAGGAATGACATGGTAAACATGGGGATGAGAACTGAATTGGGGCCCGTGACGAAAGGAAGACGAACATATCTGCCACCTGCTGTTTACACTCTATCTAGAAAGGAGAAGAAAACATTGTGTAAGTTCCTCAGTGAAGTAAAAGTTCCAGAAGGCTACTCTTCAGATATTAGAAGACTTGTGTCCATGAAAGACCTCAAGTTAAAGAGTTTGAAGACGCATGATTGTCATGTTATAATGGAACATTTTTTACCAATAGGTATACGTTCTATTCTGCCAGAAAAAGTAAGAAGCGCAATAACTAAGCTGTGTTTCTTCTTCAGGTCTATTTGCAGTAAGGTGGTCGATCCCGCGATCTTACCAACATTGCAAAATGAGATAGTTGTTACTTTATGTGATCTTGAAATGTATTTTCCTCCCTCGTTTTTTGACATAATGGTTCATCTAGTCGTTCATATTGTGAAAGAGACACAACTGTGCGGACCAGCTTATATGAGATGGATGTACCCTGCTGAACGTTATATGAAAATATTAAAAGGGTACGTGAAAAACAGAAGTCGACCAGAGGG
The DNA here is from genome assembly GCA_948472305.1 of Vicia faba. Taxonomy (NCBI): domain Eukaryota; kingdom Viridiplantae; phylum Streptophyta; class Magnoliopsida; order Fabales; family Fabaceae; genus Vicia; species Vicia faba. The sequence goes on from OX451735.1 coordinate 75,311,609, forward strand.
TTGTATTGCCGAGCGATACGTTGCTGAAGAAGCGGTTGAGTTTTGTACTGAATATCTGTCAAATGTTCAATCAATTGGACTCCCCAAATCTCATATTGTCGAAAAAAAAGAAGGAAAAAGGCTAATTGGAAATAAAGTTGTGACAGTATCAATGGTCGAACGGGATCAAGTGCACTTGTATGTTCTGCACAATGAGATTGAGGTTGAGCCGTTTGTTGAAATGCACAAAGTTGTTCTTCGAGATTTAAATCCAAATAGAAATGAGAACTGGATAGTACGAGAGCACAATCGAAGTTTCATACCGTGGTTTAGAGATCATATTTATTCAAAGTATCGTTCAGATCCTGCTTCAGTAACAGAAAGGTTGAGATGTTTAGCCTATGGTCCATCTGTAATTGTGCTTTCTTATAGCGCATACGCAATTAATGGATACACATTTTATACCAAAGAACAGGATGATAAAAGTACTATGCAAAATAGTGGTGTTACCTTGGTAGCTGAAGCTATGCACATATCAAGTGCGAATGACTTAAATCCGAAATTTGCAAATTTGTCATATTTTGGGGTTATCGAGCGCATTTTGGTGTTTGATTACGCGAAGTTTCAGATTCCTGTATTTGGTTGCAAGTGGGTTGAAAATAATAGTGGCGTACGAATGGATAAGTCAGGATTTTTGCAAGTGGATCTCAATAGGGTAGGGTACAAAGATGAGCCTTTCATTCTAGCCTCTCAAGCTAAACAAGTGTTCTATGTCAATGATCCGACAAGTACGAAATGGTCTATAGTGCTTTTATCTAACAAAATAGTTGATGAAAAAATTGAAGATCAAGGTGATATTGGTGTTGGCATTGAATCTTGTACAAGAAACGATCAAAATGAGAATGAATCTTGTATTAGAAATGATCATAATGAGGGTATTTGGATCAATCCAACCGTCCGCATTGTTAAGAGACGCGTAGTACACAATCCTACCAAGAAAAGAAAGAGACGTTAGTGATAAAGTTAGTGTTAATAGTGTCAATGTTTTAGTTTGTTTGATACAGGTTCAAAATTTGAAGCATTTTTGTATGCTATGATGACTTGTTGCAATGATGAAACTTGATTGTTGTACATGTTCAAATATATACATGTTCTCTCTATTTCAATCTTGATTGTTGGTACTGTAATGTTAGTTTAATGGTGTACATGTTCAAATATATACATGTTCTCTCTATTTCAATCTTAATATGAGTATCATCTAATATTATTTTTGTCATTTTTGTCTCCTTCATTTTCCTTCATTTTTGTCTTACTGGTTCATATACCATCTACATATTATCTAGTTGTTCAAGAGTTAAGGGGTAATTCGAATTAAAGGTATTATCTTTTTATTTTGTTTTAAAGTTTTCATTTTTGTTTTTAGTATATCCTCCAACAGTGTTTTGTTTTTATTTTAATATTAAGATGTTTTTTCTAACATTTTTTTTATGTTTTAGGTATCTCTTCAAAGCAAGAAAAATATTATTGGACTGCTTATTTATTATCTATGGGTTTAGTTTCTTTTGTTGTTAAATACTTTATTATTTTTAGTAAAAGGGGTTGAGTTTTGAGGACATCTTTATTATTTTTATGTAATTTTTTGAAATGTTTCTCATATAAAGTTAGTGTTAATAGTGTACTAATGTGCTTTAGTTTGTTTGATACAGGTTCAATGGCTCCAGATAGAGATGCTCCACCTCAAAACCCACCTGAAAACGCACAAGAAAACTCACAAGAAAGAGTTGCTTCGGATACAAATGCTCCACCTGATACTGAAGCAAAAGAGGTGGCACGAGGCATCACTATTATGAAGGGAATCATTCGACATAGAGACCAAGGATTAGTATACCGATTGGAATGGAATTCTGATAAACAACCAATTGGTCCTAATTCTGCAAAGTTGACAAGTTATATTGGTACACTTGTCCGTATGCATATTCCGGTCTCCGTAGCTACCTGGAAATCGAAAACGAAAAATTCAGAATTGGAGGAGAAAAAACAAGCGATTTGGGAAGAGCTTCAGGTATATATCATATATGGTTAATTGTTGTTATTATCTTGACGATAAATTGTTTAAATTACTTATACTAACACTTCAGGTATATATCATATATGGTTAATTGTTGTTATTTTTGCAGAGGACTTTTGAGATACCAGATGAACGTAAAAGCTACATACTTAGTTTGGCCGGCAAAAGATATAGAGGGTGGAAAAGTTTTTTGACAAACACCTATCTTAAGGATAAAGATGGAAAATTTCTTGAAGAGGCACCGGGACGGCCAACAAAGTATGCGACATTCATTGATGAAGCAGATTGGGCTGAGTTTTTAAAGCAAAGAGATGAAGCATTTCAGAAAAAGAGTGCCACGAATAGTAAGAGAGCATCCAAACCCGCGTATCCATACAAGAAAGGGCGTTTGGGATATGCACGCTTAGAGGATAAAATTGTAAGTAAATAGAAATGCGTTTTAATTAATTGTCTACATGTGCATGTTTTAATTGACGATTTTATCGTTTGTGTCAATGCATAGTTAGAGGAGACTAAAAGTGAGGAAGCTTCACTTCCTGTACATGTGTTGTGGAAGGAAGCTCGTGTGGGCAAAAATCAAGCTGTCGATCCCGATGTTCAGAGAGTTTATACTGAATGTGTAAGTATAATACTGTGTCTTTAATTAAATCAAATGTTTTTTAATATATAAATGATTTTTTATCTCCACTAATAATTATTTAAATGTAAATGAATTACAGGAGACCTTGTCGCAATCGGCATCCACCGGTGAGGAGAGCGTACTTAGTAGAGTACTAGATGCTCCCGAGTATCCCGGTCGGGTGAGGGGTAAGGGTCATGGTGTGACTCCAACCTCTTTTTATAAGAGTTCTAGGAGAAGATCAAATCTTACCAATGAAGAAGTGTTGCAAAAGTTGCAGGAATTGCAAGCACAGGTCTCTGAATTGCAAAGAGATAAAGATATGTATATGAGAGAAAAATGCAACACTTCATCGGTGAGAGATACTAGTGATAAGGCTAGTATCAACTATCAAAAGAAATTTCCCGAGGTAATTATAAGTTTTTTTCCTTACAAACTGTTCTATTTTATTAATGATAATGACTTTATATTTTCTATTTGTTTAGGGCATTTCATCTTGCCAACTATACTTATCGTCACCGAATTATCGACTAGTTGGCAAGGGAAAAGTGCACAACACTTCGGGAGATTTACTTCACCACAGACCCCTCCCTGATGGACACCTGAAAGTATCGGTGGATGTTGTATTAGATCGTGATGCGATTCTACCGGTACCCGACATGGTCTCAGAGACGACATTGCTGCGAGATGCAATAGGATCATTTGTTGCATGGCCCTCGGAGCTCATTACCATTAGTGATGAGGTATACTGAAAACGATTATGAATCATTTAGTTTTCGAATGTCAATTCTAAACCGTTTATTAATTATTTTTTACATTTTAATTTTAGACTGCTCCTATAAAACCCGCAATTAAGGGTAAAGGGATTTTACAGGAGGAGGAGTCTGTTGCATCACTAAAAGAGGTACATTTAAAGTGTTAATATATAGTCTGAATCTAAATCTGCATGATTTTATATTTTACCTAACTTATATGATTTTTAGGCAACCGCTCGGGAGTCACAACAAGTGACGCAGCAGGTTCGTAGCTTACCACCCACTGGTCCTCCGAAGCAAGCGGCAAAAAAAGGCGGTGCTTTTGTGCCTCGATACCGTTCGACACTCGCAACAATGGTTGATATGTCCGATTTGAAGGATGGTGGTTTACGTGAAATCAACATGGATGAAAGTGTCTTCGGTATTGAATTCCAGTCACATATTACATTTGATGACTTGGAAGAGATTTTTACCCATGATCAACTAGGCGTCAGTAATATGCACTCATACATCCGGTAATATTCACTCATCCGATATATTATTTAATTAGTCCCACAATATAATTTATTTACACATTTCAATGAAAATAATCTAATGTTTATTATGTTTTTATTTAAGGTTGTTGTATGACAGAGTGTTGCGCGGGACTGCATTGTCTAACAGATTCCGTTTCGTGTCTTCCGCCCATTGCAGCGGAATGACAATTGCTTCGGAACCGGAATCAGTTAGACAGCGCTTAGTAGATAGATTCATGTCCACCGGCAATACAGAAAGTCTGCATCTTTGGGCGTATAATACCCGACCAGTAGGGTTAGTTTCTCATTCTTGGTTCATCTAATCTCTGTTTCTTTTGTGTATAGCAAAATTTTCATATAACCTATTGTTTTAATTTATAGAGCACACTGGTTGCTGCTTGCTATCAACCCGATAAGAGAAGTCGTGTATTATCTGAATTCGGTAAATGGTGAATGGACCAATTATCCGGCTATGAAGGAAATCGTTGATTTGTAAGTGGGATCGTTCTAAATATATATTCGTGTATATTTATATATTTTCTTATTTGTGGGATTGATTTAAACATATGCTTTTATATATTTAATAATTAGATCAATACAAGTGTTCCGTAGTCAACGGGACGCACAGGTATCCCGAACTAAATCGAACAACATCACTTGGATCCAAGTGCAGGTACATTACTTTTCACAATTTTGCTTATAATATTTATGCTACTTGGTAAAACAAGACAACTATAGAATCTTATTTGTTTTATTATGTAGTGTCCGCAACAGCGAAACAGTCATGATTGCGGATACTTTGTTTTGAGGTTCATGAAAGAAATCCTTCAGGCGAATCAATTAGAGATTCCGCTCACGGTATGAATTTATAACTTAAGATAATTTCATATAATTTATTACATTTAACTAAATATATCATTTATATTATGTTTTTGTTTTGTAGTACCTTGACGAATTCCGTGCTGCTGCGTACCCGAAGCTTAAGTTGGAAGAAATTAAAGAAGATTTGTGTCAATATTATATTAGGCAATTTTTCATGTAGGATTTGTGTCGATTTGAACTATAATATTATTGATGTAATGATGTATATATATAATTTTGGATATTATAATGGTATTATATTAGTACATATATTGTCTTACTGATGGCTGAAATAATAGCGTCGAAAATATATTACAGGTCAAAAATATATTACAGGTCGAAAATATTACAGGTCGAAAACATTACAGGTCGACTGGGAGGATTAAATTATAGGCTGCACATAAAAATACCTCATTTAGAAACGACAGCGCTTTTAAAAAGCGCTCTTAAAGGTCCACCTACTAAAGCGCTTCTTAGTAAAAGCGCTGCCAAAGACCAGTAAAAAAGCAAAAAAAATTAAAAAAAAACGCAGCCTACAAAAGCGCTTTTGTAAAAGCGCTCTGGTAGGCCACCCTATAAGAGCGCTTTTTCTGGAAAAAGCGCTCTTATAGGGAGGCCTACCAGAGCGCTTTTACAAAAGCGCTTTTGTAGGCTGCGTTTTTTTTTAATTTTTTTTGCTTTTTTACTGGTCTTTGGCAGCGCTTTTAAAAAGCGCTCTTAAAGGGGGGTCTACCAGAGCGCTTTTTCCAGGAAAGCGCTCTTATAGGGGGTCCTACCAGAGCGCTTTTTCCAGGAAGCGCTCTTAAAGGGGGGGTCTACCAGAGCGCTTTTAGAAGCGCTTTTGTTACCTACGCCAGCGCAAGCTTTTAAAGCGCTTTTAAGCGCTTTTAAAGGCCAAAATAAGCGCTTTAGTAGCCCTTTTTCGTAGTAGTGAAAAAGGGAGAAAGAACTCCATCAAATGAGCAAAGGCTTCATAGCTCTTTTTAATCTCCATTTGATCACCACCTGGCTGGGTAAAGAATCACACTCAGCTGGAGAAGTCTGCAACAAGACTGGAAAAAATGGGATTATGAACCCAGCATCATAACACAACTTGAGGAAGGTTCTCAGCTTGGGGTAGACATAGTAACCATCTTGACGAAATCTGGATATGCCCTTGGAAACCAATCTTGTGTCTCAAGCTTACCATGCTGATCAAAGTAACTTTCGTAACTTGCCCTTGGCTGCATGCTTTTAAGATAACCTTTCTGATCAAATGGCTTTCATAGATTTGTCGAATCTTGACGTAACTTCCCTATATTGGCTGAATGTTGCATCCTCTTTGCTCCACAACTCTTCTCGGTAACATCCCTTTTGCTGATACTCAAACGTAAACTTTCATGATATCAAGCAGTTGTTTTACAAGCAGGAAATGTTTATTCTAAGAATGAAAATTCTAATGCAACAATTATGTAAGTCTTGAAGATTTTATTTGAAAAGATGTCGCAAAACCTTGTGAGCAAATCACTAGCTAGGATGCGACATGGATTTTTGTACAAAAGATAACAAAAGCAATATGATACCAATCACAATAATTTAGCAAAATTAATGGGAGTCAGGAAACACTATCTCATTGGAGTATGCTTTTGAAATAAACCCTGTTTCAATTAGGACTTTTGAGGGTTGTAACGTGGCCTGGTTCATGGTTTTAGAAAAAATATTTAAGGCTCAAAAATATTTGGTGCCCACCCCCTTCATGATGTTCTTCAGTCCTAAGTTCAGTTAACTTGACACGAACATTCATCTCTCAAAAGAAGTTATGAGATGGTTGAGGAATCAAACAAGGTTTTCTTTGGACATGCAAGTCACTCATTCCTGCTTCTTTTGGGTTTCTTGTCACGCGACTCTGTTCTTTGCTAAGGATTTCACATTGTAATCCTTTATCGCATTTCAGGATTTCCATTTCTTCCTTGCCTTCTGGACAAATTCCTTTTGACTTTTACACTAAAGTGCAATAGGATGCCCTGACTTTTTCCTAAGCGACTTTTTTTTTCAAGTTCCGGCTTAGCGGGGCTTTTTGTCTCTTTATTTTTCATGTTATCTTTTTCTTTTGAACATGTCGCGTCACTTCGAGTCATTTGTGACTAGTAGGAAGAATTGTGACTTCCCTATTTCTGGGTAGATGAAAGATAACCATTGTTATATCGTCATCTGTTGATCACCTGATATGTAAGAAATACCCATTGGGATAACATCTTCTTTTGAAGCACACTACTGATATGCAGAGATTTGAACATTGCAGTTTTGAATTCCCTCAACCTTTTGAAGGATAACCATTATTGTATCCTTAGATGCGCACTCCTGATGAGTTCTGAATGCTCGATCAAATTAACTGAACACTACCCTACCCCATGTTAAAAAATGAGGGTTTTTTTTAATAGAAAAAGAAACTCCTACTTCAAGGCTCAAAGGGGTTACCGAGGGTTTCACTCCCTTATATCTCCAGTGTTTGAGGATTTGAAACAATGCTTGTACATCGTCAACAGGGTTTTATCCAAAAGCATACAACCAGAAAATTTGTGTTTTAATATCATCATCCTCCTCCCAATCTCTGCCTAGGCAAGAGAATGAGTAACCAGTTGGTATCATAAAGCAATTTAAAATTGAAAACAAATACGAGTGAAACGAATGAATTTCTTCAAGACAAACATAGTCATTGTATTAAGATTAAACATTCAAATGCAAACAAGTTCTTACATGCAAACAGTGCAATGATAAACAAGAAAAAAATTACAAATGAGAAAGCAGTAAAAATGATAATAAACTGGGAAGGTTAATCATCCTTAAACTCCAAGGAATTCTTCAATCAAGTTTATTCTTCGGCAAAGATTTGACTTGAACCTCAAGAAAAATATCCTTAAATGACAAGATACCACTTTGGACCAACCTCTGAACTTCAACCTTCAAAGCAAAGCAATCTTCCAAACCATGCCTAGGAGCATCCTGATGAAAGGCACAAGAAGCGTCAGCCTTATATCCTCTTGGCAGTTTTTTGGGAACAACTGGTCGAGCTCGAGTTTGAACCAGATTCTTCTTCAACAAAGAAGGATACAACTCTGTGTATGTCATTGGAATTGGATCAAAGCTCATTTTCCTCTGATGACATTGCCCTTGATCTCCTTGTTGAGGTACCCTTTGATATGCAACAGCAGTCAGAGTCTCATTGATGAATGGAGTCACAGAAGTAACTTGCTGATTCCTATTATGAGATCCTCCTCGCCTACCACGAAGTATAGCGTAGGAGTCTTGATCTTTCTTCTTGGAACAATTATCACCATACTTCTTAGCACCATTTGACGAGTCCCTGTCTTCAGATAAATGACCTTTACGGACAGTTTCCTCTAAATGGACTCCCATGCTTACCATTTCATTGAAATCAGCGGGAGCACTTGCAACCATCTTCTCATAGTAGAAGGAACTAAGAATTTTCAGGAAGATCTTTGTCATCTCCTTTTGTTCCATGGGAGGTATCACTTGTGCAGCCACTTCACGCCATCTCTGCGCATATTCTTTGAATGATTCTGTCTTTCTGAACCATGGCCATAAGCTGGTCACGGTCAGGCGCCATGTCCACATCATACTTGTATTGTTTAATGAATGCTTCTCCCAAATCATTAAAAGTATGGATGTTGACGTTGTCTAAACTCATGTACCATTTCAATGCAGCATCGGTCAGACTATCCTGGAAAAAATGAATCAGCAGACGCTGATCATCAGTATGGGTAGACATTCTTCTCATATACATCACCAAATGAGCACGAGGGCAAGTGTTGCCCTTGTACTTCTCAAATTCCGGGACCTTGAACTTAGCAGGCACTTTAACATTCGGGACCAAACACAGCTCATTCACATTCTTCCCGAACAACTCTTTTCCCCTAAGAGCCTTCATCTCTCTTTGCATTCTATCAAACTGCTCTTGGAAATCATCCATTTTGTCATAAAGACCCAAGTCTTCACTCGGCGGAGGGAAAGTACGACACACATCTTCATTAACAAACGGAACCAAATTCACTGAAGGAGGTGCAGCAGGAACAGTATGCACCACAGGAGGTGCAGGAGTAACAACATTTGGAACCACTGGAGCATCTTGAGGACCCGGATTGAAACCTTTAGGTGCAAAATTCTCTGGCATTCCCCACGGATAACCCTGAGGCATACGGTTTTGAACAACAGTCGGAGTAGCGGATACAGGAACAGTCAGAACTTCAGTACTTGCCCTTGTTGGTTGAGGTTGAACACTCGGTGGTTGATTCTGAGCAACCACTAGAGCTTCCATCAGAGTAGTCAAGTTGGCCAAGCCAGCCTTCAAAGCAGAAACTTCTTCGCGCAGCTCGCGATTCTCCTGTTCTAAGTTGTCCATCTTCTTTTTGAAATTAGCCCGAGTGTTGTATTGATGAGTCAGCTTGCTGAGTGAAGTAAAGAAGCTGGGTAAGACACCTGGATATGCATAACAAATGCAAAAACATGTGCAATATGATGCATTATATGCAATGTATATGATTATTTTATTTAATATTTCAAGGGATTTATGGTTTATAGACATGTTGCCAACATCCAAGTAATAAGGCTTTTGTTTCTCTTTCTAGAATCCATGGTTTAAAAGTACCTGAGATATTCACAAATAGTTAACCTTTAAATTCCTTGAAATATTGTTTTTTTCTTTTCAAAAGATGCTTATGAGTGCATGGATGCATGATGCAACAATCACACACAAGATCACACATATAGGGTTCATAGGTTCAACATCACGAGCATGAGGCCGAAGGTACTACCCATAATGTATTGGTCTAAAAAGTTATCACCTGCCGAACAAGGTTCTAGAGGTTCTCAGAGTCTACATCCTTCCTTCGGATATTACCAACTTCCCGATTAACTCGGTAATTAGTAATATTCTCAAGAAAGACTCGTCCGAGCGTAGTATCGCGTCACAACTACTTCCGGATTACTCCGTTATAGCTTTCGCACTACACCTAAAAGGCCAAGAGGGGTTAGGTAATCTACGGTCCTCAGCTTCGGCAGGCTCCCAGGTCGAAAGCAGTACGTCTTCCCGATTACTCGGTAAACGATACTACAGTCAAAGGGGCCTCCACTGAGTGGGGGATCTCATGCCTCCTTTTTTGGGATTACTCCCTCAAAGTTAACATGACTATACCGCCCGTCCTATCTTAAAGTTTGCCCAAGCCCGGGTATAGGACTTATGAGTAATCACCAAGCACCCTGAAAACCAGGAAAATCCAGACAAACATATATACAAAATATAACACATAAACAACAATAGCACATATAAAGATATAAACAAAGATAGGCTCAACCCACTTAGGGATGGACCAGCAGGAAGTCATATCTATTTCCCCAATGAAGTCGCCATTTTTTCTATAGCGGTAGAAATGTGCAAGACTAAGCCATTAGATTGACTAGACTTTATACAAATCAAAATAAAAATCGCCACCGCGCTTTATTGTTTTCAAAGGAATGGGAAAAGAGCGAATAACCCAAAAAGAGGGGGAAAGATTCAAGGTAAAGGGGTTGGTTATGCAAAGGGAAGGTATTAGCACCCTAAACATCCACGATACTCCGCAGGAACCTCTTTGAAAAAATCTGTATATTTTGGCTATAAAAATGTGTTGTATATAAAATGGATGGTGGAGGTGAGAAAAGAAATATTTTTATAATTTTTGCACCCGCCGCGGTTGCGAACCTTTAGTGCCTACGTACCACCTTTCATGCAATAGGGGATCAGGGTACACGTAGTTCCTCTTTTAAAAATTTGAAACACAAGTGTGTTGGTTGATTTTATGAGATAAGACATCATCGCAATTGTCCGTGTGAAAAACATACTTACTACCCACAATCATGAGAAAGGAGAATTTGCATCATCTCAAAGTGGAGGATATGACTTGGATTTTAAAATCAACAATGCCTCACTCAACACCCAAGTGGAAAATATCTCACTTCACTACATATTTTAGAAGTATAGTTGTTTGCATCACTACAAGGATTGACAAGAGTTTAATCTTTTGAGAAAAGTTTAAAGATAAAAGCCAAAGTGCAAAATGGTTTGAAATGAGATTGATTGACTTTTAGTCTTCTCACAAAAAAGGGTCAAGGTATTATTAAATTGATTGAAATTTATTTATGAAAATGTTTCGAAGATGCATGGACCTAAGTCCAAGTTTATTATGAAAATGTTTCAAGTTTCAAAACAAGAAGAGTTTTTTTTAAGGAGGGAGAAGATTTTTGAAATTAAAGAAGATGGGAGGAGAAGAAGAGGCTATCCTAAAGCATAAGGTAAAAGCTAGGGATAAGAACCATCTAACCAACATGAAGCCGATACTTGACATTATAAGCCAATGTAGAATTCCCATTCTTTAGATTGAAACAAAGCAAGCAAAGATACTAGACCTCTTGAGAGAACCAAACTTCAAGTGTTTTAATTCTTCGCAAAAATTGGGCAGAGTAACGGTTGTATACGGGTGAATTCCAGATTACAAACAAAGATCGTAATCTCAATAACCTGCACACAAAACAAACAAACAACCCAATGTCTTGAGGTAAACCTCAAGAACTCCAGACAAAATATCAAATAAAGTCACAAAGTCTCCAAGATAGGCCAAGGTCTCTAATCCTAAGTCCAAGAAGTGCATCACTCCATAATGCAAAGGATAGTAACCATGTAGTCCAAGTATCATTAATGATTTTTATGGTTCATGTTGATTATTAGGTGTCTTTAAAAAGAAAGAAAAGCTCAAGTGAGCAAAATAAAAATGACATAAAAGTAAATTCTCAAGTGAGCAAAGATGAAAATAGCATGAAATGTAAAATGCTAAAAGTAAATGGTACATAAAGCATGAAAATAAAAGCGTAAAGTAAAGTTAATTATTAGTAATTAGTGGTTAGTTGGATGACCATCTTGAAACTTGCATTTGGAACTCATTAGAGGATTGGTAGAACCAAAGCCTCCACACAACAAGTTGCATTTGCTTTTTGTCAAGTATATCATCCATTTTGGAATTCTCACAAGGCAACATGTAATGATCAACGATGTTTAAGTGATCTGCGTTGACCAAAGGTGTTGTAGATCCATTAGAGGATTGGTAGAACCAAAGCCTCCACACAATGAATCTCAAGGTTATTGGATCAAAGAGATCAAATTAACATACTTGGGCTTGCAATCATAAGTTTGGGCCACGAATGATCATTTATTCGAATTAGGACAAAATTTAGCGCTATGTTAAGCAATCGTAAGTGGACTTATGTAGAAGTCACACTTATTTTGAGGCCGGTCAATAGCAATCTATGTACTTCATGTTTGGATAAATGATATAGAGATCACCATCCCTTAACATGTAGCACAATTAAAAAAGAAAGGGATAAGATGAAGAGGGAGGGAAATGATAAGCTAATTTGGATCACCATTTCAAAATTCTTTCATCTTTAAATTCAACCACTCCTCTAGATGGATTAAAGCACTAAACATATCATTAATCCAAAGCACCAAAAATGAATTAAATAATTCACTCTTAGGTAGATTTGAATTGATGAAAATTTATCCAACTTCATCTACATCACAAAGTCCATTGAGTTTAAAGACAAATTGGGCATTTAAAATTGCAATCCAAACCAACAATCAAAAGGAGTGAGTAGAAAAATCATTTTGGATCAAAGTTTCCCCAAAACAAGGTAAAAAATGCATTCTGTCCTGGTGTAAATCGATTTACACTACTATGTAAATTGATTTACACGGTACAGTTTTTAAAAATTTGCGTGAAATTGCTTCTGTGCAATCGATTTACACTTAGTGCAAATCGATTGCACACAGTAACAATAGCAAAAACAGCATTTTAAAAGGGCAATTTCTTGTTCAAACTTTCTATCAAACACCTTATGATCATGGATCCACTTGAGCACGAAAATTCCATCAAATTATGAGAAAATAACACCATTGAAATCACAAAATAATGCTCAAAGAATCAATCCCAAAGATCACCAAGAGATCACATTGTGAAAGATGAATTATCCAACTTACCAAAGGTAGATCTAGAGAATTATCAAAACAACTTCAAGAATTTGCTTCAATTCAACCACAAGAATCAATTGACCAAGCTTGGATGTAGAGAATTGATGGAGAAAAAGTGTTTGGATGAAGGTTTAGCTCAAAGATTAGTAAGCTTCAATGCAAAGCTTACTAACTTTTTGAAAATGGAGCTTTGAGTGAATTTGGTAGATGGAGAGAATTGAGAGATTTTTTAGCAAGGTGGATTTGGCTATCAAAATCTTGAAATTTGAATGAAATGAGAGCTCTATTTATAGAGTTTTAGGATTGGGATTAGTGGTAATTTGGTAATTGATTCTTGGAGCCAAAATTTGAATTAATGATAACTCTTTCAAAAATTAGAGCCAAAATTTGAATTAATGATAATTCTTTCAAATATTAGAGCCAAAATTTGAATTAATGATAATTCTTTTTAAAAATGAAAGATTGGCACTAAAATTTGAATTAATGATACATCTTTCAAAAATGAAGAAAAATTTGGAGCCAAAATTTTGACAATTTTAAAATGCTGATTTATTTTCAAATTTTCACACTGCAATCGATTGCACAGTGTATTTTTTTCAAAAATGGCGCAAAATACACTATGTGCAATCGATTGCATCAGTGAAAAAAATGAAAAATTTTAAATCTTTTTTCTTTGCAAATAGAGATTTTAGGAAAATAATACCAGAAATCCTTATTTGTCAGATGTTTCGACTTGGTACCTACAAAACAAAAATATACAAAGACAAAGACAAATATTTTTTTGTATTTTGATTAGAAGTTAGTCAACAACACATATACAAAATACACAACCAAGGTGCTTGGAGATTCCTCAAGAGCAAACTTAAAGATAGGAAAAAAGAGGAAGAACCAACCCTAATGTGATCTTGTTATGATAGAGTTGATATGATAGAGGAATCTTAGGGGGCAAAAATTGGGGTACAACATCCTCCATTAGGGCCAATTGCTCCTGCATGCAAAACCCCTAAAAACGAAACCTAAACCCTAATCATGGCAACTTGTTGTATGGTTAACAAAAACGCAATTGAGTATTATCATTAGCTTGCAAATGTTTCAAGGATTCAGAATATGTCCATAAAATATTCTAACAATGCCAGATTTATGAGATACGATTTCAAAAAAAATCATAGAGGTCGTGGTATACTTACAGCGCGTATCTGGGCACGAAAATGCTTGCTAATGATTGGGATAGAGTCCTTAGACGTCCAGCAAGCGAATAGTGTGTTTGGAATGGCTTGAAGAAGCCTGGAATTGTGAAATCAGATTGCACCTTTTCTTGATTTATATGAAAGTTGTTCTTCTCTTTTCACGCCTCCAATCCCTTATTTTTGGCCTGCCAATGTTCTATATGTACCCAAGAATGAATTAGGTTACAAACTTGCTTCAAATCTTTCTCAACTAAGATGATTGAATCATGATTTGATTCTTATATAAATCTTTCCAAATCAAGCCAAATCCAATCTTTTTGTGTCCAAATGAATCTTGCACGATTTTATTCTTCTTCCAGTTGTATAAGAGACCTAAATATGCACAAAATCTCAAGCTCTGATTAGTTTTGGTATTTTCATGATTTTATTTTGATTTAATTTAATTTAATTGAAATAAAAATCAAAATAAATGATAAACATAAAACAAGGACAAGTGGGAAGGATCATGGGTCGTGGATCATGTTACAAACTCAATGCAAGCACAAAAAGTTAGGCCCATTTGACAAAAATTACAATTTTGGCCACATTTGACTTTTGGCAATTTTGCAAAAAGGGTCAACGTCACCAATGCATAACTCCTTCAATTTTGACCCTAGAGATGTGTTTTTGGACTTTTTAGAAATTTTAGGATGTACCCTAACCAACCATTTTGGTCTCATGTCAATTGGGTCTTCCATGTTCATGTATGAAGCTTTGACAAAAAATGTGTTTTTGTTGACTTTCCAAAATGACCTATAATGTCCAAATTTATATCTTCTTGTGAGTGCATATTTTGAGCTTGGGAGCTGAATATGAATTGTAGGGAATTGAATCCTATTAAACATTAGCTTTGTATGGGTCATTTTTTATAAAGTATGAGAAAGTTATGCTTGGTCAAAGTTGAGTTGACTTTTCCTACAAAATCCTAATTTAGCAACTTTTGGGTTTTGATGAATTATGAGCAATCCTTGAGGAATCATGATCAACCCTTGATCAAATGATGAATAATACTTCAAAATGAGAATGTTGACCAAAAATCTTGAAGTTTGACTGTATGTAGGACACAGTTGACTTTTGCCCTAGCACAGTCGATTTTCAGCCCTTTGAGCAATTGACTGAGCAAACTTCCTCTGCAAGGCTTGAAACTTGATATGGATGATCTTGTGAACATTTCAGGACAATGATGAGCATTTGGGATCCTTTTGGCTCACACATCTTGATGCAAATTGAAACCCTAATTTGGGGTTGACTGCCTTAGGAGAAGGTTTGTCTGGTCAATCTTTGGACTTCCTTGAGTAATTTGAGGACCTTACTTGAAATGTATTGAGAAATATGGGAGGGAAAATTTTGGGGTACAACACACCAAATTGGACTTCAATAGATGGGGAAAAACTTGGGACAAGGTCATGTTGATCTGGGTGAATCATCTTATGGGCGCCTCTGGCCTGCATTGATAGTTTCGTTGTTGATTTGATACAGGATTGGAGATCATAACAGCCCCTACCGCGGGCGACGTTTAGTTTTGTTTTGATTCCTGTGTTCATAAGAAACACTGACCTCATTCTTTCTAGTAAAGGGTTTCTTCATCGTGCTTGAGGATGCATCCCTTTGAATTTTTCCACTCTTAATACCGACTTCTACCCGCTCACCAGTCATGATTAGTTCAGTAAATCCATCTGAAGAGCTTCCGATCAGATGGTTGAAGAATGGACCCGACAACGTGCCCAAGAACATATCCACCAACTCTCTTTCAGATAAGAGGGGTTGGACTCTTCCTGCGAGATCCCTCCATTTCTGGGCATAATTTTTGAAACCCTCACGAGCACCCATAGACATACCTTGCAATTGTGTTCGAGTTGGAGCCAAGTCAACATTATACTGGTATTCCTTGTAAAAAGCAGCAGCCAAATCTTCCCAATTGTGAATATTAGTTCCTTCCAATTGATAGAACCAATCCAATTGCGTCCTTGATAAACTTTATTGGAAGAAATGTACCCATAGGTTCCTATCAGCAGTATGGGGTTGAATCTTCCTGACGTATGACCTTAAATGCAGCTTAGGACAAGAGACGCTGTCATATTTGGCAAATGTGGGGACCTTGAATTTCTGCGGGATGACCACCCCTAAGACAAGTCCTAGCTCTTCAAAATCCAGCCCGGGTACCCTCTGGATCTCCATAGCATTGAGGCAATCCTCCAACTGTTTGTATTTATCATCAACAGGAGGATATTGTTCTTCAGAGTAGTTGACTTCTTCTTCTTCTTCTTCAGACTCTGGGTTGTCATTTCCTTCCTTGTTCTTTCCTTCTTGATCATCTCCTTCACCCAACGAGGTTGCAAAATATAGAGTTCTCTTGGCGGGTCCTCTGAACCTTCTTTCCAAATTCAAAACATCGACTGGTTTCTTTGCCTTCTTCTTTTTATCTTTGATCATAAGAGCTTCCAGGTCCTCTTGTCCTTTAGCCAGAGACAAGAACATCTGTTGAAATTGAGCATTTTGCGCTTGAAGATCCTTTACTGTCTATTCAATATCCATCTCACTGAAATAAAAAGTAGAAAGATAAGGAGACTTATTGTAAGAAACTTGTTTGTGTTATGATGAATGAAAATTCATATGCAAATGATTTCAAGGAAATTAGAGATTTAAATTTGTTTAGACAAAAGGAAACACACGTTGTATTAATAAATCCAAGTTCGAGTACATCATGCCTCTTTGGGCTTACAACGAAAGAAATAAAATACAAAAACTCCTAAGACAAAAAGGTCGAAGGCATCCTCTTCGGTGCAATGTAGGCGTTGAAACTCTGCTCTTCATTAAGCTGCTTGGTGAGTTTCAGAACTTTCCTCACTGGCTTAGAATTGGGATATGAAGGTGTCTCGCCCTTCCTTTAGCTGAATCCAATCCTTTTGCAAGTCTTCAATAGAGGTTGGCATGTTGGGATAAAGGACAGTATACGGGACATCTCCTTCAACAACAGGCTCCACGAAAACAGGTAGGAGGAGGGGTAAGCCATTACGAGACTCTGAGCACGAGCTCGTACCCACCTAAGGTAAGGCTTAAGGGGAATGGAATTTTTGTGTCCCAATGTCTTACTATAAACTTTGTTTACCATCCCCCAAGCTCATATAAACCTCTGATGGTAGCCTTGAGTGTCACTCTCATAGTCGAACACCACACCTTGGATGAGCGCATCATGAGGACCATCTCTTCGTGCATACCCAAATTGTCGCAAAGCTAATCAAGGGTTGTAAGTGATACCTCCCCTAGTGCCAAGCAAAGGGACATTAGGGAATTCCCCACAACAATCGATGATAATAATATCCTCCAAGGATCAATAACACCAGTGAATATCTGAATGTCTGAGTGACACCAACCTCTTGGAACATCTCAAACCTTGTTCGTTCTTCACAACGGATCAGGGTAGGTGTGAAACAAACCACCTAGCCAACAGAGGAGTGCAACACATGATGGATCCTCTTCTCTTCATGGTGCGAGAGTGGAGAGAATGCAAGATATCTCCTAATAAAGTAGGCACTGGATTGCGAGATATGAAGATTTTGACAGCATTCACATCTATAAGTTGGTCAGGATATGGAAATAGCACCATCCCATAGATGAGAAGAGCTAAGATTTCTTTAAAATCTTGTAAATCCAGAGTGTTCCAACAGTCTTGAGCTTTTTCCAACAGGAACTTGGCTAGGAACCCTTTGACACCACTTCTTGTTTCCTAGTTAACAATGACGTCAGATTGTTGCAAGTGTAAGGCTCGGGCAATCTTTCAGGGCTTGGGTATCTTTCAATACTATTGAAATGTAATTGATTGAGAATGGGAATTCCCAAGAGTTGAGAGAATTCTTCCATAGTAGGCACAAGCTGGTAATCGGGGAAGGTAAAGCAATGGTGCAAAGGGTCGAAGAACTGGAAAAGCACCTTCATCATGTCTTCATCAAAGCTTGAGGTAACCAGATTGAGAAGTTGTCCATGTCTTTTGGTGAACGGAGAGTTCTCAGGGACCCTTGATGCTAATTCTTTGAGATGAAAAGGTACTCGTACGAGATTGACTTGGATTGTATTCCTGCGTGTGGGAGCCATGTCCTACAAAACAGAACAAATATGAATCTCAAGATCCTTGAAATGGTTAGTCTAAAATGCTATGGTATGATGCCATGATATTATGTACAAGCATATGCAAAAGTTAATCAAACACGTCCTTAGGTTTAGGCTTGCATGAGGTTCATAGGTAAGTACCCTCTTGAAGTTTAGTTAGTTCAACCTGTCCTAGAAAGTAAATGGGTTCTAGGGAATCTCAATATCACTGATCTTTCTTCATCGGGCATTGTTTCAGCGCAAGCCTCTTTATTGGCGACCTAAATATCCCAAAAGTTTGAGATCAATGAGCGTAGTATCGAGTATCAACCAACTTCAGACTGCACCAAAGTCAGATACCTCACTACTTCCTAATGGCCAAGTTGTTCAAGTAAGGTTCTAAAGTCAGTTAGTGCTTCATGACACCATACACCGGCCCCATATTCTCCTTGACTACTCAAGGGCTATCAGTACCAACAAATGTGTCACGCTAACGTCACTATTGCTTGCACCATGTCAGTATACCCTGCACAATTTCCACAACTTACTGCTACTTACCTAAAAAAGGTGCCCCAGATCCGGGTAGAGGATCAAAACAGACCCAAACAAGGAACCATAATATAAAGCAAACAAATCAAACAATGAAAAGTAAGTAAAGGTGATCTAGCCCTAAGGTAACCCCACCTTTAAGTATCTCCCCAGCAGAGTCGCCAGTTTTGTAATACGGTGGGATAACTGACTTGGATGTTTTACGTTTGATTGCAATTGTCGCGGATAGCAAGAGTCGCCACCAACTTTTCTTTTATCCAATAAGGAAAGGTTTAAAAGAACAGAAAAGACCTTTTGAGATTATTTCTTAAGTTTGGGGGGTAGGTTATGAAAAGGGAAGGTATTAGCACCCTTTTCATCCGTAGTTATCTACGGGCTCTTAGTTGCTTTCTAGATCACTTGCTTTTGTTTGAAATTTGCTTGTGGTGTGGGTTTTGAAAACGTCTTTGTAATGGTTCTCGTTTCTATAAGAACGCGTACAAAGTGTTGTTTGGAAAATAGTTCAAAGAGGTGTTTGTGGAATGTATTTTTGAAAATGATTTGTAAAAGTGTCTTTGTAATGGTTCTCGTTTCTATAAGAACGAGTACAAAAAGCTTTGTCTTTTAAAAATGTTTCAAATAAAAGTGTTGGTGTGTAAAATGTTTTTGTTGTGAGTAAGCGAGAAACTAGGAGCATCCTACCTACTCAAAAGGTCTTAATGTTCTTTTCCTCCTCCTTTCGATGTTTCTATCTTACCATTGATTTGGTAAGAAGCCCCATCATTGGATGTGAAGGGACGGGCGTGAGACATTTTTATAGTCATAGAAGGCAACCTATGAGACGTTTTAGCAATTTTTGTTTAGGGACTAGATCATTTACCAAATGCAACATTAAGGGTCATCAAGGGACTACGATCTTTTATCGAGGGTCTTTGCTAAAACGCCCATATTCGAGGGACATGACTATTTTTCTGAGGCAACAAATGAGATTACCCTAAGGGTGCATGTGTGTGAATAGTGTGTTTGATTGCATGCATTTTATCTTTGAATTTTAGGTTGTCTACTTGTTGGTTTTATCTTGCCATATATCCTAATTACTAACATTTTGTACAAAAGTAATAAAAATGCAGAAACATAAATCCTACACTATTACAACCATATTGAATAGCAAGAAAATATAAATTAAAAATAAAATAAAGGGAGGAAAAAGGGCTCTTTCGATTTAGGCAGAAGCATCCTTCGATTCAGCTTCTCTTGACTTCCTTCGATTTGGGCCTGGAGGAAGCAAGGTCATGTCCTTCGATTTCATCTCTTACCAGTTCCTTTCGATTGGGACCTGGAAGGCAGCATGACCATCCTTCTGGCTGCTTCTTTCGTTTGGGACTTGGTAGTCAGTGTTGACATCCTACTGGTTACTTCCTTCGTTTGAGGACTGAAGTCAGTGTGAGGTTCACTTCTTGCCTCAGGCTCCTTGCTGCCTCCTTCGACTGAAGGCATACTAGGCCCTCAGGTTGAGATTCGAAAGGCTTGAGTACTTAGCTAATCGAAGGACATGGTGAACCTGTTTTAAACTCTTAAAATGCAACACTCAAGTGTAACTTTCGAAAGCTACAGGACAGGGGTTAGTACAAAATTATTGGGTCTCAAAAGTCCAAAGTCTAACTAGTCAGAATTGAGATTTTCAACACATGGGCAGTAAAAATCGAAGATTAAAACATGGTCAAGCTCCCTATATGAAATATCTACATTTTTTCTTTATTAGTATGTGCACATGATATTTAAATAAAATAGTTTCAAGTTTAAGGAGAACTTACCTCTTGAAGTTCTTAAATCGAAGGAAAATGCAAGTGTCTTCCTTGGTGATGAATGGAGGTTCGTTGAGGGCCTTCCTGAGACTAGCCCAATTACTACTTTGTTCAAGCAGTCACTGAATCAAATGAGGGTGTGTGAGTGAATCAAAGGTTTTTTTCTATAACAAGTAAAAGGGTGAATCAAAGGATTACTATATTATGGTTGGGGGAGTGGGTCGAAGGTTAGCTTTCTGGTCACTTGGGGAGTGAATCGAAGGATTCACTTAGTGTACAAAGGGGGTTGAATTTTTTTAGAAGTGTTTGTAATATTTAAAAAAAATGTTAGGAGGTGTTTGAGAGTTTTGGGAATTTTTCACAAGAATTTTCTTGCAACTATTCAGGGGCCCCTAAAATGTGTGGTGGAGGCTCATATTTATAGATGGCTTTGGTTGATGTTTTAGGAGGGAAAACAAAAAGTTTAAACAAAAAAGGCATGTTGCGTTTGTAGCTTTCGAGGGATAGTGTTTGTATGCTATTTTGGTGCAAGAAATAGGGCAGTGTTGCAGGAATAATGTGCAGCAATTTTGGAGTTTTATGGCTAGTGTATCAGGCCTAAACTTGGCAGCACATAGGACTTGGTCAGCAAGTACCTTTGGGCATCTCAACCTTTTGTTTTGACCCCCTAGCCCTATCCTTCGACCAGGCTCCTCAACAACATTTCTTTTTTCAAATCAGAGTGTCCTTCGAATGGCTCATGTGGGTATCCTTTAAAAGGGCCCAAATAAGTGTCTTTCGACCAGGCCTTTTGTGGATTCCTTCGAATGGTCCAAATACATGCTCTTGGAGTGGATTAACAAAACATGTCATTTGATTGGGACATCCAGACATGTCTGGCAAGTCCTTCGAATGTGCCACCATGGTACTTCTTTCGCACGAGACAATCGCACAGTGTAGAATTTATGTGTTGAAGCAAACTATTTTCAAGGGAGATAGTGCCCACTCAAACTTGCCTGCAAAGGAGTCATATGGCCAAACGAAAGGGTGTATGTAGGGGGTCCCTGCTTTGAGACTTCATGCAAACATGCAAGAGATCCTTGCTCAAACGAAGGCTTGCATGAAGGGAACCATATGCCCAAACGAAAGGTGTAACCAAAAACTTGTACTGAAGGATTCACACACCTCAAACGAAGAATGCATGCAAAGGATGAAGAGCACAATCGAAGCTTGCAACAAAGGAGGGCCACATGCCCCAAACGAAAGAGGTATCCAAGAGGCCAAATATGCAATCGAAGGAGGCCAGAAAAGAGGCATTTGCCTCCTGAATCGAAGGACATCAATCAAGTGGCTCTTTTCCTTGGAATCGAAGGAGGCTACAGGAGGCTCTTTCCTTGTGCCTGCTGGCCTAGTGGGAGCCTCTTGCACGCAAGAAGGAATTTGTGGCTCAATCGAAGGCTACATATATCCAGCCATCACTTTGTGAGTCAAAACAAGCATGGATGGGAATATTTGTCCAGTCAACACAGGCATGCAAGCATCAAACATCCAATCGAAGCAGGCACATAGGAAGCCACTGTATTATGAACCATATGAGGCCAAAGATGCAGTCGAAGGTTGCATGCAGGAAGCTCCTGCCTTATGAATCAAAGCCAGTGTGCCAGAGGCCCACACCCAGTCGAAGGATGCAAGCCAAGCTTGCATCGAAAGAGGCCAAAAGGCCGATCAAAAAAGATGAATCGAAGAAGGCTTGTTTTTTCTCCAATTTGTCCAAAATATTATTTTTATATATTTTCCCCCTTTTTTTAACAACTTCCTCTTTAACTTGATGCTGAAAAATCCAATAGTACTTGTGTAAGCTTGAATTTTTAGAATCCTTGTGAGAAATGTCTTAAGAAAGGAGAGGGCAAATTTTGGGATACAACACCCACTGATAATGATTTTGAGCCATACTTTCGATAAGTTGATAGGCATCATGGTATGGTTTATCCATCAGTGCACTGCCAGCAGCTGCATCAATTGTTAGTCTTGTGTTGTACAAGAGACCATTGTAAAAGGTGTGGGTGATCAGCCATTCTTCTAGACCGTGATGTGGACAGAGTCGCAACATGTCTTTGTATCTTTCCCATGTTTCGAAAAGAGATTCACTTTCCTTATGTTTAAAACTGTTGATATTGGCTCTTAGCATAGTCGTTTTACTTGGCAAAAAATATTGTGCTAAGAAAACTTTCTTCAATTTGTTCCATGTTGTAACGGAGTTGGATGGTAGAGACTGGAGCCATGCTCTAGCTCTATCTCTTAATGAGAAAGGAAAAAGACGAAGTCTTATTGCTTCAGGGCTGACTCCATTTTCTTTCACTGTGTCCGCGTACTACACAAACACGGATAAATGAAGATTTGGATTGTTTGTAGGACATCCATAAAATTGATTTTGTTGGACAACTTGCAAAAGCGAAGGCTTTAACTCGAAATCGTTTCGTGCGATAGAGGGAGAAACAATACTGTTGTGGGGTTCCTCTTGCGATGGGGCAACATAATCTTTCAGAGGGCGGTTTTGGGGTTCTTCTGCCATTTTGGGGTCAGGAAGAGAAAAGTTAGGAAGATTGGTTTCCGAAAGATTATACTTGGCTTGGTACTCTCTAATTCGGCATCTAATACTAACAAAAAGCTCGACTTCGTCAATCGGTTGCTCTAATTCGGCGTCTTTAGAGCGAGTGCTTGGCATACAATCGACGATTAAAACTGAAATAAAATTGGTTGCCTTAGTCTATACTGCGTAACAAGCGATTTATAGTATTTGACTAATTCAACCCCCGTCAACGGTGCCAAAAACTTGATCGCGACTTTGTAGGTCTATCGGGTGTAGTGACTGCAAGTGCACAATCTATCACGTAGTTTTAAAAGATATCCAACCCACAAGGATTGATGGTCAAAACTACTGTTATCTTAGGGTCACTTTGTAAAGCTAAGGCTATTTAATAAACTTGGGTGTTTGAGTTTAATCGGGAATTAACTAAAATATAGTAATTAATAACGAGACACTGGTATGTATTTCATCAACTTAAGGGATTCAGTAAGTCATTGGCATTTGTTTTTAGTATTGAAACACAGCTTCGGTGAAAACTATTTGTTTAAAAACTCTCGTCTCAAACTTCTGTTCTATTGAATCAGATCATATCAGTTAAGCTCGAAATGAGCGCTTTCGCTGTTTCATTTAAAACTCAAAAGTACTTTTTGAAAACAAATAAGGTCCAATTAACTTTAAAGCGCTTGTGCTGTTTTTAAAATTAATGTTTTAATAACCACTATCTGGTTAAAACCTCAAACTTCCGCTCTGTTGATTTTAACCTTAGACTGTCTCTTACTTTCGTACAAAAACAATTAAATATTCAATTGGGAATTAAAACCAGAAAAGTGTTTTTGTAAAAATAATAATGTCAGTTAATTACCTAATCCTTTCGATTATGTTTTACATACCCGTATCAGGGAATCTAGCCAGACATAATTTTATCACAAAATAACATAAAATTAAAACGTAAGTTCAACAACGCATGCATGGTAGGAAATAAATAAATTATACTTATTAAAATAGGAACCTAAAAGTGAATAACAAAGCGATTAATTCCGAGTAATGTGTATCCTCCACAAGCCGGCAGGATTGACTTGTAGTAAAAATATCTTGAATTAAATTAAAGTAATCCTATGCAAATTCTGGAAGTATGGAAACAAACTAGTGTTGTAGTATTTCTCCGATGTGGAAAAATACTGCTTTGATGGTGGGGTTTTTTTTATTGCCTAAGTAGTCCTACAAAATCTAAAAAATTAATGCTAG